>OX459062.1:4622317-5222317 GCA_949775005.1 Orthosia gothica | reverse complement strand
AATGATGATGGTGCGTTCAATTGCCAGGGCCTGATTTACCCACAGGCTATCCTATAGCCTGGGGGGCGCCAAGCTTGCCTTTGCAACCACCACTTATTAACAGAATAAAAATTCGCGCTTAAAATACTTAAGCACGTATTACCTACATTGTAACTTTTCCCGGATACGGTTTCTCGAACGTCGTTACTTCCTTTCTATCCAGTGTGCTTATTGTACTAGTTCAATTAATTTACCACGTTTTACCTCAGTCTGGCTCAGTCGCAATCACGCAGTAGCGTATTTACTCTTAGGGCTAGAGATCCATTGCGTGAGACAGCGAAGTGAAGAATGGCGCAATCCAACCATATCATCATCATTCATCATTTCAGCCGAAAGACGTCCACTGCTGGGCATAGGCCTCCCCCAGGCGTCGCCACATTGACCGATCCCGTGCGTCACGCATCCAGCGCCTTCCCGCAACCTTAACCAGGTCATCGGACCACCTAGTGGGAGGCCTTCCAACGTATCGTCTTCCAGTTCGCGGTCGCCACTCCAGAACTTTTCGGCCCCATCGG
This sequence comes from Orthosia gothica, assembly GCA_949775005.1. Classification (NCBI taxonomy): domain Eukaryota; kingdom Metazoa; phylum Arthropoda; class Insecta; order Lepidoptera; family Noctuidae; genus Orthosia; species Orthosia gothica. Next base: position 5,221,763 of record OX459062.1, on the reverse strand, counting down.
CCATCCGTTCTGCGAGCAATGTGCCCTGCCCACTGCAACTTAAGTTTGGCAATTCTTCGGGCTATGTCGGTAACTTTGGTTCTCCTGCGGATATCATCATTTCTGACGTGATCACGCGAGGAAATTCCGAGCATAGCCCTCTCCATTGCCCTTTGGGTGACTTTAAGCTTTCTGATAAGGCCCATTGTGAGCGACCACGTCTCGGTCCCATAGGTGATCACTGGCAACACAGAGGTCATAGACTTTTGTCTTGAGACACTGCGGTAAATTGGACGAGAAGATACCACGCAACTTCCCGAACGCCGCCCAGCCGAGTCGGATTCGACGGTTGACCTCTTTCTCGAAGTTGGACCTACCCAATTGGACCGTTTATCCCAAGTAAACATAATCGTCTACAACTTCGAGTGTAAAGTCTCCGATCTTGATAGAAGTGGGTGTTACATGGGCGTTCACCATGACCTTGGTTTTGTCCATGTTCATTTTAAGACCCACTCTTTTGGAAGCTCTACTAAGGTCATCGAGCATTTTACTGAGGCTCTCCATGGTCTCAGCCATGACCACTATGTCGTTGGCAAACCGAAGGTGAGTGATGTACTCGCCATTAACGTTGATGCCAAGCCCCTTCCAGTCCAGAACCTTGAAGACGTCCTCCAGCACAGCAGTGAACAGTTTCGGAGAAATGACGTTTCCCTGTCTTACGCCGCGCTGGAGAAGGATTGGTTTCGAGGTCTGATCCTGAAGACGGACTGACATGGTGGCGTTTTTGTACAGACACTTCAACACCTCAATGTACCGGTAGTCGATCTGGCACCGTTGGAGAGACTGCAGTACAGCCCAAGTCTCGATCGAATCGAAGGCTTTTTCGTAGTCCACAAACGCTAAACAGAGAGGCAGGTTATACTCTTCGGTCTTCTGTATAACCTGCCGCAGCGTATGTATGTGGTCTACGGTGCTAAAGCCTTTTCGGAATCCGGCTTGTTCGGGAGGCTGGAAATCGTCAAACCTGCGCGCGAGACGATTCGTGATGACTCTTGAAAACAACTTGTAAACATGTCTAAGAAGCGAGATGGGCCTATAGTTCTTCAGCCGGGCATTGTCACCCTTCTTGAAGAAGAGTACTAACCACACCCCTGCACCATGCCTGTGGCGTTTTGCCCTCTAGTATGACGGAATCAAAAAGCTTCTGAAGGGCCTTGAAGACCGGTTTTCCACCCGCCTTCAGGAGTTCAGCCGTGATTCCGTCATCACCCGGCGCCTTGTTGTTTTAAGCTGTTTCAGAGCCATCCCAATCTCGTACAGGCTGACGTCCGGGATATCTTCGGAATAGTGTCGGGTCAATCTAGCTCTCGGGTCGTTTGCTAGATTCGCAACGGGTTTACTGGTTGACGTGTACAACTGCCCATAGAAACTCTCGATCTCCCTCAGAAGCTCCGGTTTGGCGGATACAATCCTGCCATCATCGGTCTTCAGTTTCGTGAGCTGGCTCTGCCCAATAGCCAGATCCCTTGAAAAAACCTTGGAGCCTTTATTTCGCTCAATCGCGTCTTTAATACGCTCGGTATTAAAGCGGCGGAGGTCTCTTTTCAAGGATTTAGAGATCTGTCTATTGATCTGCCGGTATTTGCACGCCTCATCTGAAGACTGCAGGATCATCTCACGCCTCTCCTTCATAAGCTTGAGGGTATGATCAGAGAGCTTTTTGTTTCTATCTGTACGACGGGTCTTGAAAAACTTAGACCCGACCTTATGGACAGCTTCCACGAACCCGTCGCTGTATTCGTCCACGGAGCTCCCCAGGCACTCGAAACGATTCTGGAGTTCGAGCTGAAAGCTCTCGGGGTTTTGGACCTGGACCTGTGCTGGACGGAGCGTGGACTTCATCAGTCGAGATCATTCAAGCTTAATATTAATGTTCAATGTGCCTCTTACCATGCGGTGATCGCTCCCGGTTTTTACCGAATTGATCACAGAGACATCATTGAACATTTGCTTCCTGGTTGACATGATGAAGTCGATCTCATTTTTTGTTGCACCATCGGGGCTCTGCCAGGTCCACTTCCCGTGTTCACGCTTTTTGAAGAAGGAGTTCATCATATAGAGGCCCTCCTTCTCCATAAAACTGGCCAGTAGGTGACCCCGGTGGTTCCGTCGTCCAACTCCAAATTGCCCCACTTGCAGCTCATCCTCGTCTCGTTTGCCCAGTTTCGCGTTGAAGTCCCCCATGACAACGGTGAAGTGAGTTTTGAAACCATGCATGGCTCTGGAGATATCCTCATAAATGGTCTCTACCTCGTCGTCGGGGTGTGCCGAGGTTGGGGCGTAGACCTGTATGACCTTCAGCGAATATCTAGAGGATATTCTGAGTATAAGGTACGCCACCCTGGTCGACACACTCTCGATCTTCACCACGTTGTTCACAAGGGACCTGTGGACGATAAACCCGACACCACCCTGGGACTGCCGGTCACCCTCTCGGAAATAGAGCAGGTTACCGGATTTGAGGATTATCGAGTCCTCCCCCTCTCTTCGGACTTCAGATAACCCTATAATGCTCCATCGCAACCTGCTCAATTCCTCTTCGAGCTCGGTGATCTTTTCGTCGGTCCGAAGTGTGCGCGTGTTGTACGTTGCCAGGTCCAGTCGTCGGTGATTGTTGGGGTAGCCGGATCTCGTCCGGAGATTCTTAGCACCCCTTGCCATGCCGTAACCTCGATCGCTACCGTAGTCGAGGGTAGGCAGGCTGCCGGGCACTAGGGGCCATTTTTTATTTGTGCTATTCATAGGGAGGGTTTTGCCATAATCGCCACGCTTGGCAGGCGGGTTGGCGATCGCAGTATGGTTGTTATAGGAGCACAGAGAACGCTGCTGCCCATTCTCTGGTTTGTCCCTTAGTCGCCTTTTACGACACCCACGGGAAGACATGGGATGGTGAAATTCTTAACGTCCGGCACCATACGGAACACCATATCAACCTAGCATATTTTTTTGAGACAAGCATTACACTACTAAGCTCTGCTAGCCAGCCACCCCGCCTAGTCTGTCAAAAAATGTATCGACCAAGATTGTTTGCATTAGTCAACTCGACACAGTAACGCCTATAATTTTTTATTACCTACTCCCCCGTTATTAATTTCTGATTAATTTCGTTGCGGGATCCATTCTCCGGGACTTCGTCGAGCTGCATTGACTCAGCGCTTTTCTGGTGGTCGCCACTCTTGTTTCTGGGTTCGCTCGCTCATTCATTGAATTGTTTTTGTTTTGGTTCATTACCATGCAAAACTGTTTTAATTTTTTGTTGGTTTAGGGTTGGCATAACCCCATAACCCAGACCGCCAAATCTTTGTATTCACCTTTGGTCGCACGGCGAGCATCGCGGCAAGGGTGAGAGTGTAAGAATTTTGCCTAATATCCTTACTCTTTCTCTCTTTCCGGACAGCCTAACGCGCTTACAAGACAGTCTTACTGACGTTCTCTTAATACTCTATCGGGATCGGAGCTAAGACAGTCGCGAAAACGTGTTTTTATTTATTTAAATATATTCGTGGGCTGCAGCCTAATTGCGCAAGTGAATTCGGCAAGGCAAAGGGTTTGACCGCCATCAATCGACCAATCACAAAGACGGAAATCCACATCGCATATTTCATCTCCCAAGTGATTGATGGTGGTGTTTGACCATGCTGAATTCACTTACTGTTAGTGCAGTAGCACAGGCTGTTAGTTGGCCTGGGGCGGGCAGTACTCTAAATGTGGCCCTGCCAATTACTATCCGTAGTAGTTAATATAATTGCGTCTTAAACAACTTTGAACTCGTTTAATGTCTACTAACCTGAATATTTGTAATGCCAAGTTAATTGAAATCCATCGGTCGAAGCATAGAAATTGCGGAGATCCTCGGGCAGCAAGGCAGAATGTCTCTGCTCCCATGTAGAGATAGCTACACGGTCACAGGGCGGTCTACGTTCTACACTAACATTGCAAATCCTTGGATCCGATTCTGCAATAAATATAAAATTGTAAAAATACCTAATGTAGTTTTTGGCTGACTGTATCGGTGGTCTCATAGTGCTAACACACGTCCGGATTTGGTCCGGCCGGACTAACTCCGCCCACAAATCCATTCTCGCGTACACACGCTTGTGTAGACCGAGACGGACTAAATTAATAATAATAATGTCCGGCGGACCACTCTACACACGCTCGGATATGGCCCACAAATCCGTGGTCCGGCCGGATGCACTATAATGATCAAAAATTTACTGTTTTGCTGCAAAGCAGAGTCCTTGCATCAATTCCCAGGGCGAAAAGTGAGTTTAATAATTGGGTTTTTTTTTCAAAAAAAATCGTTGTCCCACTCTAGAAATTTCTTCCCGTATAGTGGGTGCAACTATCTGTAGGCCATACACAATCATATTTTTTCCGTGCGGGAATCGAACCCGCGACATGCAACGCAGCAGCCGATCGATTAACCACTACGCCAACCGTGTCGTCAAAAATATAGTATATAGAATATTATAGTAGCAGGCAAGTTGGCGTGCGGCCAGAATTGGGATGGCTTAGGCTTCTCCATATTCTTGTGATTTGAAACATTAACGGCATTATGTACTATAGATACCTACGCACTTGCCTAACTCTTCGGAGAAACACGGGCTTGATATTATATTATGTCCTTGCCACTTATTCAAGGCACTGAGTAACATTCAAAAACTAATAGCAGTATGCTCATGCAGTGTGATCATGGTTGTGTCGTATCAAATCTCTTCAAGAACACTCAGTTTGAGCAGTACAACGCTGTGACCTCGTCGTGGCGGTCGGTGCTGCGGATAACCTCTTGCTTCCTATCGTGAGATTCAGTCGATGGTCGAAAGTGAGATCGCGTGGGAAGCAGTCGCGTAGCGTGGGTTTCAGCCACCCGGGTGGAGGAATATTTTGCCGCCACCCGTATTTAGGTACAACGTGTACGTGTGTACATGTATTACAATTCAATAAACCGACTTTCAAAGCAAACACACAAAAAAGTGCAAAAATAACTTTCGTTTTGGAAGTCGCTGTCTTGATCCCTCTTGTTTTTATCATTTTGCAATACCGACTTCTGAAACGAAAGGTATTTTTGCACTTTTTAGTACTTTGCTTTGGAAGACGTTCAGAGAAATGCGAGGACAAACATACATCAATGAAATTTGCCTGGCCGCGGCAGCGAGACAAAATGCGCAAGCACTCCAGCACCCCAGCCAAAGATAGGTGCAGACACTTTTGCCCGCCCCGTTATGGAAGATATCCATGGGGATTACCACACATTTAAAAAAAGCTGTATAATAATTAATGAGCGTTGCAGAATCAAAGCCAGAGATTAAATAATAAAAAAAACCTTTCAAGTGTGTGTCGGACTTCGCAAATTTAGAGTTCCGTACCAGACCGCAAAAATAAGTTGGTTGTAATGGAATAAATGAGGGAATTTCAAAGCAAAAATCTGATTTATCAATATATTGGTATTTGTTAATAAAATATACGAATTAATAAACATTATCACCAAAGAAGTTCATAGGACAATGGAAATTTAGAAAATTCTTCGGAACAAAATTTTGTTAAATAGCTGTATTTGGTGGCTTCTCATTTCTATGTTTTTCAATATTTTCTAAAACAAAAGCACATTATGTATCTTCTCAACAAGCTCTAAACAACGATACCTCACTCGATAGGGTAGGACAATTTCCCCCCCTTTCTTTACTTTTATGGGAACCCCCATATTTTTGTCAACAAGGTACTTATAGTGCGGGACACGTAAGTTGAACCAAAATGTATTATCGTTCTCTTGAAATTAAACAATTTAAACTGAAATAAATCCCTTTTCTACGACCTAATCGTTTACAATATACAAATTGCCAACTGTTAGGTCACATAGAAAGGATTCATTTCGGTTTAAATCGTCTAATTTCAAGAGAACGATAATACATTTTGGTTCAACTTACGTGTCCCGCACTATACCTACTGTGAAAATTATAAGACTACCAGTACCATTAGCTCCAACCATTTGGCTGTAAAACGCGTGTGACATATGACGGACACGAGAGTGACAGCAATAGGGCTCCATTTGGACCCTTCGGGTACGGAACCCTAAAACAAAGGCTGTATAGTCCTGAAACCTTGCCTGGCTAGAAACGAGTGTAAAAAAATGACAACTGACACTGACAGATAAGATAACGTCAATGTCGTTAGTGTCACTACTGACACTGATTTTCTTCAACTCGTGTAAGAAAATCTAACCTATTGCAATTCAAAGTTCAGTTCAGTTCGCAATAATAATTACTTTACTACGTTAATTATAATAGAGTTTACACTAAGAATATATTTTGTATATTATATTTCTAGTATAAACATGACCAAGTCCATGGCAGGTGTTTGTGCCATAAAAGAAGAATATGTTATTCAGCGGCCGGTTAAAAGCAGCAATGCTGAAGACAGTGTTGATTCCCTTAGTAAACGCAAGTTAGACGATAACAATGAAGAAGATTCTGTGGATAATAAGAAAGTTAAAACTAATGAAAGTGACGAAAACAAATCTAAAAAGAATAAGAAAAGGGGTCAAAATAAAGCTCGACCAAAAACGTATCAAGATGATAAAGAAAGTAAACCATGCCCTTCTATTGTCAATGTAGAGGCACCTGAATTCGTAAAGCCATGTCAATATAATAACTGTAAATATATTCACAACACACTTGATTATATAAAATCGAAACCTAAAGATTTAGGAGAGACATGCTACTTGTATGAAACCCGTGGAAAATGTCCTAGGGGTATTGCTTGTCGATTTGGATCTAGTCATATAACTGATGATGGCTACAATAAAGTTGACTCTGATAAATGGACACAATGGAAAGATGATATTAAAAACACACTGCTACCAATGCTTCAAATATCACTACAGAAAAAGAAATATGATTTTAATTTTTCTGAAAAACTTATAAAACATATGGACAAAAGGAAGAAGCCAATTGATAAAGAGCCTGCTGAAAGTAGTGAAGAATCAAAAGATGGTGATGAGAAACAGAAAGAGACCGTTGACAAAGATGAAGTGAAAGTTACCAATAGTGGCACCATCACTGATGAGGACTTGATTAAATTATTGCCAAGAGAAAGAAAAACCATAGACTGGAGAGATAAACTGTATCTTAGCCCTTTGACTACAGTTGGAAATCTACCATTCAGGAGAATCTGCAAACAGTATGGAGCAGACATTACATGTGGAGAAATGGCCCTGTGTGAATCTTTACTCAAAGGAATGAAACAAGAGTGGGCTTTAGTCAAAAGACATGAATCTGAAGACTTATTCGGAGCACAAATATGTGGAACTAATATTTATACTATCACAAAAGTAGCACAATTGCTGCAAGAGAACACTGAGCTTGATTTCATTGATTTAAATCTAGGATGTCCCATTGATTTAATATACAAAAAGGGTGGAGGTTGTGGTATGATGCACAGATTAAATACACTGGAGTCATCAGTGAGATGTGCTTCCAAAATATTAAGCATACCTTTTACAATTAAAATGAGGACAGGTGTTTATCAAGATAAAAAGATTACTCATACAATTGTACCAAAAGTTTCAGAATGGGGTGCATCACTTATTACAGTGCATGGCAGGTCAAGAGAGGCAAGGTACACTAGATCTTCTGATTGGGAATATATTGAAACTTGTGCAAAAGCAGCAGCTCCCTGTCCAGTTTATGGTAATGGTGACATACTAAGCTATCAGGACTATGCTGAGAAGAGAGCAATTGCTCCCACAGTACAGGGGGTAATGATTGGAAGAGGAGCGCTAATCAAACCCTGGATATTTACTGAGATTAAAGAACAGCGAATTTGGGACATAAGAAGTAGTGAAAGATTTGAAATAATAAAGAAATACACTAACTATGGTTTAGAGCACTGGGGCTCTGATATGCAAGGTGTGGAGAACACTCGCAGATTTTTACTGGAATGGCTCTCCTTCCTATACAGATATGTACCTGTTGGGTTGCTAGAACAACCTCCACAAAGAATAAATGATAGACCACCCTCATACTTTGGTAGAGATGACTTGGAAACATTGATGGCATCGGGCAATTGCTCCGACTGGATCAAAATTAGTGAAATGTTATTAGGTCCAGTTCCTGATGGATTTAACTTCTTACCAAAACATAGAGCAAATTCCTATTGAGGATTATTTTAGCCATAATGTTATTATGAAATTAATATAGGAATACTGTGTTATTTAAATAAATAATTAGACAAATGCTTTTTGCTATAATTAATTATGTAAATCCAGTAGCAGGGCATGACTGCTCAATTATGGGAACCTACCATACCACTCTTAGGCTAAATATCTGTTCTATAGTCTAAGGTACATTACCTAAGATTTTTGTGACACCCAAAGTAATATTTTCATAAAAAGAGTCTTCAGAGACAAGATCCACGCAAAAACTCATTTTGAGGGCACCAATTTTTTTGTAAAAATTTGATTTGATATACCTAATAAACTTCTATTTCACAACAAAAATGATTTGATCTGACATAACTATTTTAAAGTATTTTACACTTGTTTACTTTTGTTACCATAACTACAAAGTGACAGTGACAATGATTCGTTTGACTGATTCGTAATGGTCTCTAGCTACTAGCTCATTTTCTTTATGTAAACTAGGGAGTTCTTGAACTACAAAACTAGTTTATTAGTTAACCGGTTGAATTCTCATATATTAATGCCGTTATTATAATATTATAGCAAACATTGAGATAATATGTACATTATTACCTCAATGATAGCAAAACAATTAAAAAACCGGCCAATTGCGTGTCGGACTCACGCACGAAGGGTTCCGTACGTACCATCGCAAAACGGTACACAAAAATCGAGCCCTACATAAATATTTACTTTATTCTGTTTTTAGTATTTGTTGTTATAGCGGCAACGGAAATACATCATCTGTGAAAATTTCAACTGTCCAGCTATCACGGTTCATGAGATACAGCCTGGTGATAGAAAGACAGGCGAACTTTGGAGTCTTAGAATTAGGGTCCCGTTTTTACCCTTTGGGTACGGAACCCTAAAAAGTGCCTCGCGTGGATCCACGTTTCGGGCACTCATGGGGTTAGTAGCTCTGGGACCCTTAGTTTTAAGGTTCGGCAGTGCAGAGTAGCTTCTTCTCTAAGGATTCGGTTCCCGCACTTAGCCCGCGGTGAGGACCATTGTGCGTAGTGAAAAAACCGGCTAAGCGCGCACGAAGGGTTCCGTACCATTATCACAAAAAACGCCAAAAAAACACGTTTATTGTATGGGAGCCCCACTTAAATATTAATTTTATTCTGTTTTTAGTATTTGTTGTTATAGTGGCAACAGAAATACATCATCTGTGAAAATTTCAACTGTCTAGCTATCACGGTTCATGAGATACAGCCTGGTGACAGACAAACGGACCGCGGAGTCTTAGTAATAGGGTCCCGTTTTTACTCTTTGGGTATGGAACCCTAAAAAGTAAGTACCTCAGGTTATATCAATTTTTAATTGCCTGGTGTCGGGATTCAAGCAAGGCTTGTGCCTGCCCTCTCACTATTTGGATGCTCACCACGATATCCATCTCATCTCTGAATGCCGTGAGTAGAGTACGGTAATTATAGGTCTCGCCAAACTTCTTGGCCGCTCTGAAGTTGGCTTTCCGATGCACAAGGCGTGGCGCGGTTCCGTTTTTTACCTGACTGCCGAAGGAGGGTAATTTATTTATCAGTCTATGTATGTATGTTTGTTCCTATGTGGCCGATTTTGATGATTCGTACGTCAATCGATTCGTCTTAATCTTGCGAGTGTACATTAAAGTTGGAAAATAGAAAAATGGCGGCTCTTGGGCGCCATATTGTGGGGGCCCAATAAATGTTTGTCTTACTATTCCTAATTCGAAAAAAAGTGTTAACTAAAAAGTTATAATAAAAACACGACTGCTTAAAAAGCGAACTAAAAAGACGTAAACAAGAATAAAATCATGCGGTGCAGTTGGAGGATACATCTGGTTTTGGTCAGCCAGCTCGCGAATATGTATCCTCCGATTACACAGCATGTTTTTTTTTCGTGTTTACGTCTTTTTAGTTTTCTTTTTAAGGCGCTATATACGCCTCAATGTTAACGCAGTACCACGCAGTACTGGCCGTGCGCCACCAAGATGTCAAATGTCAAGTTTTGTTTGCAAAATATTATTATTTGATTTACCTAAGCTATGAAGAAATTCCAAACATCCAAGGTGTTTTGCAGGAGTTTCCAAAAGTTGCGAAAAAATATCGTATTTTTTTTTTTTTAATTAGTTTCACGAAAAAACCTTGTGTTCAAAATTATTTACATGAATTTTTTTTTTTTTTTTTTTTCAAAACTTTTAACCTAGCCGTTACTAAGGAGTATGCTTTAGAAAGTTACTGTTATACGGCACTAAAGTGTATGTAGGCCCTTAAGCAGTCGAGTTTTTTGAATTTGCTATGATAGTCTAAGATCCCGTTATAAAACGACCTTCACCGAGATGCTTATTTAATGAAACGTATTTTATATTTAATTTAATATGTCAATAAATATAATCCATATGGGTTGCCTAGCAAATTTCAGTCCAGAGTATGTTTAATTAATAATTAAAAGAAAATATTTTTTTAAACATTTCACCGGTATGATTATTAGATAAATTCTATACCAATCGAAAGTATGAAGCCCATAGAATATGCAAACGTTAGGTTGCCCATTCTTTTCCGGTCACAACTATCGGGTTGCCAGGTATAATCAGGTAAATCTGTACTAGCATTTTGCAACGGTCTGTTTATTGAATGAAATTTAAATGATATTAAAGATTATTTTATTCTGAACACGGTGGTATAGGGTTGCCTGCAAAAATCAGTCCAGAATTGCGGATGTCGAATTTTAAAAAGTAAAATATTGCTCCGAGTGAATGTGTGCGACTACGACGACGAAGAGGACAAAGCATAGCAGCTGTTTAAAGTCCGCTCACTTAAAGAAAGAGAGTGCGCATGCTTTTCGGGCTTGGAAAAGAAAAGGATAGCGATAGACTCGTATATACTATGCATCATTTTGGAGTAGTTTATTATTTAAATAGAGAAATAGTTTTTTATTTTTTATAAAAATAAATAAATATAAATCTATAAATGTAAACAGAGAAATTGAATTCAATTGAAACTATTGGAAAAAATTCAAAACCCATAAAAGTGAATTTTTTTAATCAACCCAGTCTTGCAAATTTTATTTCTATTGTAAGACAAAATAAAAAAACAACAATAAAAAAATTACTTCTATTTATTGTAAAAAAATAAAAATACAAAAAAAAAAAAAAAAAACAGAATCCGAGTCATCGGACATAAAACTACGATCTTCAACTTCTGAATCTTCTTCGTCATCACTCTCTGTTTCACTTTTTTCATCTAGCATGTCATCATGTCTTCTATCTTTAAAGGTGTATGATCCCCAATGAATCCTACTGGTTTTAAATATTCATCTAAGAACCATCCGCAGTTCTCAGGCTCAAGTTTCACGCATATTGGATCCGTTGCATTAAGCCACATGGAATTTACGAAAATAGTTCGTAAAATTTTCTGAGTTAATGATATCCAGTATGGTGGTATGGAGTTGGGAGTCGAAGCCTCTTGATAAGAATAGTTGATTGAAAACATCCTCATTAATTGTTACAAAAAAAAAGGAAATCAGATCATTTTCTTGTTTAATTTATAAATTACCGTTTTTAAGTAAATTACAAAAAAAATATGTGTGTCGAAAATTAACATAACCATAGGTGAATTTTACTAACAATTATTTAAACATGAAAAAAATATAGAAGATGTATTAGCTAAGATAATTTTAAAGATTCAATTATTATGTACTTACTGTATATTCAGCACTAAAATTAAGAAATTCTTCGTTATATTTTTTATTCAAAACGGTCACTTTTTTGTAGCACGTGGTATGATAACCTACAAATTGAAGAGACGCACTGGGTAGCTCAACAAAATTGTATTTAAAGTGTTTTTTTTTTACGGAAAGCTAACTTTAATACACAGTTTTTAAAAGTTTCATCATTAAAATCAATTATTTCATCATCCAATCCACACAAAAAACACTTTTTTTGCCATTTTTTCCAACAATAAATAGTAGCACGTTTTTTCAATTGTATTTATAGCGACACTCTACTCCAAAATGATGAAGTATATACGAGTCTATCGCTATCCTTTTCTTTTCCAAGCCCAAATAGCATGCGCACTCTTTAAATGGGCGGACTTTAAAGGTGAACGCGCACCTAGACGCACCGCACTCGCCGCACGCGCCGCAGTCATCGCATTTTCTCTTGGCCCCGCGCTATCCGCGCCGCACGCATTTTATCCACTTCTGTATATCTTGAACTATATTTTCATACGGATACGGATCATGTTGCCGCGCCGCCCGCATCGCCCGCCGAGTCTGATGACGTCATCCGCAAGCGCTGGTGGAATCCGTATAGGTACCTACAGCATTTTGCTGAAATGCGGCGCGTGCGGCGAGTGCGGTGCGTCTAGGTGCGCGAGGCTGCATACGATTTCATATTATAAAGATTTATAAAATGCGATGACTGCGGCGCGTGCGGCGAGTGCGGTGCTTCTAGGTTCGCGTTCACCTTAAACAGCTGCTATGCTGTGTCCTCTTCTATCGCATGGGATGGTCGGTTGGGACCTCTCAGTCGCACACATTCACTCGGAGCAATATTTTACTTTTTAGGGTTCCGTAGCCAAATGGCAAAAACGGAACCCTTATAGATTCGTCATGTCTGTCTGTCTGTCCGTCCGTATGTCACAGCCACTTTATTCCGAAACTATAAGAACTATGCTGTTGAAACTTGGTAAGTAGATGTATTCTGTGAACCGCATTAAGATTTTCACACAAAAATAAAAATAAAACAATAAATTTTGGGGGTTCCCATACTTGAAACTAAAACTAAAAATATTTTTTTTCATCAGACCCATACGTGTGGGTTATCTATGGATAGGTCTTCAAAAATGATATTGAGGTTTCTAATATCATTTTTTTCTAAACTGAATAGTTTGCGCGAGAGACTCTGCCAAAGTGGTAAAATGTGTGTCCCCCCCCCTGTAACTTCTAAAATTAGAGAATGATAAAACTAAAAAAAATATATGATGTACATTACTATGTAAACTACCAGCGAAAATTGGTTTGAACGAGATCTAGTAAGTAGTTTTTTTTTAATACGTCATAAATCGTAAACCGCAATTTACCAAGTACGGAACCCTTCGTGCGCGAGTCCGACTCGCACTTGGCCGGTTTTTAAATTCGACAACCGCAATTCTGGACTGATTTTTCGCAGGCAACCCTATACCACCGTGTTCAGAATAAAATTATCTTTAATTTCATTCAATAAACAGACCGTTGCAAAATGCTAGTACAGATTTACCTGTTTATACCTGGCAACCCGATAGTTGTGACCGGAAAAGAATGGGCAACCTAACGTTTGCATATTCTATGGGCTTCATACTTTCGATTGGTATAGAATTTATCTAATAATCATACCGGTGAAATGTTTAAAAAAATATTTTCTTTTAATTATTAATTAAACATACTCTGGACTGAAATTTGCTAGGCAACCCATATGGATTATATTTATTGACATATTAAATTAAATATAAAATACGTTTCATTAAATAAGCATCTCGGTGAAGGTCGTTTTATAACGGATCTTATACTATGAGATTTATTACTGCGCGGCCATTGTAGCCAACTTGAGGGCGACCAAGAAGTTCGGAGAGAACTATAAATCGATGGAATAGAATTGACGGATAGGTATGTAGGTATAGTTCTGCAAGAAACGTTTTTCATACATACAAGAAAAATAAAAAGTTTGCTGTAGGTACTTCCCAGAATTTAATCCTTATTAGCGACACTGTTGGTGTAATAATACATCGTGTTTGTTTTTTTTATCAAATTCTACTGGTTCGATCCTGGCTAGGAATATTGATTTTCAAAAATCCTATTAAGCAAATTTATTCATTAGTGTTCATCAAAATCGGACCCAAAACAACTACTTTTAGGGCAATAACAAAACGTGCAAACGGACATCGGCACCGTATGTATAATTACGATTTTTGATTCATACTAAGACTGATGAGTTAAGTGTAAATTTACATCCTAGGGGTATGTATGGGCACAATGGCACATGGGCAGAGAAGATAAAAGGCATTCAATTAGTGTAAAACTTTAATTTCGTTCACATACAATATAGGTATTACAAGATACAATTAACTAGTCAAAGATTCATGAGAATAGATACCTAAATAGCTTTGTTATCAATGTTATCATACGTGATACGACGGTACATACTTAACGTAATATAATATCCTGCTAAGAACTTGTAATTGATCACAACAGCACTTAAAACACAAAATATACAATTATAAAAACCAAATCCCAAGGGAGCTTATTATTGTTGAAATAAATGGCACAGATCTGTCATGTCTTGAAAACAACAAAAATCAAGGGAAACATATCTAAATGACAGTACAGAGCCATTTGATTTAATTAAATTCACACACATAAGGTACAAAATGGGCTAATCAGCACGCAATTATTGTGTACTACAATTTACACATAAGTAGTGTTTTTAGGATATTTTTCATAGCTGAAGATCATAAGTATTAAGTATATTTTATCATTTGATACTATATTCTTATCTAAGATATAATAGTGACTAAATATTCGACATTTACTTTCATGTATGTACAAATAAGTTAGGTTACTGCCACAAAGTTATATTGTAGTACATATTGCATTCATATCGAAAAATAGATTGGGTAAGAATTAACTGGCACTTTTTATGCAGTTAAATATCTAATGATATATATTACGTTATTATTAAATCTAAAACATCATTTTAATGAATGTATATTTACAATGCATTATAATAATTAAAGGAGTCTACAGTGAGAATTAAGAGAGTACTTTAACATGTGTTGTGTGGCACTGCATTAATGGTCACACAATAAATACAACATGGAATGGAAATCAAATAGTCAGCATCAAATGTTATGTAACTAATTTGCTTACTCCTTATTTTTTTCTGGCGTTTAACGTCTCCTACGTCGACGAGAGTCCCCATTGTATCCGTTTTCTGCAAAAAAAGACATAGTTATTTTTAAAATGTGTTACAATTATTATTTTCTTCTGACAGTTTTAAAGAGCACAGAGTAATATAACAACCATTATATATTATACAGTCGTTTATAAAATAAATAACAAAATTCGTCAATAGACAGGCCACCAGGGTAGCATCTCTCAGTGTAATGTATAGTGGAGTAATGGAGTGGTTAAATAGGTGAGTTGGCATTGGTTTGAATATAACAAACCTCAGTCGCAATCATCGCCGGCGATTCCTCTGGCGGTCGTTATTGTACCCCACGGAGCCATTTGCCAGCGCACCATTGGAACCCATCTGATCCATACCGAGGCCGTATGGCCGGCCAGGTCCCATGTTTTGAGGGCCATAATATTCCATTCTACAACCAGGGTCGTTGTAACCCACGCTCATCTCGTTTCCTTGCATATTACTATTCTGTTTAATACTCTTAGATCCGTACGTTCCGAACGCAGTAAAATTTGCGCCCTGAGGCGCAACTCCGTCGCCGCCGCCGCCTGCCGGAGGAAGCATGCGCGGCAAGAGGCTCCCGTGAGGTACGCCGAGACCGCCAGAGCCGAAGCCGCCGGGCGGGTGACCCAGCCCGCCGCCGTCGGGCCCTCCTAGCCCGGCCGAGCCGAGGCCTCCTGAGCCCGAGCCAGCCGAGTCTAAGTCGTCGTGCTGCTGAGAGGCCGGGCCTCTGCCGCGGCGCCGCCGGTCGCGGCCTCGCGAGCGGTTGCCGGGCGGGCCATCGGAGCCTAGTCCGCCGGACGAGCCGAGCCCGCCGCCGGAGCCCAGCCCACCGCCAGCCCCGAGCGCGGCGCCGCCGCTGAGCCCGGCGCCCGTTGAGCCGAGCCCGCCGCCACCGCCGCCGGAGCCGAGCCCGCCCGCGGCGGACGCATAGCCGCCCGAGCCACCGAGCCCGCCAGAGCGAGCCCCACGTTTTCTGGAATCTGACTCGAGGCCACTTTGCCCAGGGCCCCTTAGCTCATGACTCCCATTAGCCGGGGTCTCGGAGGGCGGAGGAGGTGGCGGGGGAGGCGGCGGAGCTGCCCAACCGCCCGGCGGCAGCATGGCCGCGGAGAAGGTCGGCATGATCATGCCATACTGGTCAGGGGGGAAGTACGGAGGCATAGCGAAACCCTGCCCATTAATTGGGGGAGGAGGAGCGCACATATTCATTTGGGGATTAAGAGCCATCAGAGGCGGTATTTGATGAGGTTGCTGTAAATAATTTGCATTACCATTATTTGGTGGTGGATTATTTTGAATAATATGTCTTTCGGGGAGAGTCACTTTTTTTTCTATGGGAGGGGTGGAGGGCCCTTTGCCGACGTGAGAGGGGAGTTGGGGGCCGAAGGGAGTCGGCAGAAGGGTCTTCGGCGTGGGAAGAAGAGCTTGGGGCGCCTGTTGCTGGCCCGAATCCGTAGTATTCTTCGGGGGGCTGCACTTGCCTGAGCGAGATCGGCTACGCGAACGGGAACGGGAACGCGAATGACTTCTGGAAGACTTCGACGAGCGGCTTCGCGACGATCTGGAGGAGCTGTGGCGTCTACGGCGACGGTCGCGGGAGCGCGAGCGCGTGCGGGAGCGGCGGCGGCGCGAGCGCGAGCGCGAGCGGGAGCGGCGTCCTCCGCGCCGGTATCTGCCGCCTCCGCCGCGGCCTCGGTGACCTGGTGACCAAAACATGTTACATTATTGTCAGGATACCATAGTTTAAAAAACCTAATTACATAATTTATATGCTCTGACTTTTTCATAGGGAGGTTAAGAATAACTTCTTACTAAATATCATCAAGTAATACTCACGTCTTCCACCGCCACCACCCCGTTCAGCTAATTCTTGTAGTTTAGGATTGACTACTTGTTTGGCTTCTTTCAGTACAGCAACAAGGTCGCCGGCCTTGGCGGCGTTAGATGGCGTAAAGAATGTATACGCCGTTCCAGTTTTATTTGTTCGTCCAGTTCTTCCAATACGATGTACATAATCTTCTGAATTGCTTGGGTAATCGAAATTGATGACGAATTTTACATCATCAACATCTGAAAAAAGGAAGTAACTTATATGAGAGAATGAACATAAACAGATTATATTCTGCATACTATAAGTAGTTTTCTTATAATACATACCTAAACCTCTAGCAGCAACATCCGTAGCTACTAGAATGGGAGCTTTCCCACTACGAAAATCTGTAAGAAATTATATGTATAAGCACTTTTAACACACATTATTCATAGCTTGTAGACATGTAATCTGTGAAAAAATTCACTTCATAATTGTTGAATTGAATGGCTATTTATCACATACTAGGAAACTAGTATTTCATTGAATTGTATGTATTTTATGTTTTTTTTTACTAAATTCTTACCCATGTCCAAAACAATGCAGTTTTTTATTATTCTAATGTACTTTATGAAACAATGACGAAAACCTTTATAAACAAACATCAGATGTGTTGCAGAAGAATAATTATTTCAGTAAATTAACATATTCCATTGCAGGCATGGTCGTCGCTCCCACAATAATGTTGGCAAAGCTTTATAAATCAACAAATAAACATTTCCAGTCAATCGAAGCTTTATGATGTTCATCTTACTCAATCAAATTACCACACATCTCACATTTTACCCCTTCTAGGCCACCAATTATGTTTATGCATTATATTAATGATTGTGTTAAGTTTGATAATGGAAAAATTAATGAACAAATATGTATAAGCCATGTAATTACATAAGATAATTGAAAGAAAATAATAAAATCAAAGGATAAGTAAAGATGTAGAATAGAAAAATGACAAGACATGTGTAACAAAATGCAAATGTTGAGGGGCAACCTTAGAAAGTTTAATGAGAGACGTAAATATAATTTTATTCCATTCACTATTGTATTAGTAAACTTACTAATAATATCGACTCCGTCTGTCATATATCGCACAAAAAACAAAAATTGAGAGCGAGAGATGAGAGGTCGCCCGCACGCATCAGCGAGGGCGAGAACCGAGTGCCGACCACCGTGGTCGGGCGCGCGGCGAGCGCCGGCGGCGACACCCGCAGGGCTGCGCCTAGACATGCGCCGCGAGCGCCGGCGGCGACACCCGCGGGGCTGCGCCTAGACATGCGCCGCGAGATGCCGGCCGCCGCGCCGCGCGAGAAGCGGCTCAGACTAGCCGCGGGAGCGAGTCAGAGTGCATAGGGCTTAGCCCCGACAACGAGAGGCGGGCGCGGTGCGGGCGCTGCGTCGCCGCCGCGTGCGGCTTGGCGGCGACGAGCCGCGCGCTGCCGCCCCGCCGCACGGCCGCAGCTCTCCACAGCCTGCACATGCAGACACGGGTTCAAAAATGTTTACTGGCTGCGCTACACCCAACGCGCTCGCGTCTTATGTCCGACACCGCTTCTCGAAAACCACTCGTGCTATTTTTTGTGTATCTTATTGTACAGCACAAGTTCGATATGAAATCAGTTTTGCTATTATTGTGGAGCTAGTATAATACAAATTACTGTCAAAATAATAAATTAAATATTAAATCATCATAAGATATCACAAAGCGTGTTAAGTGTCAACATACCTTGTAAGACCCAATCACGTTCATTTTGTGATTTGTCTCCATGAATACACACTGCAGGCCACCTAAGAAAAAACAATGAATAATGATAATAGATTTTTATTTTTCCTGTACAACATTTTACATCAAGTATGACCTGAAAGCACAGCATATTTAAGCAAAAGAATAGAACATACCCATCTCTCTTCATTTTTCTTGTTATATCATCAACTCGACGTTTAGTTTCGATAAAAATTATGGTTTTGTTTTCTTTTTCTGCCATTATTTCTTTCAGGAGTGTGCTCAGTTTAGTTTCCTTTTCATATTCCATACAGACATCAATGATTTGCAAGATGTTGTGATTAGCAGCCAGTTGTAATGAACCAACATTAATTTGAAGGTAATCTTTTAAGAATTCTGAAGCCAAACTTTGAACTTCTCTAGGCCAAGTAGCAGACCACATAAGAGTTTGACGATCAGGTCTGATTTGTTCTATGATCTTCCTAATCTGTGGCTCAAATCCCATGTCCAACATCCTGTCAGCTTCGTCAAGTACTAAATACGTAGTTCTTTTTAAATTAGTTCTTCCACTTTCAAGAAAATCTAGTAGTCGTCCAGGTGTGGCAATAACAATTTCAACACCAGCATCTAAATCTCTAGCTTGAGGTCCCTTTGGAGCTCCGCCAAACAAACAAGTATTGTGTATTTTGGAAGTGTTTGCAAACTTGTCACAGACTTCTTGGATTTGTTGTGCTAATTCTCTAGTAGGTGCTAGTACAAGAGCAATTGGACCATCACCTCGGCTAGATTTTGGCTGGTTGTTAATGTGCACAATAGCAGGTAAAATATAAGAAAGAGTTTTTCCGGAACCAGTAGAAGCAATACCAACCATATCACCTCCACTCAGTGCAATAGGCCAGCCCTGAGCCTGGATTGGAGTTGGTTTAGAAAATCCCATTTTTTCTATCTCATCCATAACATAATCTGGGAAACCGGCTTCTTCGAATGTCATCGTCGGTTTGGGTATGTTGCGCCCTTTGAGAGTTATTTCATTGTCACTCCTCCAAGCTTCCACTTCAGATTCTGGTCTGTTTTCCACCTCAATGTGGGGTACGTAAAAATCTTTTTTGAATGGTTTCAGCCTGCTTAGATCCCATTTCGGTTTCCGCAGGTTCGCACCGGGGTTACTCCTACGCCCGCCCCCGTAAGCTCCACCACCACCTCCTCCACCGCCACCGCCTGATCCGAGGCCATAGCGGGGACTACGACTGCGGCTCCTACTCCTGCTCCTGGTACGACTCCGACGCCTATCACGACTACGATCTCTAAGGATGGAAAACATACGATTGAGAAAATACATATTTTTTTTGTGTAACAATGTGCTGTGTAAATGAAATTATATTTACCTTCCTCGTCCCATGATAGACGTTTATACGCAAAAGTTTGTTCGAAAGCTTTATATTATTTGAAACTACGAATTGTAACAAGTAACTAATTCAATCACACAATAACCACTTTAATTTTACGATACACAATTTTATTTCACAAGCACTACGCCATTCATAATGAATAAAACAAGATGGCTTCTACGGAAGCAAGCGGCGGCATCACCAAAAGGAAAAATATCATTTTTTTTACAGGTTCCTGAGCTCCGAACTCATGTCCTTTTGGCAATAGCCGCATTTTCAGATTTTTTTCATTCATTTATTTAAAATTCTTAACTAAGTCTGGCCACACTGTCCATTTGGTTATAATAACATAGAACTTGTACGGTTGTAAATATAAAACTAATAATTTAGGTGTCCGAGCCTTCGCTTGACCCACTGGTGAGAGAACATCCTGGATTCTACGTGTGGCAACACTGTTTTCTACCAACCAGCGCCCTCTATGTCACGTGGAGGGAGGCTACAGTCGCCTTCCCCTCCCTAGCCGCGCGTACGTCGCAGCGCCGGGCGCTTGCGCTCCTCAGTACGTTTTGGATTCTTTACGTGTTAACACTGTAACGAAGTGAAGGGAAAAATACAAGTTGGATATTTTATACATAAATAATTAAAGGTATGTTTAATTAAACTATTTGAAACAAAACAGGAAAGCCCTGTTCAGTTTTTTCTCGTGCTTCACCTAATCGGGAAAGCCTCGATTTGGTTTATACCTATAGAAATGTTGTATGGATGGATGCACGCTTCTATCCTGCTAGGAAAGCCCTAGTAAAGATGAGTAATTGATATCTAAAAATGCTCTTGTATGTCGCTTGAATGTCAAAGAATTTATTGACATTGGCAGACGACGTGTCGTCTGTGCCAACAGACGACGTCGTCTACAGAACTCTTAATGTAGGCGACGTCGTCTGCCCAGGCGACATGCACACACCGCTTCGCCTACGCATTCTGCTCTTGTCACAACTTGCTTGAGCTCGCGCTTGTCTGCTTGCAGATGACAACCACGATGGGAGAGTTGGTAAACTGGCGTCCACCCGCTGCCGATGAAAGTTGTTACCAAAACTTATTACAAAATCTGGATGCACTGTATCCTTCTAACTGGCGAGATTGGGTGGTAAATACTGTCAACTACAAAGATCTGTTTGGCGGCAGCTTAGCGCCTGACACCGAAGCAAGGCTACGTTTTGCAATACCGACATTGCGCCTAGCCAAAATTTTCCGCTGCGGGAATTCGCTCAGTGAACGCAGTTATAGAAAGCTAAAAAGAAAACTGCTGGAGTGGCCGATCGGCTTAGCTCTTATTTACCAACCGCTATCTATCATGACGAAAATTCATCCAGTCGGCGTAAAAAATGGATTTGATGCCACCCTACCATCCCTAAAGCCATACTTAATATCACGCAAGGAAACTTCGGATGCTTTGAAAGCTGAAGCTGAAGAAGACAATGCTACGTCTGGTTCGTCGCGTGTGTCCAAGAGACGTCGCAGCCCTGAACCACAGCCAAACCCTAAAGTCCCTAGAACCACTGAAAGCTTCTCAGCGGATTCTTTAAAAGACTATATGCGCCAACAAAATGAAATCTTAGGAAGGCTGTGTGAACTCACTTATGGCCTAACGCGTCCGTCGCCGTCGACCTCGCGGACCGAAATTCATCCTCCTTCGGAGGCAGACTCGACAGCTGACGAAGCAGAGGAAGCTTGGAACGCGCCACCCTTAGTGGAAGAAGGGGAAGATGTAGAAGAAGAGCTCCTTCTTGACTTTGCACCCGAGACGCATGAGAGTGAAGGAAAAATCGGCAAGGCGTCTGAAAAATTAGTGGAAGAAGGTACCCACTGCCAAAAACTGGAATCTGACGGCTGGAAAAACATTCGATACGCGGATGTCCAGAAACAATTCCAGGCAACGCCTGTCTTCACTGCGCTTAAACTAAATGGACATTTGGCAACAGTTTCACCTCAGTGGCAACTAGTCTCAATCCTGGAAAAAATGGACCAGTGCCTAGGAGCTATAACCCACGGGTTGTTGCAACAGCGTAAAGTATTTATAGATGCCTGTACCACCGCACCTCCGGAAGTAAAAGCGTACCTCACAAAAAAACCTAGCCATGAAAGAGAAAGCTCCATTCCGAAAAATTTCGGATTCTCTGCTCCAATACACTTGTGGGAAAAGAGCAGAGGTTCTGGAGCAAAGAAGAGCCCTCTTTAAGCCTCAGAATAAAACCATAAGTGATTTACTACATGCCATCCCGCCTTCCACAACCCACCTGTTTGCGGAACCACAGCTGTCCGACTTGATCAAAGAACAAGGAGGATTATCTAAGGTGTTTCCAGGCAAATACAAAAGACCCACACAATATGTGCCAAAACCCAGAAACAAACAGGGGTCCAAAGAGAAGCGGCCATTTCGTAAACCAACTTTTCGGAACTCCGATAGAGTGGCCACACGTACCTCGAATCAGCGACCACCGCCGAAAAATAGAAGGAGATATGAGGGCACAAAATACTAAATTTCAAGCAGGACAGGTCAGTTTAAAACACCATGAGTGGGAAAGCCTAGGTACCCCACGCTGTATCTTGTCAATAATATCCGGTTATCGCATCCCATTCATAAAACGACCGCCATCTTATCGACTTGATAGGGACACTTGCGCCCGATACAAAATCAAAGTTTCGACAGCCATGTCGAAAGAAATCGGGAAGTTAAAACAAATGGGGGCAATACGCGAGTGTCATTACAAAACAGGCTTCCTGTCCAACATATTCCTCCGACGGAAGGCAGACGGCTCAAATAGACCAATTTTCGATTTAAGGAGACTTAATTTATATTTACGTCCTCCTAAATTCCGTCTCATAAATCATCACAAAATTCCAGAGTGCTTAAATGCCATAGACTATATGACCAAAATTGATTTATCTCAAGCGTATTTCCATATTCCGATTGCCGAAGGCCATCGGAGATACTTAGCCTTCTCTTACGCTGATGTCACCTATGAAATGACCTGTCTGCCTTTCGGACTAGCAACCGCCCCTTGTTCGTTTGCTAATATATCTAACTGGTTGGCAAATTTTTTCAGGAAACAATCTATCCGAATGATCGTATACTTGGACGATTTTTTGTTGATGCATACAGACCCTTATACTCTCGAAAAACAAACTCAGCATGTCACGGACCAACTGACCAAGCTAGGTTGGTGCGTAAACCAAGAGAAGTCTGTGTTGACCCCTACAAAATGTCTGGAGTATTTAGGACTGGTATGGAATACGCACGACAATACCAAAAGCCTCACGCCCTGCAAAATAACCAGAAACCAAACTTTGCTAGAAGAAACCCTAAAAAGGAACTGGTGGACGTGGCAAACAGCAAAAGTCTTATTAGGCAACATCAACTTCGCCTCCTGCGTAGTACCATACGGGCGTCTTCATTGCAGAATACCCCAGATAGAAGCGAACAAGCTCCCAGAGAAAAACCGCAACAAACGACACGTGCTGCCCACATCCGTGAAGAAAGAGCTCTGGTGGTGGCAAAAGAACATAGCGCGGCAATCGCCAATACATCACCAAAATCCTACCATATTCGTAAGCACGGACGCAGCCGAATTGGGTTGGGGAGCTACGGTCAACGGAGTCAAGTTAAGTGGACTCTGGAATCAAATGCAACGCAAATGGCACAGCAACCAAAAAGAATTATGGGCGCTAACAGAAGTGCTGAAGATAATGGGTCCCAAACTCGTAAATCAAACAGTGATGGTACAAACAGACAACAAAACTGTAGTAGCTTATATTACAAAAGAAGGAGGTACGAAGTCTTTAAGACTCCTCCAAACGACATTCAAGATCTTTCACCTCGCAGATTCATTCAATATACACCTGATTGCCCGGTATCTCCCTGGCCGGTACAACCTGACTGCCGACAGCCTATCCAGAGAAAACGAACTGCCCGAATGGACTCTGACGGCAGACATCTTAAAAGTGATCTTTCGGCGGTTCGGAACTCCTTCAATAGACCTTTTTGCAAGCGAAAGATCTGCGGTTGTAGAGAATTATGTCAGCGAGAATGCTCACGACAAGAACTGCGTGTATGTGGATGCGTTCAGTCGACCGTGGAATTACGAACTAGGCTGGATATTCCCACCACCTGCCCTAGTACCTCGCGTCCTACGACACTTACAGAGGAGCACAGGAGTATATCTACTAGTAGTACCCAAATGGGAGAAAACCTTCTGGAAGGCCGACCTCAGGCAACGAGCACTATGTCCACCTCTAACAATCTGGCACACCCGCAAACATCTAGTAGATCTCGTAACCAACAAACCCCCTGTGGCAGCGAACAAACTGTCTTTGCAGGTCTGGAAGGTTCAGGCTGGTCCAGTCTAATCAATTCCTGGCCTGACGAAAACAAAAAACTTCTCGAGTCTTCCTGGCGAAAATCAACACTAAAAACTTATAAGCCTGCCTGGGAAAGATGGCGAAAGTGGTCCCAAACTCAGAATAACTGTAAGACTGAAAACCCAGGGCCGAACGATCTGGCTAAGTTCATTTGTCACTTACATATGAAAATAGGACTAGCGCCTAGTACTATAGCCGTCCATAAATCAGTAATTACTACATTCGCCAATCCTATGAGTGCAAACGAGCTCAACAAACATCCGTTAGTTCGTCAAATCCTGAAGGCCGTAGCCCTAAGCAAGCCTCCTCCACAGAAGACGCTAACTTGGGAAGTCGGGGAATTAATCGAATATCTCCAACATTACTCCGTGAATGTCGACAGTTTATTCCAGGTGTCTCGGCATGTAGCAATTCTGCTACTCCTGGCTACAGGATGAAGGGTGCATGACCTGACTCTTTTAGATATCAGCAGTGCTTCTTTCGAAAAAATCGACGATTATCTAATCTTCTGGCCCAAATTTGGATCGAAGACAGATTGTGCGACTTATCGCCAATCAGGCTGGAAGTTGTCGCCTAATGAAGTTCCCAAATTGAATCTTGTTTTTTGGATTGAAACACTCATAACCGTATCAGAACTTCGCAGGACAAGTCAAAATAATCTAACAAGCCTTTTCATTACTACGCGAGGGAAAGTTGGTCCTGCCTCCCGCACTGTTGTAGCCGGATGGATAAGAACAATCTTTAAGGACGCTCATATTCAGGACTCACCTGGAAGCCTTCGGTCAGCTGTTAATAGCGCCAATTGGAAGAATAATTATATGGATCTAGATGAAATACTGAAGCGAGGCAACTGGCAAAGTAAGGACACATTCCTCAAACATTATTTTAAAGAGACCGCGAATCGTCAGCAAACCAACCAATCTACGGCTAACATTGCTGATTCTTTTTCACCCTTATAGCCAAATGGTTACTATAAAAACTAATCGACCTAACTAATTGTATTCTGATTATTATTTAATGCATCATAATTGTGTTCCAAACTGTTGGATTTTATGTTGGTTGTTCGGATTGTTCCATCGCTTATTCTGTTGCTCATTCTGTGTCTTTGACCTATTTTGATTTGTTGTTCACTTACTACCTTTACATTCCACTACATTAAAATCGAATTAACTTTCTTAATGTGTTTTATTTTTGGGATGTTCATCACAGCTCCTGAACACCCAGCTCTAAGATCACAGTACGTCACGATCGCAGCGCCAGCAGAAAATAAACACCTCTCACCAGTGGGTCAAGCGAAGGCTCGGACACCTAAATAACACCGTTTTCCCCCCGAAGGGAAGAAAACGAATATTTAGGTTCCAGCCGAAGCTTGACCCACTAAGTTTTAACGTTCTTGCTGGCTCATGGGTACTGAGGAGCGCAAGCGCCCGGCGCTGCGACGTACGCGCGGCTAGGGAGGGGAAGGCGACTGTAGCCTCCCTCCACGTGACATAGAGGGCGCTGGTTGGTAGAAAACAGTGTTGCCACACGTAGAATCCAGGATGTTCTCTCACCAGTGGGTCAAGCTTCGGCTGGAACCTAAATATTCGTTTTCTTCCCTTCGGGGGGAAAACGGTGTTATTTTACACTTGGCCCAGTTTTTTGATCCGTAGTTAATCCAACCAATGGTTTCAAATTTAGGTAAAGGCGTTAATTCTTCAATTTTAGTGTACCAAATGGTAATTTAAGACTGTGATCTTAATTTAAACAAAACAATTTTTGACAAATTCTGTAAATTAAATATCCAACTGATTTGACCATTTGTTAGGCTAATATTTGATGGAAAACGCATTATACCAAAATTCGAACCAGTGGTTAGCCTAATTTAACTATTGGTTGAAAAACTGAGAAGTCTGAGACTTATAGTTATGCCACACTGTTGTAAGGTCGCGCATTTTTAAGACTTGCTCTAACCCAAATAGTTTGGATGGATGGATGTATGTTTATTACTTAATCACGGTAGAACGGTTGAACAGATCTAAATGAAATTTGGCAAAGGGATAGATTATAGTCTGAAATAGCACATAGGCTACTTTTCATCCAAATTCCAGGTGTAATGTTCCCTGGGGAGAAGAAAATACTTTTCACTCGGGCGAAGTCACTAGCAGAAGCTAATAATACATAAAAACAATCACGAATACGAAGCTCATCAAAACACTTTTTCAAATCGAAATTACGGTTTTTGGCAAATTAAAAACAATCTCATTCAGTTTTTCGGTGTTTTCAATTAATTTTATTTTGTATCTGTGACGGAATCCATTTTCTGCGTTGTTGTGACATTTTGCGTTTTGCTCTTCAGCCAATTAATCTTGAGAAAAAAGAGTTGTATTGTATGAATATTGTCTTGCTACTGAACATTGCAATATCAATGTGATGACAATTTTATTTGTATTGTTAATCATTTAGTAAAGGCACTTTTGCATCGTGAAGAAACGCACGATGGGTTGAAATAGTGATCACTATCGGCACAGTTTATCATTCTTTTCTCATTTCATTATTTGCCATTTACACACGCCGTAACAACAATGGAACTAGACGTATCACCTGCGGATAAAATAGACAACGATATGGAATATTCAGACAATTCTACAGACAGTAAATACACGCCTTGTAAAAATGACCAGTACTCGATCATACGCATTCCCGAAGATGGTGAAAAGTCAAGTAAGCACTCCTCAAGAAAGCAGTCAAAGAGAAGAAAGAAGAATTCTAATCATTCACGGCCTCTGCCTAGGATAATAGTGAAACCCTTGCCACCACCACCTCCCCCTGAGAACAGAGAATGGACAGCAGCTACATCCTACACAGAAACTAGTTCTAACACTAACAGACCATCTACCATGCGAGAGGTATTGGCGAGCATTCCAGGGTTCTGTTTAAAACCTCGAAAACGCAGTGGTAAAAAATTGTCAACAGCAGCACAGTTACAACAAACTAGAGAAGGGTGCATTGACTTAGAGACACCAGATTCAATACTAGTAAATACAAACATTAGGGCATTACTAAATAAACATACATTTTCACTTCTACCACCTTTATACCAATATAAGCTTGGGCAGCTACTTCCAAGTGTGGATAGGTTAAGTCCTTCAGGTCGCTTAAATTCTTCTAGTCTGAATAATGAATTTTTTGCACGTGCCTGCTTACAATGGCAAGACAGCCTCTCTGGAGGGGAATTAACCCCAGAAAACCAACAAAAAATGAAGACTGAAGCAGAAAAAGAAAAAAGCAAAATAGATCCATGGAAATTAAAACATTTCGAACCTATTTGGGGAGAAAAGTCAAGAAAAGAGAAATCATCAATCAGTTTAAATTCAGATAGACCATCACTTAAGACTACTATAAAGTTAAGACCAACAGCTTCAATAACAAGCAGTAGTACTGTTCCAAAAATTAAAAAAAGTAAATCTTCTAGTACTAGTAAAAGAATGCGATCAGTAGGTGCAGTGACGAGGTCTTCAGCCAGAGCTGATGAAGTCGTAGACGAATCAGTCACTGCTAGCAGTAAACAGTCTGCGCCAGTGCCAGACTTACTGCCTTTAAAACATACAAAAAGTCATAGTCATCTCAACTATGAAGAATATCCAGTGGACTTTAGTTTCTCTGATTCATCTTCAACTCAGAGGATGGATGAATCACTATCCAACACACCTGTTGATCCACTCCTGCTGCCTGATGGGGAATCTGAACGCAACGATGTAAAGCAAGAACTAGATCTTAGTGTTGTTACTATAGAAGAGACTTCAAAAAATGGTGAAGAAGATAAAGCAACAGATTCTGATAGTAATTTACTTGAATCTTCTAAAAGGTCAAGTAATGAAAATTTAGAATACACTATGGCAAAGCGAATAAAGTTTGAAGAAGATTATGAAATACATAACACAAGTTACTCGGTAGATAATGCAGATACTGCAAACAATTACTCAGATGTGGAGACAAATTATGCTGGTGAGCAAGTTTGCCCTAATGATGAGCTGCTGTATTCTGGACAAGATCATGGTGACACAAACAGTGAAGACAGTAAAGCAACTGCATCTGTGTATGAATATGATGCAAGAAGTGAATCCTCAGTGTCCAGTCTGAAGATAGATATGACAGTAAATAACATTACTGCAAGTGAACCTACAGGTGCTACAGAATCCATTCCTTATGACAACACTGTGATAGAGATGGAGGAAAGTCCTGAAGTTGATAAAGACATTGCACCAAATGTAATGCTCCAAACACAGGAAGCTCAGGAAGAATATGTATCAGAGCAATATCAGGAATGTGCTAAGTCTGAAACTGATGTAGAGTCGCCACACCATAGCAAAGAGGCTATTGTTGAGCAGGATGTATGTCAGAGTTATATCCAGGAAGTTGATTGCCAAGTAACACAGCCTATCCAACACCCGACCCACTCCCATTTAAAGAGTGATGTCATACACACTCCTGAAAAGTGTGAGAAAGAAAGCCTACCCCAGAACATGACACAGAATTATTATGACGACCACTTCAAGGATGCAGAGTCGTTTATATTGGAGACAAGCCTCTCAATACTTACTTCACGTAAGTGAATGTTTTTACACTTTATTAAAACATTATCTATAAAATGGTATGCGCTTGTTTATCAATAATGTTCTCCTTTTTAGATTTTTGAGATTTGCTATAAATGACACTGCACAGTAAGGTCTTTACATTTTTCGTCATCAAATCTGTGAAACACTCAGTTTAACATGGAAGCCTTTTACTGAAAACTTATAAAGCAATTGCTATTAATTTTTACAGAGAGTGAAGACACGAAATATACACCTCACCCTAACTTGATGGAACTATCATCATACATGAGTGAAACAAGTGAGTATTATTAAGAAAATAATGCAAATTGAGGGTAGGATGAGGGTAGGATACTATTTCGACATTTATATTTTTTCCAAATTGACTTATTTATTATTCTCTTTGACATTATTATAAAAATTCTACTACTTTCACTTGACTAATTTTAAAAAAAGATATTTTTTTTTGTATTTTGATAAATTGACATTTAAATTTATATTATCATTACAATTTTATATTACTATTTTTTGTGAATGAAATAATTTTTTGCATGCCCACAAGACGGTAGAATATGGAGGAGC
The DNA here is from genome assembly GCA_949775005.1 of Orthosia gothica. NCBI lineage: Eukaryota > Metazoa > Arthropoda > Insecta > Lepidoptera > Noctuidae > Orthosia > Orthosia gothica. The sequence continues at coordinate 5,192,070 of OX459062.1, read as the reverse complement.
TAATTACCTTTAAAAAACATCTATGTACCAATCACCCATATTTGCAAAGAAATAAATGATTTATGATTTATGATTTATGATGAAAACCTTTGCAATAACTTTGACATTAATGACATATCATATTTTTTTCTAGCCTGCCCAAAACACAGACATGCTGCACTTACTGCCAATGTAATTTATTTTCATTTTGTAAAATGTTCCAGATGTTACTGCTGTTGTTACAATGCCAATGTCACAGAATTCATCAATACCAATGATGGAAGTCACTAATACATCAGTGAGTTCATATATAATTATTATACATTACACAACTTCTTTGAATAACTTGTTTATACTGCAACTTTGTATCTTATTTCAGATCGTTTCTTATCCTGATGATAATATGAAGGATGCTGCTAAACCCAAGGCATCAGCCGTTTCATGGAAAACCGATAATGACTGGACAAACAATGAGAATGTTATGACATTACACCCATTTTCAAACCTAAATACAGAAAGTGCGAAGTACGTTAGTGAGGACTCCAAAACGAGCATGGAAGATATTAATATGAATGATGAAAACTGTATGTACAAAGAAGATAGAGATGCTAATTTTAATATGGAATCTTCTAACTCATCTGAAAGCTGTCAGTCAATAAAGGATTCTTCTGGGAAGCAAGAAATAGATACAGCAACTAGCTTGATATCTAGTACTGCTGTTACAAATCTACCTTTGAATACAACTACTATTGCACAGGGTATGTGGGCGCGAGGTAAAAAATCGAAGCTGGGAAAAGAATCTAACAGGTGTGTAATGATGGCTGGTATACTTAATTTATCTCAGTAACTTTAGTATGTCGCCACAATAATCTATGGATGACATTAACCAATGCCGGTTGATTACTGAAGTAACTTTTGCAGTAGGACTGTCCTACAACGTCGACTGATCCATTATTTCTTCCTTCGATTGGTGTGGGCACTCATAGGGTTTCTAATTTGAAGCATTTTATACCTTCTTAATTAGTTTTGCGCCTCCTACTTTTGATGCAGTTGTCCAGATTTTCATTTCTTTTAGCAAAACCCTAAGCCCCCTTACGCAGTAGTGGTTAACCGCGGGGGCGGCTAGCCGCTTTTCCATTTTAATATGCAACCGCTTGGTATCGTACGCATTTAACCGCCAACCGCGGTCCGCTTCGCGGCTGGCTGCAATCTAAGGCTTAACACGCATTGCGATTTTTATTCGCGCGATTTTTTAAAACTATTTGAGCGCGATTTTTTTTCCGCAATGGGTGCAGCTTCATACAATTTCATAGGTCACAGAATGGGCGGCAACAAAATTCGCGCGAATAAAAATCGCAGTTCGTGGTATGCCTTAAACGCACTGGCGGCTCAGTTTGCGGCAAGCCGCCGTTGATGTATGTATGTACGCAGACCGGGACACACGACCCTAGGTCTTTGTACACCACCTAATTATTTAGTCCTCATTTTGTGCTTCCCTAATTATTTGGATTTAGATTTTGTGCTCCAAAGATGAAGGAGTGGAGCTCACTTGAAGCAAAGCTACCGCGTGCATTAGGCTATATTTAAAATATCTTAAAAACAAAAAAATATATATATTTAAGCTACTGAACAACGATGACTAAAATAAAAAACCCGTAATTAAGTACTAACCACACTATTTGTCGTAAAATAAACTTATTTGTAACTGTTTCCGAGTTTCTATAAACAGCATAATTATAAATTTATTTAATATCATAAGCTCTAGTCGAGGTTCCCGCTCTATGTACGTACATGAGCGGACTAACCGCCTGACGCGGTTTCATCGCGGTTGGCCTCCATGGCAGTCTACGGCTATTCCAACCGCGTCAGGCGGCTGGCCGTTCAAATGAACCGCCTAGGCGGCCAACCGCTAGTGCGTAAGGTGGCTAACAGGCTTAATTGTTTGCTATGATGTTGAATTTTAGTGTATAAAGCTAATTCTTATTATTTTCTTAATTCCAGGAGTCGAAGTACAAACAAAGTGCCACCTGGCACTGTGAACCTAGAACGCAGCTACCAGATATGTCAGGCAGCGATACTAAATAGTCCGAACCGGGACTCGTTGCGCGGACAGCTGCGGCCGCCGCCGGCGCTCCTGACGCGGCCCGCAAGGAACCCGAGAGTGCCCCCCCCTCCGCCGCCTGTCGTTATCAGGCAGCTGCCGGTCTCTGTGATGCCTCATAACGATGTATGTCTTCATTTATTTATTACAATTCCATGCAACATATAGGTACACAGGCATAGGTATTAGGCATAGCAAGCACTGCGATTTCTATTCGCGCGATTTTTTTTCCGCCCATTCTGCGACCTATGGAAGTGTATGAAGCTGCACGCACTGCGGAAAAAAAACCGCTCTCAAATACCACTAAAAAATTCGCGCGAATAAAAATCGCAGTGCATGCTATGCCTTATACTTAAACAACCTGTACTGTCATTGTTCAAAACAATGACAGTACAGGTTGTTTCAAACTTAATCGGTGGCTTGGCAATAGCGATTTTCATGTGACAACGGGGAACGGGTTGTGTACTGCGCAAAGAGTAGCAAACTTCAGAGCCGCCGTTAAGTTTGAATCTACCAGTTTCATCAAGTTTTAGAAAAAGTTCAAGTTTTTACAGCTTCTTCTGTCTCATTTGTGTGACAGTCTCTATTTTAAAACTGGAGTTTCATTAATTTAATTCAATTGGTATCCCCTCTCTATCTCGATAATGCGTGAAAATATTACCCTTGTCACGGGGTCTCATTGTTAACAGAGAAAATTTTGTTCAAATAAATCTCACTAGATGGCGCGACATGTACACAAAATTCAATAGAATGTGTGTAAAATTAACATTATCTGGAATTGAACTTAAACATTGTATGTTCTTATTTAATCAACTCTCCTAAGTACAAAATTATGGAATATTGGGCTCTTAATTCACATTTCAAAGATTATTTGAACGGATCATTTAAAATTGATGCCATAGATGGCGCATTTTTAAATTTCTGAGGTATTCAACTCGATTGTTAAAATTTGCATTTTTACACATTTTGGTGCAAAAAAAACTGTAACAACGTGCAAAAAAATACTATAAAACGAAACTTCACTGTATTTAAAGAAAAAAATATTCACGAACCTCGTAAACCCTTTTACTTGCAAGGCGCTGCTAACACCATCTATTGCCGTGAAATGGGATCGAACGCGATTGATGTACTCACAAAAATAACAAGAATAAGCAGATGAAAAACGCTAGTTACGTCGGCACGGTTTTTTTGTATGGGATGAGGCATCTGTATGCTAGTATTATATTATCTGTGCCCTTGTCTACATTATAATACACAAAAAAAAACCTGCCAAGTGCGAGTCGGACTCGCGCACCGACGGTTCCGGACAAACCTTTAAGTAAAAGTGGCCGGGGTGGTTGGCCGGTTTTTAGTTTTTTTTTTAATGTTATGTAACTCAAAATTTACGGTTTTCGCATTTTTTCCTTTATCTGTGCTATAAGACGTTGCTTCGTACCAAATTTCAAGATTCTGAGTTCACGGGAAGTATCCTGTAGGTTTTGATTCCCTTGCGAGTGTCGAAAATTTGCGGCATGAACTGCTGTATCTTTTGATTGCGTTGGCTTAGAAGATTTTTTCACAGCTTTAATGGACAGTATTCCTGAGTATTTGATATAAATTTCAGCTTGATACCTCCACGCGTTCCTGAGAAAAAGGGTCTTGACAGACAGACGGACGGATGGACAACAAAGTAATCCTATGTGGGTTCCGTTTTTTCATTTCGAGGTACGGAACCCTAAAAAGCAACGCCACTCGAATTTCGTGGTGTCAGCTAAGCGTATCGCCGGGGTCCATGCATAGCTCAACATACCGTGACGTATAAATTAAGTTCAACAGACTAATGCCTGTTTTTACCAACGTGTAAACGAATGCCTAAATATCATTAGACTGTTAGATTTTCAAGTATCGGTGATAAACTGCGGAGTGGATATCCAACAGCGATGAATTTATTTAAGACGACGACTAACGCCAACGACCTTGAGGGAACAAAACGCGCCCTCGTTTCTCACCCGCGCGACCCGAAATTTTGTAGTTTTTTGTACTTTTCTTATTATTCTATGACTTTAAAAAAAAAAGCTTCAGATCAAAATGTAGATAATTAAATTGTCTTTGATATGGTGTCGATTTCATTAAAATACGCCCAGCGGTTTTGTTGTGATTGTCGTGTTTTTGTCCGTTTTAGACATAACTTTACAAATTAATTACACTATGTTATACGAATAAAACTCAAAATTTGCTCAGATGAAATTATTAAGAAAATGGTCTAATATAACATATATTTTTTCCAATAAATTACGACTAGCCGTTTAGACGTGATTCTCATTTTAAAATCAGCTGCTCAAGGGAATCGGCGCCTTAACTGTCTTGCTTTAGTGAAAACAAGCAGTCTTATACGCATAATAATACGCACATGATCAATCCTACCAATAGACAGTCTTATAAATCTATACTATAATATTACAAAACTGAAGAGTTTGTTTGTTTGTTTGTTGAATGCGCTAATCTCAAGAACTACTGGTTGGAATTGAAAAAATATTTTTGTGATGGATAGTCCATTTATCGAGGCAGGTTATAACTCGACGCTACGACTAACAGGAGCGGAGCATATATGAAAAATGTTGCAAAAACTGTAAAACATATTCCTGTTTGAGGGCTTCCGTTGCGTGCGCTGCGTAAACGGTTAAAGTTACGCAACAATCATGTATGTACAGTAGAGTAGATGGGTAGGTAGGTAGCCATTCGACGGGAGCGTATAATACTCACAACGGATCTTTGTGTCTCTGAAGTAGGCTCTGTCAACTATTGCGCACGAAACAGATTAACTGCATAGAGTAAGCGAGATAGGATGATGCGACAAACGTATGCGAGTGAAAGAGACACTTATACAATGCTAATTTCACTTTAAATATTGACACAAAAATAGCTACTGCGCAGCCTCTTGCAGCCAATTCAGAGACACAAAGATCCGTTGTGAGTATTATAGCCGCGTGGGACAGCTAGTATTAGTATAATACCCCTGCCATTTTATAGCCCTGTAGTTCAACAGTGGTCAGGCAGGGCAGGGGCCAGTACTCCTCCTATAGTTTTAAGCAATCGGTCCACTAAACCTACCACACCCATAGCCCAATAAATTTTTCCCCCATTTTTTTGCAACCTATGGGGGAATGTCCTTATGTACACTTGCGTAGTACCTACAGGCATAATCGTCGGTTTGTGTCACATTTCCCAATACATTCCTAACAAGGCCTCTGTAAGTTGGCTTCGGCTCCTCGCACGCCTTTCAAAGTACCGAGACCCCAGGGTCCCGAGATTGTCAAAATCTAAATAAATAATATACATTTATATAGGCGACCACTGAAAATCAGCGCCGTGCTGTGGCTCTCCCACGGCTCAGCATTATGCTGAGTGGAAAGCCTTCTTGTCACAGTCACGACATGCATCTGCTTGTACTTACCTACTCATCATCCTTGTACTGTACTCAAATTTGGTATTTTATTTTAATCTTACCTACTTACTAATACTACTGTTAAGGGTTTAATTTAAGGAAAAATCAAAAAAATTGTATGTCGTTTTTGTGGCGAATAAACACATTTTCTTTCTTTTCTTCTTTCATTTGCTAACATAAATATAATGATGTTTTTCAGATGAACGAGAATCGGTCTAACAACGTCGGTCAGTACATCTTAGTACAAAGGACTCCTAACGTGGCGCCGCGGGCGTCCAGTGCCCCGCCTGCTAACCAGAATACTAATGTGGTTAGTATCTACAATGATGTCATTTTGTTTAAATAAAATTGCCTATGCGCATTTTTATGAGCTCCTCTCGGGCGCCATCCAAAAGCGCGCTAAACGTGAGTTAGGTCCGTGGTTGACAATGACTGTCCTATGTCCATCTTCTCTCGTCCAGTCTATACAAAAGTTGTCTGTAAGAGATTGTCCTGTGCGGTAAGACCCCCGTAGGCCCCTTGTACACTTACCTTTAGGCTTAGCACGCATTGCGATTTTTATTCGCCCGAATATTTTGAGCTCTATGGGTAGAAAGAGAAAAAAATCGCGCGGAATTTTATCCGAGGTGCGTGTCAGTGTGATTCAGTACGCGGACAAAAATTCGCGCGAATAAAAATCGCAATGCGTGCTAAGCCTAAAGGTAAGTGTACAAGGGGCCTACGGGGGTCTTGCGGATTATTATTTCCGCAAGATTTTTTTACCGCAATGTAGCTTCATATAATTCCGTAGGTCGCAAAATGGGCGGACAAAATTCCTTATAAATAAGCCTTATAAATGTTTGTCCTGTAATTATTATGTGATGTACAATCAGCGAGCACACAGCCCCTAGACTAATAACAGGCGATCGATATCTGTCAATGTCAACACATATGACTAAAAGATCATATAAAGGTAATCAGGTCGCCGCTCGACAATTTCGAATTAGTAGCGACCACTTCTGTGAGCCGTAAACACTTCCGCGTCACACATAAAAAAAAATATGAAATAAATATTATAATGGCCTCTTGTACAGTACGTTGGTATTGTTGGCATACATTTCGGAATCTCGTAATATCGGAATCTCTGAACGAAATTACCGATATTTCAATTCCGATACTGAGTGATCCAATATCGGAATCAGAAAAACAAACTTATTTTAGCTCCTTGTGAAGCGTTCAACGAGAAATCGCGGTTAAGCCCGTTGACTACGGTGATTAGCAGTGGTCCGATAATCTGTTTACTAATCGGGCGCTTATTTACGTTTACTTTACTTCATGAAAAAATAATATGTGACTTGATGAATTCCGTATTTACAGTCCCGAGATTGCTAAAATGATACCTTTAAAAGTATAAGTAAATACACAGTTTCATAGAACCCGCTGTAACAATTATATTTTCATTGATTAATGCTTTGGTTACGGGAATCCACTGGGTTTAAGACGCACAGGATCGGCTAATGTGACGACACTTGTTCAGAAGTGGACGTCTCTCTGCTAAAATGATGATGACAATGATGATGAAAACTAAGATAGTTTTTAGGGTTCCGTAACCAAAGGGTAAAAACGGGACCCTATTACTAAGACTCCGTAATCCGTCTGTCTGTCTGTCCGTCACCAGGCTGTATCTCATGAACCGTGATAGCTAGACAGTTGAAATTTTCACAGATGATGTATTTCTGTTGCCGCTATAACAACAAATACTAAAAACATAATAAAATACATATTAAAGTGGGGCTCACATACAGCAAACTCGCACTGGGCCGGTTTATTTCATACTTTTGAGAGAGCTGTTTCGGAACGAGTAAACTTTATTTCAAATTTACAATTTGTTACTTGCTCGGAAACCTTAATAAATTAAAGCTTAATATTTTTCAGTCTTCTGCTTGTATTGAATACAACAAATTAGTCTATCCGACCATTGTTGATACTGAAACTGTTGGAAAAATCAACTTCCACTACTTGACTACATTGTCTCTCATTATCACCATTTCAGCCAAAAGACGTCCACTGCTGAACATAGGCCTCCTCTAGAAGGCGTCGCCACATTGACCGATACTTTTACTGAATTTATAAATCATTATTACTCACTACACTTATCTGAACCTATCAGATTGATCGATAAACATTTATTTTCTGGATTTTTTTGCATTATGCTTTATCAGAAAGACATGACTTATATTCTTTCTTGGGAACAAATGTGCAGTTTAGGTAAATAAGCGCCCGAGAACCCGGTCACTGGTGATTAAAGAGAGACACAATAGAATATCGTAGTAGTGTAGTATCGTAGTGTTTTTTTATTGTACTCAATCCAACCTCATACCGAATTTGTGCAATATACAAAAAAAAATTGCGGTATTTAACGACAGAGCGTAATTCCGATAATAATATCGGAATTCCGATACTGAGATCTAATATCGGAATTGAAAAACTTCCGATATTACATGCCCTAGTTGGTATGGTAACAACAGCCATACTTCGAGTTTCCGGCAAAATGGCATAACTTTTCATTGATAAGTTAATAGTTACATAAACATAATTAGATTTATTTTCTGATGTTATTTATCGGAGTTCATATTATACTAGTCAAGTTTGTAGGTGAAAACGCCCACCGCATGTTTGCGACTCATTCTATTTAAAGATTTTTTTTCGGTATCTCTTCTCCTCTATAATTTCGTAAACAAAACTAGTGATGCACCATATCCTATGATCAAATCTGTTATCGATAGAACTAGAACCCTTACAAATAAAAACATTAAATGGAATAGTTTATTAATTTGAAAGGATATTTTGAATACGTTTTTTACTAATATTAAATATTACTATATTTAAGAACCAACAACCGAAAAAATTAAGTTACCTTTAGAATTTTGATACATTTTTTTAAGTTTAAGTTTTAACATTTTATGTTATTACTAAAATGTTAAAACTAAGTACAAATACTATTTATAAAAATATCGATACCCTCCTGGTTTTATTTAAACCTGTCCCACCCCTAATGAGGCGTATGACCTTGGTAAGGGACCAATCAGAACTTAGACGTCCCGTTCCTCATACCTCAGCTAGTTGACAGAATTGTTTTGATGTATTAGATCAAGCATTAGGCGTCTAGTGGCTATGTGGTCGATGTGTACAATAAAGTATATAATAAATGACTGTCGCGTAAGAACTTGAGCTGTGTTTAGTAGATTCATGCCTTTGGTATTTAGTCGAACATATACTCATGTGGTACTATTATCTTATTTTCTGTGTGTATGTTGTTTTTATTGTGTTTTTAATTTGTTATTTATGATAATCTTATCCAATTTAATTTAATTTAGAATACTATTTGTTTATAATTATGAAAGAGTATTGATATTTATGATATTATTGCTATTCACCATTATGTTGATTATTATTGTGTAGTCAGAACTAAATAAAATGCTGTGCTTACCTATAATTTAGATGCATGCAGTACTATTATATTTGTTAATGATAAGTATTATGAATGTTCTTGTGTGTATTTAGTTGGTTTGCCAAAATAAAATAAATAAAAATAAAATAAATAAATGGCCGATGATAATAATTAGTGGATTATTCGCAGAGCGTTGCGCGGTGCCGCAGCGTGGGCGCAGACGACGCGTGCGTGTGCAACCTGCGCGCCATGGTGCTGTGCAAGCAGTGCGGCGCCTTCTGCCACGACGACTGCATCGGCTCTGCCGAGCTGTGCCTCACCTGCCTCATACGCTGACCCCCGGCACGCACGCGCATTGCTATCCTGCTAGCATTAACTTTACCAAGGAACTTTTATATAGATCGAATTTAGCTACAGCCCCTAATCATATACCTTTAGTTCAGCGTAGCTAATAGATCGAATTCGAGTAAATTCAGAATTGAGGTGTGAGTGAACAAAGTAAATGGTTGTAAGGAATGGTGGTGCTATCTGTTTGAATGTATCAATATTTAGTTTGTAATCTTTGTACGAATATTGACAATATTTTGTACTTCATAAACAAAGATACGATAGGGCGGTTGCTTTTGCTGAATTTATTGTGAAGCTTTAAGTTTGTTGGATCGAAGTCGCGCTAAGGTCATATTTACCTATTTATTCATCATTGCTGAACTTTAGTTACTCAACATACTGATGTGATACTTTGCTATTCGTTAGCTTATGAAAGTTGTAAGTAACAAAATTAGTTTCACACTCGTACTACAAAACCATTACTGTCTATAAGGCAGACTAACCCACAGACATAAAACTAACTAGATAACGCAAGATTCTCCATCTGTATGAAAACCAAGCGTGCCACTTTTTCACACACAATTTAAAAACAAATTTACTTACCAACGTTTGACGAGGTCGGTCCGTGGATGGGTGATCATTTCAACATACCGAGTTTCCTCCGTGCCTCAGAAAGCACGTTAAGCCGTTGGTCCCGGCTGTCATTTGAAGATCTTTGACAGTTGTTATGGGTAGTCAGTAGCATGAGATCTGATACCGGTCTAGCCAAGGGATACCGTGTTACCCAGTTACTGGGTTGTGGAGGAGATAGGCAGTCGCTCCATATAAAATACTGGTACTCTGAGTACCAGTACCGTACTCAGCTGAATCCAAACATAGTTGGGAAAAGGCTAGGCAGATTGACTTACCAATGAAAGAAAACATTTCCAATACGTCGGCCAAATTTTTCAATACAGTCTTTACAGCTCAATAAGGCATAAAAAGGCATTTTTCTAAATTTCGGTGGATTTCCGGTGCCGATAATGCTAAATTAAAAGCTCAAATTACGATCTCTGATCGTAATTTTACTCCGTTTTTTTGACACGCGAAGAACATAAATTCGCGTCATCTAGTTAGATTTATATCTGTGGACCTAACACATTACCTGCCCTAAAGTTGTAAAATGATTTATTTGACGTATGGCAGTGGTGATGCATGTTAGTGATTTTCATTTTAAAATGATAGTTATTCTTCAATCAGCAAATAATTACGCATCATTTATGTTGAACATAATACTTTATATTTTAAGAATGCAGATTTGTACACAGCACAATATAATTAATTCTATAGCTCTTACTTTATTTAGATCTTATTTAAACCTTATCGAAATATAGCAGGTAACTTGGTAGCATTTGTTAACATTTATTTGATACAAATAATATAGTAACGTTGTTGTTAAGAGTACAGTACACGAGAGAGTAGACGCTGAGCTGAGGATTTCATTTTTGCCATTATATTTTAGTATTATGCTACTGTTATATTTAATTTAAGTGTTACTTTACCATTTCGTGACTTTATTTTGTATGTAGTATGTCAGTAAAGGCTTAGTAATTAAAATACTTGTGCACCATCTGATATCCCATCTATTTATCACATTTATAATTAAGATTATGTACAGATATTTATTGATATGTGAAGGCTGGGGTTAAACATCGGATGGACTCTTATTTTAGGTATTTATAGAACATTACTTGTTTTAATTAAGTTTTTCATTATGGCGTGTACACTAAATATGACACTAAGTTATGCAATATATTTATAGTTGTCTATAATATTTTTATAAGAATCTTTTACAAATTGAGAAATAGCTTTTCGCTAATTTAAGACTTTCTTGTATCCAAACTAAATCCAAATTGTCCATATAATCTCCTTCTGATCTCGTTTTATTGTCACATTAAGGTGAAAGCGCACCTGGACGCACCGCAGAAGCCGCACGCGCCGTAGTAAACATCGCATTTTCTCAAGGCCGCGTGCAATCCGCGCCGAACGCATCGTATCCAGTAATATGCGGGTCGCGCGGAGACGTCATCTGTATCCGTATAGAAACTATTGTTCAAGATGTACAGAAGTGGATAAGATGCGGTACGGCGCGGATTGCGCGGGACCTTGAGAAAATGCGGTGCGTGCGGCTTCTACGGTGCGTCTAGGTGCGTGTTCACCTTAAGGACTATGGACTAATATACTACTACACTCTTTGCGCTGTAGCATGGTGCGGTTGACAGTTTCAATAACATTTTTTACGCATATACGTATACGCATTTTTTGGAGTTTAACGTCATACAGGCAACTATGGTATGACGTTAAACTACAAAAAATGCGTATACGTATATGCGAAAAATGTAATTGAAACTGTCACCCGGACCATGCTACAGCGCAAAGAGTATAGGACCTTTTATTGCGTATTGGGTGTAGTGTACAATGGTTATAATAACGTGGTTTTATCAAGAAATAACATTTATATTAAGATAATTGACGACGCTGCTCCAGCAATGCCTAGTTTATTCACATAGCAATGCCTTACATTTACATGACGACTTACAGATGCTCTAAGTTACAATTAAATATTCATAGATATTATAATAGATAATTAATAATACAAGTGTTGCTCACTATGTTTGAATCACAAATGTATATCTGTATATTTTAGCTTTTATCGATAAATGTTAAAGAAGTCTATGTATACATGTCACAAAAGCTAGATGAAGTCTAGGTTTTAAAGACTTTTCATTTAGAAGACACTATTGGGACTTTTAGATATGTATGAAAGATATGTAATTCTTTATAGTGTACTTATAAGATTTTCATAATCTCGATAGTGTTCGAATAAAATATATGAAAAGTTAAATTGGTATATTTGCATATGTTTAGAAACTACCAACGACTTTTTATGGATGACTCTTCGTTTTCTTTTTTGATGATTATTGCGAATTTCCTTTTTGTCTTGGAATCGACGCATTATTGTTATTTATTTCATGAACATTTTTTCTCTAATAAAATTATGTTCTTCTAAGGTAATAATATTTTATTTTCTAGACCCCTTAACTTTGGAACTCTAGTTCAGTGTTATTCCTTTGTAGACCAATCTTCTGCAAGAGTCTGCCTGCCAGCACAGATGCATGTGCATGCTGAACTATATGTTCTGTGGCCGAACTACTGCGCAAGTTAATACTGAAACAAGAATGCTACGAAATACAAACATTTTGGGGGACAGGCGTAGTCGGTATATTGGTGTAACTTACGTTTCTGTTTTAACTTTTGACGTCCAAAAATGCTGATTTTTCGAACGTGGTATGAACGAACGAACAGAGCCTTATATCTGGGGGCACGGTAGTGTCCCCGCCAAGACGAGCCAAGCGAAAAAACTAAAAATATGAACTTTTACTCCCCTAACCCCCAACAATCTATTTCTTATTAAAGTCTATGCCCCAACCCCTTAAACAAATTGTTATAGGGGCTCTTTTTTATAAATAATAAAATACATATTTCAGCTTTTTTTAGTAAATCATCCGCCATACTTTAAATTAGGGGATAGAAAAATGAACAAATAAAAAAAACATTGTCAACTTACAAAAAAAGTGAAATCCCACCAAAAACATCTTCATGTAAAATGTTGCCAAGACGAGACCATATGATAAGGCTCGCACTATCAAAAATTTATGAGATCTCATTAAAGAGTCAAGCTTTTTACAATGCAACATAAAAGAGTAGAAGTTAAATATTTGGGAACTAAAAGTTTTCATTTTCTGGCAACATCTAAAATGAGTACTTGAGCTGTCAATTAATCTCGATCGGTTTCGATTTTCGTAAGAATTTTGGTTTTTGTGTGATATTTCTGTGTGTGGATAGAAAAACAGTGGAAAAACATGAATAAGATATTTCGTGGAGGTGCCCGTGATATAGTTTACAAAGTTTATATGCGGTGTAAAGCCGAATTCCAATCTGGGAAGCTTCTATCCAATTTAAAAGATGTTTGTCATCGTACAGCAGATTTTACTGGTAAGTAACTATTGAAAGTTGCACTAAACGTTAATTACAAACGATAAATACATTTAGGGAGCAAAATTTTCGTACCAAATATCATTTTCAATTTATTTGTTTACCATTTTTGAGGTTATGCTAAGATAAACAAATAGCGTTGTAGTTATAGCGCGACTTAACAACGTTGATGGTAAGGCAACAAAAAATAATGTAGTTTATTGCGGATACGAAATTTTTTTTTTTGCTATACCATATTTGTTGATACAAGCGACTAGATGGAAAGAAACAATTTTAAAATATATTCACGTTTATTTACCGCGGAACTTCGTTCGTTGGTCTGACAGTGATTCTTTTCTTTACTTGTTTTAGGTGTTTCTGTAAGCAGAGTGCGCAGAATCGTGCAACACGGCATTGAAAACGGTGGGAAATTCTCAACACCAGCTAAACACAGGAAGGGTCGTCCCCCAAAGGTATTGGACGACTTTATATGTAATGCAATTGATTATTAAAAATACTTATTTTTTGTGAAGTTGTTGTTTTATTACTTTGTTTTATCAAATATTTAATAAACATGCTTATTTAATTTATTACTATTTTAACTTATTTACTCATAATTTAAACCCAATAAATAAATTAAACTATTCAAGTATCAAGATCAGCTGGGTCGTACTAACTGGGTTGCTATCTGAGCGATTGTGGCGCCCTCATTTATTTTCTACACTTTTATGTCGCACACATGAAAATGTTTTTGGTGGGATAAATAAATTATACTCATAAAGCTGCCTGCACATTACTGTGTCGCGTGGCCACGCCACGCGTAAACGCAATATACCAATCAGGCCATGATTATAGACTATATGAATATGTTCAAGTCAACACAACGAGTCTTGTAGCCATTAAATGCGTCATAAGGCGCCACGATACATAGGTATGTTGCCGCCTTAACGCCGAAATTAATAAGTAATACAAATTAGTGAGAAACAGTCATTCATTTTCTGGACACTTCATGATGAGCCAGAATCGAGTATTCTAGTACAGTTTTTTTGGTCAGTAAAAATATGAATAAAATTAAAGAATCTGTTTCAAACTTGGCAAAGTAGTTATAATAACGAACCGTCCAGTATTAACATAACAATATCGCTAATTTTAATTAATTTTCACTATTAGCAACCCTATATTCATTCAATAATTTTGATTGGTAGTTCCATGCACAGTGACGTTTGTATGAACCAATGGCAATAAAACGTCGACGCTGTTGAACCAATGAGAAAATGACAGTTACGACTTTTACCAATGGGACGGAATTTAAACTGAGAAACGAGTAGCTAGCTCGTGAGATGTTGATTTTATTTATAGTATAGTGATTTTTTTAGTCTGTTAAAAAGTCTGGTCAAGTCTGGTCTGTTTGGTGTGTTGTGCCGCGGGTGGACGTTTGTTGTTATTTCCTCGCCTACCGAGGGATACGTTTTGGTCGATATGTAAAATTCCCTTCCTAACATCGAAATCCACGATCTGATTCCGAAAGAATTTCATCAAAATGTCGACAGTCCTGCTAGCAGTTATCGCGGTCATCCTGTGTGTACTTTTCAGAATACTGAACGTTAATAGTCAGCCCCAAAAACCCGTGATCTATGGGAGAGATAGGAGTTTTATTGAGAACATCTTGTTTATATCACCCTTCCTGAATGAACCGTAAGTATTCCAATTTAAGTTTAAATTGTTTTCATATATACTTTCGTTTATTTACATCCTCGTCTCCATGCATGAGGCTAGCTTGATGATGTCATTACTTGGTTACCACGGGGTTCGTAAATTTTGTGTCACGGTTTCTTTATCTCGCTGAATATCTAAAAAGATTTTCGTTATAATAAGAGTTTACACATTATCACTATTAAAAATAGTGATATGTTATCCGTTTTATTGCTTTTAGCTATTGGTGGTGTTACTATAAGCTTGATAAACTATTTGATGCCGGATACGGCACCTTCCAGAAATAACATTAGGTTTTAGTCCAAATGATTCATGTTTTGTTGTGGATATCTACCTATTCATGTTATGTTTGACCCAACTAATTGTATTGTTTATCTTTTTGAAATCACTGCTGTACTTCTGGTGACCTTATTACTTCTCAATATATAGCTTATTTACTAAAGCCTGTGTGCCTAGCAGCTAGCAGCCATATTATGGAGAACAATATGTTTTAATTGAGGTTAATGTTTCCACTTACCACCAACCCAAAATCAGAGTGCAAACCTTCATAAGAAACATTGCTAAACCAATAAGAATCATAATAGAATTCAGACTGAATTTCTTCAGACTTCTAATGAGATCATATTTTAGTATCATCTACAGATTGAGATACAGCTGTATCTATATCTATACAAGTTTAAGAACCTAAGTTTTTTTTGTACATCTATGAGTCACAGATGACTGCGTATCTTGTCTCAATGCCATTATAGATCTATGATGTCAGGACCTCCTCTATGTTATTCTAGGAAATCTCCATAGCTACCTAACCAATTAATTAAAAAGAGAATCTATAAAAATAAATTATTTTCCATTTAATTTCAACTTTGTTTACTAAACAAACATTTGATTATTTGTGTCAACAGTTCATTAACTTGAGTAAAAAGACTAGTTAAATATTCATGAAAACCTGACTACTTGTACTGATGGTATATTTCTATTGTTTGCATTATGTATGATGCCTAAAATGTTAACATGTATAACTCATACATACATTCAAATACATTCTAAGAACAAGGTCATGCTATTATAATTAGAGTGTCACACCAATATTCATTTGTCTAAGGCGGTACTGAACAAAAAATCAGCATGAGATATGAGCATTCCTATTGGCTTAGTGGCACTGGTGGCGCATGAGTTATAGTAGTGAATACGCTCAGATTTTAGAATAAAATCTTTATAAAATCGAATTTCAGTCTTTTGAAATTTATTAAATTTATTATTATTAAATTGTCTATCCATTAGTGTTAGAACAAAAAATAATTAATGAACACTTTACGAGAAGATAGGTACATGCTATCAATAATTATTTATCATTTTTATGGTTTTGTTGGATGGAGATTAGTGAAACATATACTTACCTCTTAAAAAAAAAAAGTATACAAACATTTTAAAATCAATAATATGTAGAAATTTAATGTATTTTTATTAATTGATATTTCTTTTTATGTAATGAGTAGATAGCACTTAACCCTTTAACCGCTTGGCTAAATATCAATTGTCGTGCCCCTAGCGCGAGCCTACAAATCGACAAAATAATACCTACAATAAATAAGGAGGGGCAATCGTTGTATCGATAAAAAAAAGTCAAAGAATTTTTTATGTTTTTATTTTAAATCAGCCTTATGGCTTCTACAAACAGGCGCGACACAAAGAAACCGCTCATGTTTTTGTGTCGCGTGTCGCGCCTGTTTGTAGGACCTTTAAATTAACCACCCTAATCACTTTCTTCGTATCACAATCGTTCATCTTTAAGCTAATAAGTAAATGTTTTTAACAGTTACTAATTGTTTAACCTTACTAAATTCGAATTGTTTACATCACAATAATCTCTTATTAATCGACTAGGTACTTTTTTTCTTTTCTTATAAATCTACCTACAACAGCAATGGCTAAATCTTTGTATCACAATTGTTTAATCTTATTATCTAAATTTTAATTACTTACATCAAAATAATCTCTTATTATTCGACTTTTTCCTTTTCCAACGAACAACATTAATGGAACTTTCCATTCGTTTGATCCGCTTGTGACGTAGGCAGTGGTCGTATTAATGTGACAGCCGCGCTAGACTAACTAGAGAAATATGTTGCAAGCATAGGAGTCAAGGGATGGGAACTAACGTCAAATGTTGGCATTATACAAAGATCGTGAGGGATATTTTTCTTATGAATAATAAGGAAAAGAATTAATAACACAAGGCAATATGTTAAATTTAACTTTATTTGGTATGACACCGTTTATTTTATGCTGAATGATGCATTATACCTGATTATTTAACTGTTTGTTATTTCGTTTTTAAAATGCGCATTGCATTGTATCCCATCCCTATGGTCATATTTATGCGACGCGCGCGATAGACGCCGAAGAAAATTTCAAGCTGCCAATTACTTATTTTTGTTTAAGTTTTTTGAATGCTTAGAGTTATGACACATAATTTTAAGTAATTGTTGTAAATAATAGCTCTATTTAATAATAGTTTTAGTTGTACCACGCAATTAATAGGACGAAAATAGAACGAAAAAATCATGCATGTTCTCTGTCGCAGAAATACGACACGCGCGGTAGGGACACGGAAATATTTGTCGCATATATGCGACACGCGCGGTTAAAGGGTTAAAAACAGCACGAAAAACGGCTAGCGCGGCGTTTTGCTTTGGGTACCGCCTTAATCTGTAATATATCATTTGCTAACATAGACAGACACTGTAACTTGCTCATATTTAAGCAAGTAATATTGTCACAGTTAGTTATAGATTGCAAGTGCGCAATATCAAGCAATCTAAGCAATTTAAAACAATGAAGTCCCATTATCATTCAAATGACTTATGGCTAACCCAGGACACAGATATAACAATTACGTATAATATGCCTTCGATGGAACATTCCTATAGAGAATTCATTACAAATAATATCTTAGTAAACTTCAATAATGTTTAAATTCTTCCACACACTCAAAGAAAGACTGCAGGAAAATAAAAAATAAAATATTGTAAGATTGATAGTTTGTTTATATGTTTGTAAAAGGTAATCTCTGGAAGTACTAAGCCAATTCAAAGCATATTCTTCCACTGATATACAGCTATGTGAGCTACACCATTGCTTAGTGTCATAGGTTATCTTTTACCCCATTAAAATGCATGGTCCTAAGCTATGGGAAAAAATCTAAAATAAAAATCTAAAATCCGTCAACTGGCTACCTACTACCATAAATAACCTACCCTACATATTGAAAAAATAAAAAAACAAACCATCTACTTAATAGTCCAAACAAAGCCTAAACATTTGGTTTGATAGGTGAGCCCTTTCTTGAGTTATAAAATTACAATGAAAAGTGGCATTGGTTTTTATATACATAGATTTCTGGTTCAGTTAAAAACTAGCTTCACCTAGCGGCTTCGCCCATGTGAAAGTTGAAAGTTATTCCAAGGGAACATATTCCCGGATTAAAAAATGTTCTATGTGCTATTCTAGACTATAATCTATCACTGTGCCAAATTTCATCCAGATCCGTCCATCTGTTTGAGCGTGCAGAAGTTACAAACATACAAATACACACACACATACAATGTTTCGCCATTACAATATTAGTGTGATACACCTACATCTATTAACAAATGAACTCTGATGTCAATGGGTATTTAAAACAATCTTGACTCATTCACTATCTCAACCTTGAAATCAGTACCTATTGCTTCATTGAAATCGTAACAGCATTGTTTTGGTCAAATAATTGATCTACATGCATCTCATTATCGTTTGGTTACTTTAAATATGTATTGTAGGTAGTATTGAGCAATTTACCAGAGGTAAATTGTAATAGGATTTTTTTTTGTATTATATTTAGGTGTTACCTTGTATTACCTATTTGTTTTGTTGCATTCAATTATTTTAATTTATGTGATTAGGTATTGTTTTGGTTATTGCCCTTCTGTGTAGGTATGTGTTTCATGAGTACTACTACACATACATACATAGACTTATAGAGAAAATAAAACTATGATACATAGACTCACGCCTTTTTCCTATGGGGGTAGGTAACTATAGAACTAGAAATGTTCCAGAATTAGGAATACCTAATAATTAGTTGCTTACTTAACTTTATTACATCTGCAACAATATTCTGTATCATCATCAACTTTTAATGTTCCCACTGCTAGGACACAGGCCTCCTCACTGTGAGAGGGAATGGGCTGTAATTCACCACACAGGCCCAGTACAGGTTGGTGGATGTCACATGTCTATTTTTGGTTCTAGGACATGGCGGTTTCCTCACGATGTTTTTTTGTCACCGTTTTAAGAGCAGTGGTGAAGAAATAATTTACACAAAGTGAAGCCTGGGTTCGAACTCACGACCTATACAACTTGTAAGTCGCGGCCGCTACCACTGGGCCAGCACTGCTTACCACTGGGCCAGCACTGCTCTCAATATTCTGTATGGCGTCATGGTCATTGATTTATCTTACTTTTTATCCTGATATGAATCAATTCATACAATAATTATTTATAAATATCAACAAATAGGTACATGACTGATACATATGGCATTGAACTACACTCCATATGACTCACTTAATCCAAGTAATGCTGCTTGTCTACAAACATAAGCATTGAGTCTATGCCAAGTTGTAGTTAAAAGATTTTCTGCTAACTACATCTTACTAGGATAAAAGCATTATCACAACGAAAACATTTTTACAAAAAATACAACCAACTTCTAAAGCAAAACACATAAAAGTGCAAAAATAACTTTCGTTTCGGAAGTCGGTGTTGAAAAGCGATGAAAACAAGAGGTACCAAAGACACCGACTTCCGAAATAAATTTTACATACATAAACTCACGCCTTTTTCCCATGGGGGTAGGCAGAAACTACAGAACGCCACCTGCTACGATCCTTACACACTAAAATAATCATCAACCTTAAATTTTATTTTTGCACTTTTTAATGTTTTGCTTTTTGTGAAAGTTTTAATTTAATTACTTTTTAGTTTTAGTACCCTGTCACGTAAAAAGTGAGTAAAGCCTAAATTGTTGATACAATACACATAATAACTTAAAATTATACATTCGTGTGGTTTGTCGCTAAGGAGTTCGGTTGTATGTATCATATGTTGAAAACTGCTGAACCGATTTTGGTGAAACTTGTACTGTGCCCTAAGTTGAAAGATACCTACAATAAAAAAAATATGATCACGATCCGATTACTAATTTCGGAGATATGCGTGAACAAACATATAATACTCACAACGGATCTTTGGGTCTCTGAATTGGCTGCAAGAGGCTGCGCAGTAGCTATTTTTGTGTCAATATTGAAAGTGAAAATAGCATTGTATAACTGTCTCTTTCACTCGCATAGGTTTGTTGCATCATCCTATCTCGCTTACTCTATGCAGTTAATCTGTTTCGTGCGCAATAGTTGACAGAGCCAACTTCAGAGACACATAGATCCGTTGTGAGTATTATACATACACTTATGAAATTTGGCACACGTTTTTAGAAGCCCATAGGTACAAAGTAACATTATATGAATTTTGTGCAAATCCAACAATATTACATACAGGTACCTACGTGTCAAATTGATTGCGTCCTTTTTTTTTTAAGGCAGTAAAAAATAAAGATGGGTAGGGTAAAAAAACGAACGCTAGAATCTAGGCTATGCTATGGCACTAACTAAGTACTAACTACAGGTCAATCGATCCATTTTAGCGTAGCATAAGGTTACCATGTCACTTGCCGCACGTGGAATAAAAACTCCTTACTGGGGAAAGAACGTAAAACAATGATTCATGCTAGAGTTAGACTCATACTCTAAGTACGGTTGAGTCACTGATTAAAAATAAGGTTGACAGGAACTTCTCACGAAACCGCGCAAAATACCTAATCAAGTTCTCAGGTGATTGGAATCGCTCAAAAGATCAATGCCCTAAAGGGCACTCACTTTTCGTGAAACAGCTGATATTTGACCTTTAAAATTACTATTCAGTTATTATAACAACGCCGAACATGAACGTATTCACACCCAAAAGCGTCGAAACATGTATATAATTTTTCCAATTAAAAATAACTCTTTTAAACAAACCGGTCAAGTGCGAGTCGGACTCGCGCACGAAGGGTTCCGTACCATTACACACAGACAGACGGATCGCGGTCCGTCTGTCACCCTCACCAGGCTGTATTTCATGAACCGTGATAGCTAGACAGTTGAAATTTTCACAGATGATGTATTTCTATTGCAGCTATAAAAACAAATACTAAAAACAGAATAAAATAAATATTTAAGTGGAGCTCCCATACAACAAACGAGATTTTTGTGGCAGTTTTTGCGATAATGGTACGGAACCCTTCGTGCACGTCCGACTCACATTTGGCCAGTTCTTTAGCTTACCGTGCATTGTCATCAAAACCAAACGTATATGCAATATGAACATACATAGGTACATACATTGCAAGTAAATAAAAAGCTTGTGAAAAATACTCCACGAATACTTCCAATTTCACATAGCTTTACAAAACTTGAAAAACATCCTAAAATCTTATATATAAAATTCTCGTGTCACAATGTTATTTACCATACTCCTCCGAAACGGCTTGACCGATTTTTATGAAAGGAGATGTTCCAGAAATGTATGGAGCCTGGGCCAGCTCTATGTACAGTTTATGTAAAAATTGCTGTATATTATAGTAACTGTTTTTTATTGTTAATTTTCTTTAATTTCACTTCGTTTCAATGTAATCTCAAATTAACTTTGTCAAATATAGCAACACAATTAACAATTATACATGGTGGGTCAGATCAGCTGTAGGCGAAAAAAGTCATTTTGACAATGAGAGTATGCGAAGAATGACATTTTGAGAATGACAGTATGCGCAGAATGTCATTTTGACAATGACATTTGTTTGACGAGTCATCTTAGATCTGCGTCAATAAAAACAACACTAATTCAATTGCAATAGAGAAGCAATCAATTAATGTCCGTAGTAGTAAAACAATCACTAAACACGCCGAAACATATCCAATTCAAAGTCAAAGCAAAGAATTACTCAAAGAAGTCACTTCTTAAACTGTCAAAGTCGTCAGACGTCATGTCAAACACAACTGTCATGGCTGCCCTAAAAATAGGGTTATCTAATTAAAAAATTATAAATGATCATTTTTGTTACTCCTGTACCCTTCTTCAAATTAATTTGTAAGTATTTTTATGGAATTTCGCTATTTTTTTCCTATTTATCTATGTAGTGTAGGTACATAGTGATGGCCCAAAATCGAACATCTCCTTTTATATGCATATTCAGTAGGTCTGAGAATCGGCTACTATCTATTTTTTAATAGGTAGGGTAGGGTAGGTAGGTAGGGTAGGTAGGTAGGTAGGGTAGGGTAGGTAGGGTAATGTAGGGTAGGTAAGGTAGGATAGGTAGGGCAGGGTGGGTAGGTAGGATAGGTAGGGTAGGGTATGCAGGGTAGGGTTTATAGGGTAGGGTAGGTAGGGTAGATGAATGTTATGGTGTTTTTAATGCAAAACAAAGTTTGCCGGGTCAGCTAGTATTTCAATAAAAGTGGTTTATAGTCCAATGCATATAAAGGTCCAACCCAACAGGTAGTTTACCAAGCCCCTTCGTTTCAGGTACATACCGACTCGACTGTGGGGCTTCAGCGGCCATGTCCAGACGATACTGCACAGTCTAATCGGGCGTGTCCGTTGCCCCTGGCCTATAGGGGGCCGGGTGTCGCTGGTGCTGCCTGACAAGTCGACCCTCACCTATGACCTGTACGAACCAGTTGGAAACGAGCATGAAGGTATGGATGTTTTAGTTTTTCAAAGCAAGAAATCAAACTCCTGAAGACTTATTATTTTCCTAATTTGTGCCGTATTGCTGAGCGTACACGACTTTCTGTGTTTCAGCAAAAATCTCAATTAAGTGCGACTAGCTGTCCCCCGGGGCTTCGCTCCCGTCACCTGCCTACACTACCTACTCTACCTACCCTACCTTACCAACCTACACATTTTTATCGACCATCAATAGTTTTCTCAGCGCACGCCAAAGAATGAATTTTATGGGCAATATTTTGCAACCTTGGGTTACATTATTGCAATTTTCTATGACACTCAGGAATAATGTACCTTGTAGCATGTAGCTTTCTACTGGTGAAAGAATTTTCAAAAATGGTTCAGTAGATCCAGAGATTACCTCTTACAACGTTACAAACTCACAAACTTTACCTCTTTATAATATTAGTATAGATTTACTAGCCATTCCCATTATCTATGCTGTGCTGCTACGTGTAGTTTAGATAAGCGGGCGCTCGCATTAAAAATACTGATATTCGGCTTCATTCGGTTAATACTGGCAGCCGAACCCAAAATAGCGGGAAAAAGATGCAGAATAGTTTGAAGATTTAACTAACTCATCTCACATCGTCAGGTTTGAGTGATGAGTCACGCATTTTATCACGGTTTTTAGGGTTCCGTAGCCAAATGGCAAAAAACGGAACTCTTATTTTTTTGGATTTGGATTCGTCATGTCTGTCTGTCTGTCCGTCCGTCCGTATTCACAGCCACTTTTTTCCGAAACTATAAGAACTAAGCTGTTGAAACTTGGTATGTAGATGTATTCTGTGAACCGCATTAAGATTTTCACACAAAAATAGAAAAAATAACAATAAATTTTGGGGGTTCCCCAAACTGAAACTCAAAAACTATTTTTCTTCAAACCCATACGTGTGGGGTAACTATGGATAGGTATTCAAAAATGATATTGAGGTTTCTAATATCATTTTTATCTAAACTGAATAGTTTGCGCGAGAGACACTTCCAAAATGGTAAAATGTGTTTCCCCCCACCTGTAAATGTACATTACCATGTAGACTTCCACCGAAAAAAATTGGTTTGAACGAGATCTTGTAAGTAGTTTTTTTTTTAATACGTCAAAAATCGTAAACCGCAATTTACCAAGTACGGAACCCTTCGTGCGCGAGTCCGACTCGCACTTGTTGCTTCCAAGCTGTGATAAAAATGTGTGACTCAAGCCTGTCACAGTAGGCCGTGCTCGCCCGGCAGGACTGCTATATGTTTCCCAAGTCCAAAAACTCCGTAAGGTTTTGCTGTTAGTTGCCGAGAAATCACAACAAAATCATCTGCTTTGTGGATCCCTATCTCATTGGCATGTAAAGAGTTGATAACTGAATACAAGTGTGTGCGTGGGCGTTGGAAAGTAGGTGCCCCTTTCCACTGGCAGTTATAGGCGTGACGGCATCACAATAACCCTACCGGCTGATATACCAACGTCACAATATCTATACTAATATTAAAAAGCTGAAGAGTTTGTTTGTTTGTTTGAACGCGCTAATCTCACAAACCACTGGTCGGAATTGAAAAATTCTTCTCACCAGGCTGTATTTCATGAACCGTGATAGCTAGACAGTTAAAATTTTCACAGGTGATGTATTTCTGTTGCCGCTATAACAAAACAAATACTAAAAACAGAATAAAATAAATATTTAAGTGGGGGGCTCCCATGCAACAAACGAGATTTTTTTGCCGGTTTTTGCGATAATGGTACGGAACCCTTCGTCCTTCAGAAACCACTGGTCGGAATTGAAAAAATCTTTTTGTGTTCGATAGTCCATTTATCGGGGAAGGTTATAGGCTATATAACATCTCGCTACAACCAATAAGAGCCGAGCATAAATGAAAAATGTTGCAAAAACGGGCAAAAATATTCCGTTTTGAGAGCTTCCGTTGCGTGCGCTGCGTAAACGGTTTAAGTTACGCAAATATCATGTATGATGGAATTGTTCCTCTTTAAAAGTACTAAAAAAAAGGCCGCGACAGCATATGTCTATCTTTTAAGATTGACTCACAATATCAGCTTTTATGTTCAAAATTTTAATTAGACCGCCGCCGTCGCGTCGGTAGATGTAGAAAAAAAAGTTAGTTACATTCGTATAGTAGTACCTATATTATTTCTTATTCAAATAAATAGTTCAACAAATTGGTAGGTAGGTAGGGTAGGGTAGGTAGGTAGGGTAGGGCAGGTAGGTAGGGTAGAGTAGATAGGGTAGGTGGGTTGGGTAGTTATGGTAGGTAGGGTAGTAGTATATTATTTCTTATTCAAATAAATAGTTCAACAAATTGGTAGGTAGGTAGGGTAGGGTGGTAGGTAAGGTAGGGTGGTAGGTAAGGTAGGGCAGGTAGTTAGGGTAGAGTAGATAGGGTAGGTGGGTTGGGTAGTTATGGTGGTAGGGTAGCCAGTTGACGGGAACGAAGCCGCGGGGGTCAGCTAGTCTATACCAATATTATAAAGAGGAAAGATTTTTTTGTTTATTTGTTTGTACCGAATAGGCTCCGAAACTACTGGACCGATTTAAAAAATTCTTTCACCAATAGAAAGCTACATTATTCCTGAGTGACATAGGCTATTTTTTATCCCGAAAACTTGTCCTGTGGGGTGGCCCACGGGAGCGAAGCCGCGGGGAACAGCTAGTATATTATAAGTTTGAGTAAATCAACACGATGCAAGGTCGCATAGGTAACTCGCGAGTGGCAACCGTCTTTCCACTCGATTGGGTCATTTCTTGCAACACGAAGGTATTGTTCGGCTTGGTTTAGCTTATTTATAACCGGTTTATAATAAAGTTCGCCGATATTAGTTTCGTGATTTAGTTTTTGAACACAACAACACGCTATTTTCCCCGTAATAGGAGGCTAGAGAAATAGTACTACCACAGCTAATTCCAATCCCATATAATACGGGCCAGTAGGAGAGTTAGGAGGAGCTCGTGGCTAAATAATAACAGCCGCACGGGTCGATCTTCAAGGTTAAGGTTACCTTCTTGTCTCACTTTATTACCTTCTTGTCTCACTTTTTACCTTCTTGTCTCACTTTATGTTTGCCTTTGATCTGTCAAAATTATGTAAAAAGTAATCATTATAAAAATGATAGAATAAATTTTCATACAGGGGTCAATAGTAGAACATTATGGCAACCGAACTTAATGTTAAAAACGGTTTCGATTAGTTTTTGCTGTTCAACATTTCACTGTAACGATCTAGTTTATTTAGTACTACTAGTAATACTTTCGTTGAAGCAATATGTTGGATAAAACCTTATTTCTTAAAGATATTGACAGCACGCATCTTTCAAATTGTATTGAACTCGATACCCCTGATCTTTGTAAGGAATACCTCGATTTAGCCCATGGAAAACTTACAATCTTGTCTCAGAATATACGCAGTATAAATAAGAATTTCGATACCCTACTCATATTCTTGCAACGCTTAAAATTTAAGCCCGATCTTATACTACTAACTGAGTGTTGGCTTGATGATGCCTTTCATAGTATTAGTCTGGAAGGCTACAACTGTAGTTATTCTAAAAACTAAATCAACAAAAACGACGGCATTGTGGTGTTTTCGAAATCGGAGCTGTCTGTTTCTATAACAGAACCCATTTTCAACAATGCCAATTGCTTACAAGTAGATGTTGGTCAATTATACTCTGTCATAATTATCTATAGATCACCTTCGTTTCATAATATAAGTAACTTTCTAAGTTCTTTGGAAAACGTCCTAGGTAGTTGTACCAGCCAGCATTGTGCATTGCTTGGTGACATAAACCTTGATATTAAAGAAACATCCACTGATCCGCGCGTTGATGAGTATCTAAGTCTTTTAACTCATTATGGATATGTTCCTGGTCACACCTTTCCAACGCGTGGTACAAATAGCTTAGACCATTGCATGATTAAATCTAAACTTGTTTCTACAACAATTGTTTGCCACTCCGATATAACAGATCACAGCACAGTACTGTGCATCATGGGATCATCGTTACCTAAGGACAAAAAAACTAAAACATGTACTAAAATTGACTATTTAAACCTAAATGAAGACCTCAAAGAAATAGATTGGAATGACCTGTATAACAAAACCGATGTTAACGAAGCCGCGAAACTCTTTATTGAAAACTTTAATTTAGTCCTTGATAAGAATAAACATACACGTAAAGTGACCTGTGCAAATGTGATCGTTAAGAAGTGGATAACGCCTGGTCTCTTGAAGTGCATCAGACGCCGCGATGAGTTGCATAGTAAAGCCAGGAAAAATCGTAATGACCAAAATTTACAGGAAAAATACAGACTTTATAGAAATTATTGTAATAACATATTACAGCAGCAAAAAGAACAATACGAACGGAAACTCCTAACTGAAAATCAAAATAACTGTAAAAAAACATGGGACTCAATTAAAACTATCTGTAATATTAGTAAGGTAGTCAATAAAAATGAAGACTTACTCAAAATAAAACCTAATCCTACAGAGTCACTGAACGAAGTAAATGACTATTTTAGTTCCATAGGCGATCAGTTGGCTAGTACGGTGCTTAAGAGATTAGGCCAAACTGAAATTGAACTGGCTAACAACTACAGTTCTGGCAGAAATGCCTCATCAGCCTCATCAGACTCAATTTTTCTCTCACCAACTGACGAATTTGAAATAGTTAAATTAATAAGTACCCTAAAATCTAGTTCAGCCATTGGACACGACAATATTAGCAACGATATGCTTAAGTTGACAAAACATGTTATAGCAAGTCCTGTAGCATACATTTGCAACTTAAGCATCTCCTCTGGTGTAGTACCCAATGACTTGAAAGTAGCGAACGTGATACCAATACTGAAAGCAGGCGACTCATATCAACCAGCAAACTATAGGCCTATCTCGCTTCTGAGCGCACTGTCAAAAGTTATTGAAGTTTATTAAAAGGTGATAAATATAAGGTTACATAAGTATCTCGATCAAAACAGTCTTTTGGCCGGGAATCAGTTTGGTTTTCGTGCCGGCATGTCCACGGAGGATGCCGTCACGCATCTTGTAGATTCTATAATTGACAAAGTGGATGAAGGGCAGAAATGCGTCGGTGTCTTCCTGGATCTTGCAAAAGCCTTTGACACAGTTTCCCGGCCGATACTTTTAAAAAAACTGAAGGTGTTCGGGATCAGAGGCTTAGCTCTAGACTGGTTTAAGTCCTATCTAGGAGAGCGTAAACAGCGCGTCCGGATTGGCGAGTATGTCAGTGATCTTGCAGATGTTGGTTACGGTGTACCCCAAGGCAGTGTCCTGGGTCCCACGTTGTTCCTCATCTACATAAACGACCTATGCTCTCTAGAACTTCGTAAAGCCAGTGTCTTTACATTTGCAGATGATACCGCAATCATTTTTCATGCGAAATCCTGGAGCGAAGTCGTTTGTGTGGCTCAGGAGGGACTTAAGAGTGTTGCTGCCTGGCTCCAAAATAACCTACTGACCCTGAACGTCGCTAAAACTAAGTCAATGTGTTTTAGTGTGACTGATCGGTCAGCGCCAGACTGGGATCTGCAAATAAAGCTGCACGTTTGTGGTAGTTTCGATGACGAAAGCTGTCTCTGCTCGCAAATCGAACAAGTTACAAGTATAAAATACCTAGGCATACAAATCGATAAGCACCTAACATGGAAAGCGCAAATTGACGCACTTGTGAAGCGTACTAGAAAACTTTCACACATATTTAAAAAAGTCAGGTCCATCGCAACACCAAAGCTGATTCGTATGTTATATTTTACCTTGTGCCAATCATTATTAAGTTACTGTGTGTCAACCTGGGGAACAGCAAACAAAACAAATTTGCTTAGGCTGGAGAGAGCTCAACGAGCTATTCTAAAGATAGCGTTCAAGAAGCCCTGGCGATATTCAACTGATGCTCTATATTCGGATTGTAGCGTCCTCAGAGTGAGGCAACTGTTTATCGTTTCGGCTCTGATGCGCTTTCACAGGGATGCTAAAGAACTAGCCCGCCATTCATCCAGAACGTTGAAATGGGATCGTCCTAGAGTTCACTCTTCCTTTACACGCAGATCTTTCGCATTTAATGGACCCTACCTCTATTCAAAATTCTACTCTAACGATAGAACTATTGTCACCTTAACTTACAGACGTCTAAAAAATGTTATATTTGAATGGCTGCATCCTCTAAACTATAACCGAACAGAAGACCTTTTGCACATACAGTCGTAAAATTGGGACATAAATAGCTAAAATACCTACCTACCTATACACTTAACACTCACCCCTACATACTCCACACTCCACATAATTATACTCATACACATACACTCACCAAAAAGCAACTTAAACTAAATGCATATAATAAATTAGTAACCTCTATTTCTATTTATCTACATTACAATTTAATTTAATTTTAACTCTGTATAACCATGTAAAAATATTTGCCTTAACAACTTGGGAAGAGACTGGACCCCACAACACAGGGAATCCTAGTGTGGGCTCCAGGGAATTTGTCAATAACTAGCACTTAAGGGTTTCTATGTAATGTATTATTTTTTAATATTGTACTGTGTTAAAATGAACGGAATAAAGATTTATTTATTTATAGATAGGCAGTCGCTCCATGTAAAACACTGGTACTCAGCTGAATCCGGTTAGACTGGAAGCCGACCCCAACATAATTGGAAAAGGCTAGGCAGATAGATGGATATAATAGGGGCCAGACTATTGCCTTGAATAAGACTCTTGGCTGCTTTGACGGAGGTTTTCCATTTGAGCATTTTAGTATCATTAGTACCTACTAGATAACTAATGATTTTTTTTTTAATGGAAAAACCAATAGAACAGACAGCCTTGGCATCGAATTGTGGACCCCATGATTGCAACCAGTAGACTAAAATTAATTAATTTATTTTAGACATAATTCCAGTCCATAGTTATACATACATTAAATTATAAACAGATAAAAACCCAAAATAAAATTAATGAATGAAATCACATCATCAGCGTATTAATGTTCTCACTGCTGGGACACAGGCCTACTCTCTGTGAGAGGGAATAGGCCGTAATCCATCACGCGGGCCCAGTGCGGGTTGGTGGATGTCACATGTCCTCGAAATTTTGGTTCTAGGACATGCCGGTTTCCTCACGATGTTTTCCTTTACCGTTTTGAGAGCAGTGGTGAAGAAATAATTTACACAAAGTAAAGCGCCTTCCTGGGCTCGAACTCGAACCCACACGACCTACAACTTTTAAGTCGCGGCCGTTACCACTGGGCTAAACCAAAAAGGCTGTTAATAGTACATTAGTAGCCAAGGGCTGTAAGGCATCAATTGCAGCCCGAGATATTTAGGCGCCCGCCTATAGTTCGAGGGTGCAATTGGTGCTTACACCCGAGCTAACTATTCTGCTTTACATCTCGATTATGAGGTAAGTAGAAAAAACCGGCATTACAAGAATTAAACATAAAAAAAAAAAAAAAACAAGTACGAAATTGAGCTTCGCCGTTCGATATTTAAAATAGATGACTATTATACTCACACGAAGACAAGGCTGAATAGCAAAGCGACCTCTTTTAGTATAAGATCCCTTTAAAAACGACCTTCACCGAGATGCTTATTTAATGAAACGTATTTTATATTTAATTTAATATGTCAATAAATATAATCCATATGGGTTGCCTAGCAAATTTCAGTCCAGAGTATGTTTAATTAATAATTTAAAAAATATATTTTTTTAAACATTTCACCGGTATGATTATTAGATAAATTCTATACCAATCGAAAGTATGAAGCCCATAGAATATGCAAACGTTAGGTTGCCTATTCTTTTCCGGTCACAAATATCGGGTTGCCAGGTATAAACTGGTAAATCTGTACTAGCATTTTGCAACGGTCTGTTTATTGAATGAAATTTAAATGAAATTAAAGATTATTTTATTCTGAACACGGTGGTATAGGGTTGCCTGCGAAAAATCAGTCCAGAATTGCGGTTATCGAATTTTAAAAATTAAAATATTGCTCCGAGTGAATGTGTGCGACTGAGAGGTCCTAACCGACCATCCCATGCGATAGAAGAGGACACAGCATAGCAGCTGTTTAAAGTCCGCCCACTTAAAGAAAGAGAGTGCGCATGCTATTTGGGCTTGGAAAAGAAAAGGATAGCGATAGACTCGTATATACTATGCATCATTTTGGAGTAGTTTATTATTTAAATAGAGAAATAGTTATTTAATTTTTTTTAAACTGTGTATTAAAGTTAGCTTTTCGTAAAAAAAACACTTTAAATACAATTTTGTTGAGCTACCCAGTGCGTCTCTTCAATTTGTAGGTTATCATACCACGTGCTACAAAAAAGTGACCGTTTTGAATAAAAAATATAACGAAGAATTTCTTAATTTTAGTGCTGAATATACAGTAAGTACATAATAATTAAATCTTTAAAATTATCTTAGCTAATACATCTTCTATATTTTTTTCATGTTTAAATAATTGTTAGTAAAATTCACCTATGGTTTTGTTAATTTTCGACACACATATTTTTTTTGTAATATACTTAAAAACGGTAATTTATAAATTAAACAAGAAAATGATCTGATTTCCTTTTTTTTTGTAACAATTAATGAGGATGTTTTCAATCAACTATTCTTATCAAGAAGTTTATAAAATGTATATATCAAACATTTTCATTTAATAGCAAATTTTTTTTTTTTTTTTAATAGCATACCAATGTATCTACTACTGAAGAAGGTTGAACCCTAGTGTCGATTCCTGTGCTACAGTTGCTGAAGATGAAACGAGTAATGTTGAAGACCTGTCCCAAACTTCTGGGCTGTCGATTGCATTTTTGCACCGATTTAGCGTTGAAGTTGGGAATTAAATTATGCCAAAGTCTTCCCGCCTTCCATGCATTTACAGGTTGCGATTACACGGCAGCCTTTTACAACAAAGGGAAAGTAAAACCTTTTCAGCAATTTTCGAAAAATGAAAAATATCAAACAGTTTTTGCATCATTAACAGATGCTGCTGATATTTTCATTGGTGAAAAAATGAAGACCGTTCAAGAATTTACGGCTAGTATGTACGGTATCAGGAACTGCACCAGTGTGAATGATGCGAGACATCGTATTTTTATGAAAAATTACTCTGCAAAAGAAGACAGCGAGCACTTTAAAAAAAAAAAAAAAGGCTTCGACTCCAACTCCATACCACCATGCTGGATATCATTAACTCAGAAAATTTTACGAACTATTTTCGTAAATTCCATGTGGCTTAATGCAACGGATCCAATATGCGTGAAACTTGAGCCTGAGAACTGCGGATGGTTCTTAGATGAATATTTAAAACCAGTAGGATTCATTGGGGATCATACACCTTTAAAGATAGAAGACATTGTCGAAAAAAGTGAAACAGAGACTGATGACGAAGAAGATTCAGAAGTTGAAGTTCATAGTTTTATGTCCGATGACTCGGATTCAGAATAAATAAAAAAAAATGAATTTTTAATTTTTTACAACAAATAGAAGTAATTTTTAATTGTTGTTTTTTTATTTTGTCTTCATAAAATAAAAATAAAATTTGCAAGATTACCCTGATTAAAAAAAATAATTTTTATGGGTTTTGAATTTTTTCCAATAGTTTCAATTGATTTCAATTTCACTGTTTACATTTATAGATTTATAATTTGCATGTAGTAATTTTTTTTTAATTTTTCAATCAATATTTTTAATCAGGGTAGTATTACTATATAAATATGTATCACTATAACCTTCTTTTTTACTAAAGATGTATATATACTTTAGTGTCACATAAAAAATATACACATAAATAATGAATTGTTTTTTTTTTTTATTAAATAACTATTTCTCTATTTAAATAATAAACTACTCCAAAATGATGCATAGTATATACGAGTCTATCGTTATCCTTTTCTTTTCCAAGCCCAAATAGCATGCGCACTCTCTTTCTTCAAGTGGGCGGACTTTAAACAGCTGCTATGCTGTGTCCTCTTCTATCGCATGGGATGGTCGGTTAGGACCTCTCAGTCGCACACATTCACTCGGAGCAATATTTTACTTTTTTAAAGAACAATGGCGAGATTTTAGCTGACTTAAGTTTGAGCGTCTGAAAGTGAGTTATATACGAAAGACGTTCTATTAATTGTCTACATTTTTTAAATATATTATTGGGCGGGTTCAAAACGGATAAAAAAAATCATAATAAATAAAAAGTTATTTGATTTTACAGTTAATTTCTTTAGCTTAGTGTTGCCATTATATATTTTATCTGCTGAGTGACAAGTAGTAACTATATTAATTAATAATATAATTAATGTATTTCGTTGCAGTAAATTAGTTAACAATACAGTTTATGTCTAAGTATAGATGTTCCTCGCAGGTAGGTAAGAATATTGTAGTGTAGTAGAAATAAATGAATTACTTTTAGTTAGTGATTGGCAAAAAGACTAGTATCCAAGTTTAAAAAATATAGCTTGGTTGTTGACGAGGACGACGACCTTTTAATAAACGTCAAAGTCGCTTAGTTTAAATAAATATACTCCTTTCAAAGAGTATATTATACATTTCATGCTGAAATAACTAGGTAAGGGAAATGCTAATGCGATATTCCCCTTTTACTGCCACGAAATTGAATAATATTACCTATTAAACACATTATTAAAAGTTACCCAGACATAACCTACAAAAGTTTATGACTGAATATCTATTATTCTCGACATTTTCGAACAAAAATTCTTGTACAAACTAATTCAGAACATCACCCTGAGTTGAACCAGATATTTTTCATTTAAAGACGTAGGAATTTAATCTCAGCTAAAAAAATGTATTGGCACCTGCCATTGTTCTTTGACAACCGCAATTCTGGACTGATTTTTCTCAGGCAACCCTATACCACCGTGTTCAGAATAAAATAATCTTTAATTTAATTTAAATTTCATTCAATAAACAGACCGTTGCAAAATGCTAGTACAGATTTACCTGTTTATACCTGGCAACCCGATATTTGTGACCGGAAAAGAATAGGCAACCTAACGTTTGCATATTCTATGGGCTTCAAACTTTCGATTGGTATAGAATTTATCAAATAAT
The DNA here is from genome assembly GCA_949775005.1 of Orthosia gothica. Lineage (NCBI taxonomy): Eukaryota > Metazoa > Arthropoda > Insecta > Lepidoptera > Noctuidae > Orthosia > Orthosia gothica. The sequence goes on along the minus strand of OX459062.1, from coordinate 5,158,118 downwards.
CATACCGGCGAAATGTTTAAAAAAATATTTTTTTTTAATTATTAATTAAACATACTCTGGACTGAAATTTGCTAGGCAACCCATATGGATTATATTTATTGACATATTAAATTAAATATAAAATACGTTTCATTAAATAAGCATCTCGGTGAAGGTCGTTTTTAAAGGGATCTTAGACTATTTGGTCATTGGGCTGAATGCATGATGTCTATTGCCAGTATGATGGTTAGATGTACGCGAACTTTTTAAGAGACAGAAGCGTTTTTTTTTAATTACTTACCGCCCTAGGGCTTTTCTAGCTACATTATTACCCTAGAGCGCTAATTAGTCACCTACAAGCCCCATTTGGAGGTAATAAGAACCTACTTACCAAACATGAGAGATGTAAAAAAGTTTTAGACCTCGCACCGAAACGGTATTGCATCATATCATGTCACGTCATGCTGTAACATATACCTAATTATTTATATCAGTAGCATGGTCGTATCAGTTTCCAGTAATATGTGATAATAGCAAATATATATTCGCGTAAATTTGTACATACACGCTAATGTGTGATGTTGATAAACCTGTCATGATAAAACATCAAACAGGCTTAGTCATAGTTTCAAAATGTACATAGCAATATCAGCACTATCAGCTTCTTATCATAACAGGAAGTTTTAAAAGTAAGTCAGCAGTGTGAGAGAAATTTTCAGCTATTAATCCGACTTTCAGAACAGTCCAGGTTTTAAGAACAAAAAAAAATGTGACATGTAAGGCCCATTCAAATGTTATCAGATGTTTCTAAGAAAATAAGACAAAGTGTGCTGTTTTATGCCAGATATAAAGAGAGTTAGTGTAATCTATAATATAAAAATGAATCGCAAAATGTGTTGGTAAGCGCATAACTCAACAACGCCTGGACCAATTTGGCCAATTCTTTTTTTTTAAATGTTCGTTGAAGTTCAAAGATGGTTTTTACGGGGAAAAAAATTCAAATAATTGCCGGGGAAAAAAAAACAGCCCTTTTCTTTTTCCCATACAAAAGTTTTCTAACTAAACGTAGATTCAATTTGAGCTTTATTGCTGTAGGGTAGGGTAGTGTAGGGTAGGGTAGGGTTGTGTAGGGTAGGGTAGTGTAGGGTAGGGTAGGGTAGTGTAGCGTAGGGTAGGGTAGGGTAGGTAGTGTAGGTAGGGTAGATAAATGTTTGGTGTTTTTAGGGCAAAACAAAGTTTGCCGGGTCAGCTAGTACGAATATATTTATGTATTTAGTATTGTACGAGTACACCATATGTTACATTTATAAAGGAAACTTAAAACTCAAAACACATACAACGGGCGGCCTTATCGCATTCCGCGATCTCTTCCAGGCAACCTGGTATGGACAGTAATTGCTGGACATGAAGTGGGGCTGTTATTGGTGTGACAATACCAGTGATAAAAAAAATATAAAAGATATGCAGATACATACCTAATTATGCTATTTAATATATACATAAATACAAAAATATATAGGCAATAAATAAAATGATGACAATCAATTCATAATCACAGCGACAGGTAATCAGGTAAACAGGCAACGATTGGGCGCTTTTGATTGGGTCTGGCAACGCATTCCACAGACGAGTAGCCTGGACAGTAAAGGATCTATCCAGAACACTCGTGGAATGCATTGGCATTTGAAGTCGTAAGTTATCTGATGACCTAAGAAATAGTAAAGTAGAAAATATAAAGAACCATGCCAGTATAAAATAATTTACAGAAATCGTAAACCTTTTACAGTCATGTAGTGCGAAATTAGTACGTAAATGGAAACACTTTAGTAGTCACGCGAGGAAAATGAGTAACTCGTGGAAGATTGCAGTAACGTTTATGCTCGTGTACAGTTTTCCCATAAGTTGCTATGGGCTAATGATCAACATTGGTCATGCCTTTGGGCTATATTGCATAATCTATCATCTGGTGAAGACCGCTGGAATCCGCTTGATGCGAGAAACACATGACCGCTCGATGTGGACTGACGACGCTTGGGGAAAGCCTAGGTTCAGCAGTGGACGTCTTACAGCTGAAATTACCACGGAATAGAAAAACTGTACTCAGTTCTCCTGCCATCATTTTTGAACTACGAATTTAAAAAATACGGCATAGCTACGGAAAAATAATTTTGTTGGGAGCGAGACTAGCGACGCGACGCGATGTTAGAGCACGACTAGGATCAAGTTGCGTAATAGCGCTTATTGGTGGCATGCCTGCCACGCCTACTTTGCACTTCCATTGTTTTTTTATGTGTCATGAAAATTACGGAGAAAAAGGGCCTAATTTATAGGTGCTACAAGGTCTCAACTTTGCAAAGTAATCGTCCAATTTCACCGATGATTCATAAGAAGAAAGCAATTAGATAAATGTATTAATTAAAAAGATTAGATGAAATATTATTTAAGGTTACAGGTATATGATAAAAAATAAACACGTCATAGTGACCAGTATGCGCACAAAAATAATCTTTAAAATCATAAATCGATATCGTATGATGTGATGTTGTCCTATACGTAATAGATAAAGATAACGCTACTGATACCAATGCATTCGAAAATAATGTTTGCGAGTATTGTCTCTATGCAGTCGAAAAGGAATAAAACCCTTTATTTTGATACCCCGAAGTGGCCGATGAACTGGCAAGAGAGGGCTCAGCAAATGATTTTTGGGTCCAGAACCTTGTAGCATTTAGACGTGTCTCGTTAAAGCCACATTTAGAGAGTTTGCAGATCACAGACAACGAACACATTGGCTGTCTAATACTCTAAGAAATTCCTAGGCTCTACGTGCATTTGGAATATGAGCAGGGGACAAATCCGCTACCTGCTTGGGGCCTTTACTGGGCACTTTGGAATCAACGAAATGCTCATGAAGATGGGTCTAACCGCGACTCCCATTTGCAGGTTGTGTGGGGAACATACGGAACGCATGGAGCACCTTCTGTGCACATGCGATGCACTGGCTGGTAAGCGAATGAGTCTCCTAGGGGTTGGATATCCAAAACCAGAAGACTATAGGCTCATAGCTCCTAGTCTCGTTGTAAAACTCATGAAAAGAGTTTTCAACGAGATTGGGAAGGAGTAAGTTATCTAGGGGAACACAATAGATCCCAATGGTTTGAAGTGTCCGAGATATTTCTCGCCCCCTCCACAAGATAAGATAAGAAGATAAGATACTCCACACTAAGGGTTAGGAAGAAAAGAAAAATGTGGGCCCCCACAATATGGCGCCCTAAATCCGCCATTTTTCTCAACACTTGCAGGGATAAGACCATAGAAATATTGTTTATTATATCTATGGTTAAGACGAATCGATTGACGTAAGAATTATCAAAATCGGCCAAAGCGTTTGGTCTCTAGAACGCCACATAGGAACAAACATACATACATAGACTGATAAACACATTACCCTCCTTCGGCAGTCGGGTAAAAATAACGCATGAATCAGTGAGTCGTCATCCTACGGAAGTTTGTAAGAGTCGAGTGGCGGAAACCGGTGTTTATGGTTATTCTAGCCGAGGGGATACCGGGGCCGTTCATAATTTTTGCACATCCACTTATCTATTGCAATATTTAGGTACCAGTGCGAATGTGGCACTGATGTTCAACTAACAGCATAGGTCAATGAATGTTTATAATCATTTATTGACCATTTCAACATACCGAGTTTCCTCCGTGCCTCGGCAAGCACGTTAAGAGCGGACTCTAGTCAACAGGAATTTGAAAAATAGGTATTTGAAGAAACTATTGCCGTCGCGTCACCTCCAACCTCACCCCGTAAAGTGCGAAAGGGACAACTGCAGCTCAGGCTGATTTTACCTACAAAAACTTTGACTAAAAGACGTTTCGTATTCTGCTGTTTTCTTCATGAAAACTGGTCTGATCTAAAAAATTCTTAAATCAAAATTTAGAGGAAAAGTACATCTATGCTCCTATCATTTCCTTTTTTTGTTAAAAACTTATAAATTTTGTCTGAAAGTCTTCTGAACATGGCGGTAAAAACGGGCATTTTTTCGGATTTTTGAATTGTCATATTTCTTTCTTTTTGTGATTATGTTTTGAAAAAAAGGAAATGATACAGGCACGTATTAATTAGACCTAGATTTTATGGAAAAAATCATTGCTCTAGAGGCATTATCCACGAAGAAAACAGCAGAATGTGTTTGTATGGAGAAAGTCTCACTAGAGTCCCCTCTTAAGCCGTTGGTCCCGGCTGTCATTTGAAGATCTTTGACAGTCGTAACGGGTAGTCAAAAGCTTGAGTTCTGTCACCAGTCATGCCAAGGTACCGTGTTACCCAGTTACTGGGTTGTGGAGGTCAGATAGGCAGTCGCTCCATGTAAAACACTGGTACTCGGCTGAATCCAGTTAGACTGGAAGCCGACCCCAATATAGTTGGGAAAAGGCTAGGCAGATAGATGAATTTATCATAATAGGTAATACTGATTTAGTTATCAAACGCAATTTATTAGTAAAAAAATATACTACATAATAACTGTCGAGTTTTTTTTTCATTCACGTACCGAACAGTTGTTTTTACAATGATAACTTATTTGGATGTTGATTATAAGTAAACCAATGGCAGAGATTGTCGAAGGGCCTTGACACAGCTTAGAATTCAAGTCAGTGATTGAGGAAGTAATTCGAAGAACATTTACGATTCACGTGCTATGTACCTTACCTACTGTATATAATTGATTTAATTAGGTAAACACCTATCTGTTACAAAACTATATCTCATATCAGTTTACGAAGGGATCAACCGATCTTTAGGAGTGTTGGAGTTTAACAAAACAAATCTTTGCTACTCTAGCTTTCTCTGCCTAGCCATAAATTATATGTTATGGCTAGAGCTTTTTCAACTTTTTCAACCACATGACCGAAATTCCTAGCTGGTCACAGGTAAACTATGCCTTCAACCTTGCTAGGGACCACATCATCATCAGCCTATTAATGTTCCCACTGCTGGGACACAGGCCTCCTCTCTGTGAAAGGGATGTGCGGGTTGGTGGATGTCACATGTAGAGCATGCACCCGGTTCTGAGAAAACCGGGTATACCCGGTTCTGCGAAGGTTTTCGTAGAACCGGTTCCGGAAGGAGTAGACCCGGTTCCCCCGGTTCCTTAAAAAAAACGAAAAAAGGCGCGAAACGCGTTAAAGTCCAGGGAATAAAGACATTTGCTGCGTAACGTGGCCTGAAAAGTCCATAAAATCGCAACAGGGCAAAAAAAAATGAGCTGACAAAGTGCCTAAAATCTTTGATATCTTTGCTTAATTCTCGTAAAGTTTTGATTTTACTGCAATTTGTGCTCAGAGCAAGTTTATTCCTTGTTCAATTGTGCACAAAAAAGTCCGACATAAGATTCACAAGTTGTCATTAGTTTTAGAGATATGACAACATTTATTTTTGTTTTAGGTACTTTTATCATAATATATTTACATAACTTGCAAATATATTATGTTGATAAGACAGTTTTAAACTATTTTATTTCATATTCCGAGTGATAATTACTGATCCTGCCAAATTCTCTATGATTTAATCGAATTTTAAAAAGATTAAAAATTTTATGATTCGGAACCGGGGGAACCGGGTACCCGGTTCTAACTGCTTACCAGACCTGGTTCTCAAAATCCTGGAACCGGATACGGTTCTGCATGCCCTAGTCACATGTCTTCGAATTTTTGGTTCTAAGAAATGCCGGTTTCTTCACGATGTTTTCCTTCACCGATTTGAGAACAGTGGTTATGAAATAATTTACACAAAGTATAGCGCCTGCCTGGGTTCGAAGCCACGACCCATAACTTGTAAGTCGCGGTCGATACCACTGGGCCACCACTGCTCTTCAGGAACCACACGTCCGACGAAATATTAATGAAACACTCCGTCCAGTATATTATATATAGTAAAGGGTAATTAAACTGTATTATTAAAAGTCTTTTAAAACGGTACTTCATTGGTATCCATCTCTACCCATTAATCTTAACATGGAGGCCCTTCTACCTTGGTGGCCTCTAACAAAATCTTATGTAGATCTCTCATCTGATATTGACAGCTAAGCGTTATCTCAAAATTGTTTAAGATTATAAAGCAGTTTTTCACTGTAAGAAAACCCTACTTGATAAAATTAAGGGGTCCTTTCATTCGCTAAGAATCCCTAAGGCGCCTCCCCGAGCAAAACGCCGCGCTAGCCGTTTTTGTGCAGTTTTTAAGAGCTATCTTCTCGTTATTTAAGTAGTATACTTTTTATTTTAAAGAAGTATATGTCTAACTAATCTCCTTCCAACAAAACCATAAAAATGAGAAATAATGATTGATAGCATGCATCTCCTCGTAAAGTGTTCAATAATTTATTTTTATACTAACACTAATGGATAGACAATTTGATAACGAACAATTTGTAATATTTTATTTTTCAAGAGACCAATTTTCGTTTTTATAAAGATTTTATTCTAAAATATGGGCAAAAATATTCACTACTGTAATTCATGCGCCACCAGTGTGCCGCTAGGGCACTAGGAATGCTCAAGATTTTTTGGTCAGGGCACGCTTCAATTCAGCCAGTGGATAATGCATAATACTCAAAAACCGCTAAGGACAAGACACGACCCTCTCATTTAATTATGTAGTACAACTACGTAAACTAATATTATTTTTCTTCCCACAGATGACGTGACGGTCGCGATCTGTCCCGGCATTGGTAACACCTCGGAGAGCGTGTACATCAGGACTTATGTGCACTATTCACAATGCCACGGCTACCGGTGTGCTGTGCTCAACCACATAGGAGCTCTCAACAGCGTCCCTGTTTCTGGCAATCGGATATTTTCGTACGGTAAGATATTTTTAGAATAATCTGTCTAAGGGACAGCCGAGCCATTGTGTGAACTTCTTCGCCCAAAGAACGAAATCAGCGGTCACTACGGCCTACATACCCTTTAATGCCGTAAAACGGTAACATTCTAAAGCATACTCCTTCGTAATGGCTAGGTTAAAAGGTTTTTTCGTGTAACTAATTTTGCTTTAAAAAAATAATTAACAACACGATATTTTTTCGCAACTTTTGGAAACGCCTCCAAGACGACTTGGATGTTTGAAAATATTTTTACACAGAAAAATTTATGGCTGGAATTTCTTTATGACTATCATAGCATATGTAAATCAAATATTATTTTGCAAACAAAACTGTACAAAAGGAGGTTCAATATTGATATTTTGGCATCGAGCGGGCACACGGCCAGTACTGCGTTAACATTGAGGCGTATATAGCGCCTTAAAGAAGTGTAATATTAAGCATAAGAAAAACCCTGTTCTTCCTTGTCCGTTCTTCTCCACGTAGATATTTGCCGAATGGATGGTAGAATCACTCAATCAAGATCCAGCCCTAGTTGACCCCCCAGCGACGCCCTGAGCCGAGGTTCGTATCCCAAAGGGGATAGCCCTCAGCGTGGTCGCTTAGGTTAAGTTTTTGTGCTGGAAGCTCTAGTTTGGTCTCCACAGGGAAAGTCCGGTTAAGCAGTAGTCATCACTTGGATGAATAGAGAGAGACGCCAATAAGAAAAAGCCTTTTCTTCTTCGTGTTGTCGCTTGACAGTAATGTCAGTTTCAATACATATTGACTTTTAGGTTAACATAAGTAACTTGCACTAAGGCCACAGTTAAAGTTGGTTAAAACTTCGCCATACCCAAGGCATAGTTGGTGTCTGAGCAGAGTTCACTTTGGCTTTGACTGCGCGAGATCAGGGGGTCAGCCAGTTTACGAATATGTATCCTCCGACTGCACAGCATGATTTTTCTTGTTTACAGCTTTTTAGTTCGCTTCTCAAGCAGGCGGGTTTTTTATTTGGAAATTAACTTTTTTTATTTACAACTTTATAGTTATCATTTTTTTGTGTCTTTTAAACATATATAATTAGTTTATATTTTTGTAATCTCCTCTAAAAACCCTTCATTTTGATACCCCACTCGATAGGTATGGAAGAAAAAAAATGCAAACCACAATATGGCGCCCAAAATCCGCCATGTTTGATTTTTTAGAACTTCACCGATCTAAGAACACTTGGGCGGTCAAGACTTATCTATCGATGTCTTAATTATATAATTCGGTCAAGTGGTTTAAAACATATGAGGTAATAAAGAATATTGTTTCGCGCGTATCTTGTATGCATACAAGATACGCGCGAAACACATAACCCAGTCGGGTGATAAAAAGAAGAGGAACCAATAGGGGCAAATTGTTGATCGCTGTCCCAAAGAAGTCTACAGTACTTGTGATCGCATATTACTCGCATTTAGAGTTCGAACTCTTCCGTATCGTGCAGCTTGCATGCTGATTCAACATAGATATCGATGATATTACATAATAGATATTCTGTAAATATAAACATGAAATTGCTCAAAGTAAACACAGCGTAAATCGTAATAAACAATCGCGATTGTTTGCGATCCAAATGCATAATACTTTCTGCGAAATTGAATTCGAGTTATGACCACTGAAACGTTTTTGTTGCAATATGAAATGTGTTAGGTAATGTTTAAATAAAGGTTTAATTATATAATGAGCAAGGATAATACAAATTTGCGAAGGAGGCTACGGTACCTACTGGATGCGGCAATAGATATGCTTGAGGGGAACCGTTCTAAATACTTTGTTAATTAGCGTTAATTACATAGACCATTATTCTTTGTTGTACAGAAGTATGTTAAAGTGTTACAAGTGTTTCATATATCGAGGTAATAGACAATCCGATATAACAGATATTGTTGAATACAACAAAAATATTGTCGTTGAGTAACGCGCTCATAAATCCATACTAATATTGTAAATGCGAAATTAACTCTTGTCTGTTTATCTGTTACCTTTCAACGCTTAAACCGCTGAACCGATTTAGATGAAATTTGGTATGGAAATAGTTTGAGATCCTGGGAAGGACATAGGATAGTTTTTATTCCCGGCAATCGTCATTTAGGGTGTGGACAGGGGGTAAAAGTTTGTATGGTGAACTAATAATTTTATAATCGCTCCAACATGTTTTTTTTTAAAGGTAGGTCTACTGTCACGAACCTGATTCGCCTAAATGAATTTATTAATGATGCCATGGACAAGGGTAGGCAAGTCGATGTCATTTATACAGATCATAGCAAGGCTTTTGACCGCATTGACCATAACATCCTCATAAAAAAGCTAAATGACATGGGAATACGCGGTGATCTACTCAGATGATTTTCCTCTTACCTCGAGAACAGGTCCCAAGCTGTAGTACTAAATAATGATATATAGCTGGGTCCCTGTCCCTAGTGGAGTCCCTCAGGGTTCATTGCTCGGTCCTTTGTTATTTATAGTCTATGTTAATGCCATCGAATCTTGCTTGACTTCATCCAAATTACTTTTTTGCCGATGATATGGAAAATTGTGCTTCGATATCGTCTCAAATGGATGCAATCGCACTCCAGAACGATCTGCATCGATGAGAGAATTACTGTCATAGTAATAATCTTGATCTCAATCCCGCCAAATGCTCGGTTATTACATATTCTCGGCAGCGCTCAAACATTACCACATCGTATACCCTAGATAATCAAATTTTACTTAGATCAAATTCCATCCGTGATCTGGGGGGTTCACCACGATTCCAAGCTCAGTTTTGAAGTGCATGTTGATGCAAGAGTCGCTAAGGCATCAAAGTCACTGGGTTTCATAATGCGTTTATCCAAGTGCTGCACTAAAGCTAAAACTTTAAAAATTCTGTACTGTACTTTTGTTAGAAACCACTTGGAATACGCGTCTAAAATATGGAAACCATGTTACCGTTAATATATTAACCGTTTAGAGAGCATCCAAAAACGATTCATAAAATATTTATGTTACCACCCAAAAGTACCATATCAGTCTGAAAACTACAAAAATTTCATAAATTGCCTCTAGTTAATCGCCGCGAGATTTCTGACTGCGTTTGTCTGTCGAAAATCTTTAACAATACCTTAAACTGCTCCGATATTTTGTCCAAATTTAATTTTAATATACCATACTAGCAAGTCTTTTCTTATAAACAGTATACGCTTTTATAACAAGTTGCCAAAGTCAATTATACGTATAGAACTGACTGATGCAAAGTTCAAAAATCACATCAAACGTGTCCTTATTAAAAAAGCATATTATAAAATTAAGGACTACGTTGAAGATAAAAAAATTGGCGTTTGGTCCTTCTGCGCATGCGACTTCCCTGATAACTCATAAACGGCACAAATATGTGGATGTCCCTAACTATTCTCAATCTCATTTTTTCTTCATTTAATAAGACTTTTTACAATGGTTATCAATCATTTTTAATGACCCTTTGCTAAGAATAGTTACACCACTGATAACAACATTTGTGCCACATGTTAAATTTAGTCTTGTTAAACTTTGTATAGATAGATTCTTTTACCGATTGTTTTGTAAATGTGTGAACATTGTAGGCCTTCTAGATTGACATTTTATCTCGTTTTACTTTTTTTTTTTATCTTTTGTTTATTTATTATATAATCATTTTTTTTTTGTTTCTTACGACTTATTGTCGGGCCTGCGTTGTCCCCCCATTTAAATACTGCTGTAGCATGGAAATATTGTAAAACCAAACATTTTTTTAAAAGAGTAACCATGGTGTTTCTTGCCGGTTCTTCTCCATATGAAACGACCAACTCGAACCGTGCACCTATTGTCGACGTTTTATAAGTGCCCATGTAGGCCTATGTGAAATAAAAATTATTGATTTTGATTTTATAGAAGTCAAAAAGGTTTAATCCACCTTTGCAGGTGCCATTAGCCTCCACTAATTATAGGCAGAACTCATGCATTGTGAATGCAAGCTTAATGAGTTGTTTAAGCAGCATGATATTGACACATTCCTAACTAGTGTGCCATCAGCCAGGAAGTGCTTAAGCCAAAACTACTTCACCTAGTTCATTGTAGCGTGTGTATTGTTATGCAGTGCGAGCAAATCAGTATCACTGGTGCATGAGTTATTGAGCGATGTTTTCGCTTGGTGATCTGTTCTTATCGATGTGTACTGAAATGTTCATAGAAATTAAGTATTATTCAATATCTATAAGTGAAGACTTGTTCTTGGCTGACTGTCAAATCTACTGTTTCTGGTCTGTTTGTTTTAGCTTCCATAATAAATAAATAAATTAAGTTAGGCGGCCCACACACCTATAATAGGCGCGTTATAAAAAATAGGCTATACAAAATGCTATGCAGACGAAGTCGCGTGCAACAGCTAGTGGTTTATAAACAGTAAAACGAGTAGATTCTACGATTCCTTATTATTATGATTGTATTAGAAAATTACCTCTGTAGTTTCTGTTGTTATAAGAATTGCATTCTTTTAAGTTTTTCACACGTTATGTAGACTATCTTGCAACTTCCGGCTATAGTAGATCTTAGAGGAAGATAGTATTGTATTCTAAGCAACTTAGCAAAGCTGACTCTTTGCTCTTGTTATAATATTAAAATATCACAAATAAGTAGAGACGCCGCGAACTGTTGTTATAGCGAATTGTCGAATACCGATTAATCGCCATTCCCTATGGCGAATAGTCGAATTGTCGCCATTATTATAACTCGACATAAAAATAATAATATAATAAATAGTTTGTTTATTCTCAAATAATAATAGTACACTCTAGTAGTCTCTTGAACTTACTACATATACTTACTGTACAGAAAAACTCTGACTTCTGACCACAATTTGCCCATTTTGGACTTTAAATAATTAAGTTTTTAATGAAAAAGCCTAAATTATTAATTATTATTAATGCAACATGCCATTTTATAGCCGTTTAGATCAACAGTGGTCAGGCAGGGACCAATAGTCCTTCTATGGTTTAAGGTATCGATCCACGAAACCTCCCAAACCCATAGCCCACTGTATTTTGTCTCCATATTCTGCAATAGTCCTGCACTGCACCAACCGAGGATTGTCCTTGGGTAGTGACTATTGCATACAGATATAACCGCCGGTTGGTATCACATGTCTAACAAGGCATCTGCGAGTTGGTTTCGGCCCCTGCAAAGACGGTTTTGTTACAACACTTATAACTCGAGATCTGCTGGACCAATTTTCATGATTTTTGATTCGTTGGATTTGACTGCGATCCGAATAGCAGAATACATCTTAAAAACGTTGGGTAGTTATGGTAGGTAGGTTGACGGGAGCGAAGCCACGGGGGTCAGCTAGTATCAAATATAATATAACTGTGTATTGTTGTTGTAACAAAAGTTTAATTATTTTTAAGTCTATAGTTTTTCTGTTCATTTAAAGTTGATTTTTATTTAGACAACTATTCGCCGAATGTTGAATAATAGACACTATTATTCAGTATTCGACGAATAACAAAAATATTTCGAGTAATGTCCAATAGCGAGTATTCGCGGCATCTCTACAAATAAGCTTTATCCAGTGCCTTCCACAGAACAGATAAAAGAGACCTCTTTTATCTGTTCTGTGGTGCCTTCGGTCCCGTTGTAGGCAACGTGCCCCCAGGAACCGTAAGTTTTTCGTGATAATATGTAGCCACGTTGTAGCTCAGTGGATGGAGTGTCGTAATGGGTTCAGTAGTTCCACAGAGTTAAGACGGTACCCTGACCAAAAAATCGGCATAAGATATGAGCATTCCTATTGGTCTAGCGGCACTGGTGGCGCATGAATTACAGTAGTGAATACGCCCAGATTTTAGAATAAAATCGAATTTTGGTCTTTTGAAAAAAAAAACTACAAAAATGTTCTTTATTAAATTGTCTATCCATTAGTGTTAGTACATAAAATAATTAATGAACACTTTACGAGGAGATGCATAATATTAATAATTATTTCTCATTTTTATGTTTATTTGGAAGGAGATTAGTGAAATATATACAACATTTAAAATAAAACTAAATCTACCATTTTAGAATCAATATTATGTAGAAATTTAATGTGTTTTTATTAATTGATATTTCTTTTTAAATAACGAGTAGATAGCTCCTAAAAACAGCACAAAAAACGGCTTGTGCGGCGTTTTGCTCGGGGTACCGCCTTAATATTAGTTTAGATGTATTATGAAAATTCCTTCTATTTGTAGGTTCTTTACGTTCTCTGCGTGTTGCATTCTTTAAAAACTTTCACGTTATGTAGACCATCTTGGAATTTCCTGCCATAAGGTTAGGTTAGGTAAGGTAGATATAGTTTCTAGCTTATTAGGATAGTATTGCATTCTAAGCAACTTAGTAACACTCTTATTATGATATTGTAGCACGAATTACTTAGATTGATTTGAAAATATCCGTATCTGAGTAGTATAAGTGCAATACTGCAATTTTTACCTTACTAATATTATAAATGCGAAAGTTTGTTTTTGTTTACGTTTGTTTGTTACTCAATCACGCCAGAACCGCTGATCGGATCTAGATACAATTTGGCACAGAGATAGATTATAGTCAGGAATAGCACATAGGTTAATTTTTATTCCGGGAACATGTTCCCATGGGATTATTTTCGACTTTCACGCAGGCGAAGCCGCAGGCAGTAGCTAGTGTAGTAGTTAAAAATGTTTGAAAAGCAGCTAAAATGTAAGATTGCTAACCACCAGGACATTCAGAAGAGTAGTAACGTAATGTCATTTGATAATAAAATTAGAAAAAAAATTACTTTGACCGCTGCTGGACCACTGCAATTGTTTACTGTATCAATCAATCTGCCTAGCGTATTCCCAACTATATTGGGGTCGGCTTCCAGTCTTACCGGATTCAGCTAAGTACCAGTGTTTTACATGGAGCGACTGCCTATCTAACCTCCACAACCCAGTAATTGGGTAACACGGTATCCCTTGGCAAGACTGGTGTCAGATCTCAAGCTTCTGACTACCCGTAACGACTGTCAAAGATCTTCAAATGACAGCCGAGACCAACGGCTTAACGTGCTTTCCGAGGCACGGAGGAAACTCTGTGACTGTTTACTGTATATTTTTGGTTAACAGCTAAAATTTAAGGTTTGACTGCTCAGATAGAGCTGGACGTCACGGTAGGTAGGGCAGTAACGTAAATCATTAAAAAAAATATTATTAGTTTGACCGCTGCTAGGTTCTGCCATTGTATACGTTCAGTAGATACCTAGTCTAGGTCTACAGCTGTATATCTACATTCACGAACAAATAAAATAGTGACTTTCACGTCGAGGTCATTGCCGTCGACTATTATATTACATTGCACTTGGATACAACTATGTTGCACTTAGATTACACATAGATATTATATCTCTTTGGATAGGATAGGACAGATAGACCCCTTTTTCCGTTGTGCGTGCAGGCCTCTTCTCTGTGAGAGGGAATGGGCCGTAATCCACCACGCGGGCCCAATGCAGGTTGGTGGATGACACACGTCTTCGAATTTTTGGTTCTAAAACATGCCGGTTGCCTCACGATGTTTTCCTTCACCGTTTTGAGAGCAGTGGTGATGAAATAATTTACACAAAGTAAAGCGCCTGCCTGGTTTCGAACCCACGACCTACAACTTGTAAGTCGCCCGTTACCACTGGGCCACCACTGCTCTCTATATTATATCACTTGAGGAAATGTGAATTAATTTTCGCTAGACTCTTTTACTTGCCTGCTACTATTCCGATTTAGAGGGAAACCCCTTATTTCGCAATATAATAAAATAGTATGATTAGTCACCTACTCATGCTTAGCCTCCGTAGCACAGTAAAAATATACAAACAGTATGGAAACTACCTACAAACGCTCGAAACGGCACACTCACACAAACATACGCACCGACGAGACCATTAAGAGGAAACGGGGGCAGAGAGCGCCGACTGAATTGCCTAAGTAAAAGTCATAATCCGAGGTTTGGCTCTCTTCTATTTTCTCCTCCAATATTTAACCAATTTATAAGATATTCTATAAACAGAAAATGAAAATATATTCTATGTCCCTATGTTTTCCTTTTTTATGATACATTATCTTTAGAAGCACTAGAACCCTCAAAAAATGCTCAAAATTGCGCTGTCAACAGAGGCTTACCTCCTTACAAATAAACGTAGAATAAAGTTATAAACCTATGAAAATGTATGGGTATACCTTTGTTATACCTGGTATAACTTTATTCCGTGTTTATTAGTAAGAGGGTTAGTGTACAAATTTGACAAATATAAATAAAAAAAGGAAAACATAGGGACATAGTATATATCTTACTGTACCAGTGTATGGAATATCTTTTAAATTGGGCCAATATTGGAGGTGGAAATAGACGAGAGCCAAACCTCGAATTATGACTTTTTACTTAGGAAATTCAGTCGGCGCTCTCTGCCCATATTTCCTATTAAGGCACTTCTGCAGTGCTGTCAGTAGTGCAAGCCGCATGTTTGTGTAAGTGTTTCGACCGTTTGTAGGTAGTTTCCATACTGTTTGTATATTTATTCTGTGTTCGTAGTGTAATGAAAGCATAAGCACGTCCATTTTGACGGGAAACGACATACTACATCCGTGACTTTCCCGTAAAACAAGTCCGATACCTTTTTCCGTGTTGTAAGCACGGAAATAGGCATTTGCGACAAAAGAAAATCGTTGGTTTCCTAGAAAATATCGTCGGCAAACCATAACTATGGTCTAGGAAACTAGGTGCTTCATTAGAATATGTCTTGCGTCGTATACCCGTAATTTGAAACAGTCGCCTTTTCCCACAATTTTCGCAGGCGTTTGTATTTGTTCGTGAGAAATACTGCAAGGAGCATTTAATTCATCAATAAAATATTATTCCAAGGTGACATCATGTATTTGAAAGTATATGATTTCATACTGCTCGGTGCGTTTTGGAGTATAAATTAGTGCTATTTTCGTATCTGAATAATAATATCACTGAGCGATAGGAATTTTATTGAAAAAATGTTGTTTGTATATTTTAAAATCTTGTATTGTAGGTGAGTTTTTTATTTTTTTTATGGTCTTGCTCTTGACTCTAGTCTAGGTGACTCTAGTCTAGGTGACAGAGAAAAAGTCGATAATTTTATTATAAATACGAAATTTTATTGTTATGTTCAAAACCAATAAATAGGCAAGGCTAATTAATTATTTATTATACCAACTCTTATCGAAAAAATAATAGGTACTTAAACTATTTGCGCTGTAGCACGGTGCGGGCACAGATTACTAAATAGTTACTTCGTATTGCGGGTGACAGTTTCAATAACATTTTTAATTTAATTAATTAAAATTTGTAAAGATATCTTTACCGTGGTTATAGCATATACCATAGTTGACTGGACGACGACTAACGCCAACGACTTTGAGGGAACAAAACGCGCACTCGTTTCTCACCCGCGCGACCCAAAATTTTGTAGTTTTCTGTACTTTCCTTATTATTCTAAGACTTAAAAAAAAAAAGCTTGAGATGAAAATGTAGATAGTTAAATTGTCTTTGAGATGGTGTCGATTTCATTAAAATACGCCCAGCGGTTTTGGTGCGATTGTCGTGTTTTTGTCCGTTTTAGGCGGTTATCACACTGCCACGCATCACGCTGCATGCTGCGTGAAAATGCACCTACGCGCGTACTTGCGTGCGTTTTTCCTATACAAACGGAGACACGCAAGTACGCGCGTAGGTGCGTTTTCACGCAACATGCGGCGTGGTGCGTGGCAGTGTGTTAACCGCCTTAGACATAACTTTACAAATTATTTACACTATGTTACACTAATAAAACTCAAATTTTGCTTAGATGAAATTATTAAGAAAATGGTCTAATATAACAACATATATTTTTTCCAAAAAATTACGACTAGCCGTTTAGACGTGATTCTCATTTTAAAATGAGCTACTCAAGGGAATCGGTGCCTTAAACTACAAAAAAATATACGTATATGCGTAAAAAATGTCATTAAAACTGTCACCCGCACTATGCTACAGCGCAAAGAGTATAATTGTATATTTCAAGTTTGGAGAATCTGTAATTCAAATCTGGCGGCGATTAGGTATATTGATCGCTTGCACTCTCTTTGCATGCCAAATTCCCGATTGAGATTCACTACATCTGCGTTGCGCGAGCAAAATACATGGGCCATATTGGTGGTGGCCTTCAATAATTCAGTATGGTCAAGTTCATTTGATAATAAGTACGATACGATACAGTGAATTTTTAAGATCCGAATGGCTTGTATTAATCGGGCATGTTCGAAATGGGAATAAATTGAATCGGGCTCAAAATAATATCTACAACTGAAAGGTTTATTGAAGCTTATGATTTCATCTAGCTCTGAAAATAGATTGATTCTCAATCTATATCTATACTAATATTATAAAGAGGAAAGATTTATATGTAACGAATAAACTTCCGATTTCAAAAATTCTTTCACCGTTGGGAAGCTACTCTATCCCCGGGTGACATAGGCTACTTTTTACTCGACTGCCGAAGGAGGGTAATGTGTTTATCAGTCTATGTATGCATGTATGTATGTAAGTATATATGTATGTATGTTTGTTCCTATATGGCGTTCCAGAGACCAAACGCGTTGGCCGATTTTGATGATTCATACGTCAATCGATTCGTCTTAACCCTGCGAGTGTCATAGGCTACATTAAAATTGGACAATAGACAAATGGCGGCTTTTGGGTGCCATATTGCGGGGGCCCAAATTTTTTTTGTCTTCCAAACCATCGTGTGGGGTATCAAAATATAGGGTATTAAGAGGTGATTTCAAAAATGTATAACACTTATTTGTTTAAATGTATCTAATTCGAAAAAAAAACTAACTAAAAAGTTATAAATAAAAAAACTTAATTCAAAAAATCAAAAAACCCGACTGCATCAAAAGCGAACTAAAAAGTCGTAAACAAGGAAAAAATCATGCTGTGCAGGCGGAGGATACACCAGATTTTGGTCAGCCAGCCCGCGAATATGTATCCTCCGTTGTGAAGCTACACTATCCCCGGGTGACATAGGCTACTTTTTATTATCCCTGTATTCCCACGGGAACGGGAACTACGCGGGTGAACCGCGAGGCGACCGCTAGTATGACCGTACTACAAAATGTTAAAGAAAAAGCTTTACCTACTGTAATATATAAACACGAAAAACAAAACAGTGGTCGTTAACCCTAATTACCTTAATCTATGCCACTATTATAAAACTAGAACATCAATGCTGTCATTCAAATATTGATAACGATTTGTTATTAAGTAGGTACTATTTAGGTGACACGTGCCTTCTTTTTACCCGACTACGGCGAACTCAAAAGGAGGGTTATTATTTTAACCGTTGTTAGAGTTCTCGCCAAACGTATGGGCCGCCCCTGAAGTTGGCTTACCGATGCGCAAGGCACGAAGCGGTGC
Source organism: Orthosia gothica (assembly GCA_949775005.1). Lineage (NCBI taxonomy): Eukaryota > Metazoa > Arthropoda > Insecta > Lepidoptera > Noctuidae > Orthosia > Orthosia gothica. Next base: position 5,139,762 of record OX459062.1, on the reverse strand, counting down.
TGTTTTTACCCGACTGCCGATGTATATGTATGTTTGATCCTATGTGGCGTTCTAGAGACCAAACGTGTTGGCCGATTTTGATGATTCTTACGTCAATCGATTCGTCTTAACCCTGCGAGTGTCACTGGCTACATTCAAATTGGAAAATATTTTTCTTTCAATCCCGTCGTGTGGGGTATCAAAATAATGGGTTTGAGGAGGTGATTTCAAAAATATGTTAAAATGACAAACATGATGAAAATGAAAAAAAATTAAATGTACATACATACATAAACTCACGCCTTTTTCCCATGGGGGTAGGCAGAAACTACAGAACGCCACCTGCTACGATCCTTACATACTTCTTTTGCTTCACACACATTCATACATCTAGTCATACACACACGCCGGTTAAATTTAAAAGTAAATAATTTAAAAAAAATAACTTAAAGTTACTATCTGTGTTTGCTCAGCCAGCACGCGAGCATGTACCCTCCGACTGCACAGCATGATTTTCTTCTTGTTTACGTCTTTTAAGTTCGCTTTTTGAGCAGTCGGGTTTTTTGATTTCTGTAATTAACTTTTGTTTTGGATGAGATTTACTACTGCACAGCCATTGTAGCCAACAACAATAAATTATTTAATTAGAAAAGTAATCTTTATGGCAAGGTGGCATACAACCACGGCTATCCTCTAAAAATATTTTCTTGTTTCATACTTTTCAGAGCGGTATTTTCTTGTAGTCGGATTTTTAACTAATAAAGGCTTCTTTCCAGGTCACACCGATGACTACAACTATATGGTAGAGAACCTCAATGAGAGGTACCCCAAAACGAAACTAATTCTAGTTGGATTCAGTCTCGGTGGCAACTTAATCGCTAAGTACCTGGGAGAGGACAGGAAGAGGCCTGCCAATATAATTGGCGGGATTTCAATATGCCAGGGATACAACGCTATAGAGTAAGTATTGTATTAAGGTTACACTAGTCGATCATTCTTCCATAAAAACGTAGTCTGGCGATTACTCCACTGTTTGACGATGTACGTTCGAAATTATATCAATTTGTCTCATCATTATCTAGCCCTGTATGGAAACAAAAAAGTTAAAAAATATATATTTGTAAGTTATGAGCGTCGAAAGTTCCATATTTCAACACTAATTTTAACGCATCTTTGGGCGGAAATAAATACCATAAGAAGAAGAAAAATTGCAAAACGGCCCCCATACAGGGATAGATTAGTAATTCAACAATGCGAATAATTTTATTTTGAAAATATACATTTAGTCGTTTTTTCATGATATCTAGACTCCCAAAGGTCAGTTTATACAATTTCGCGCGCTCGTTTTCGTCCTAAATCATGGGATATTATAAATTGCATATCAAATAAATAATCGCCTATCAATACATACTCATCATTTATATTCTTATTTACATCTAATAACTTACTTCACTACAAATAAACTAAATGTTTAACAAAACTCAAACTGCAGATAAAACGAAATTATACATCAATATAACATTACTTTTTTCCTCATAATGCAATACTGTTAAATTTATTTTTGTACAAAAATACTACATACATAGCATAAATACTGACTGCACAGCAAATTTTCCATATTTCATAGTCTATTTTAGTTGATCTACGAATAAATTATGGTCAAAGAGTCAGTCCAAGAGCGAGCGAAGCGAGCTCGGGAACTTAGGGCACCCCGTGTTAGGTTACTTTTGACCCTGCAGACAGAAATAGGAGCCCCGACTTATTCAAAAATCGCTGTACGCTGCGAAAATAAATTGTAGTGTGTTTAGTGATATTTTGAGTTGAATATTTTGCTGTGCAATCAGTAATTTTGATGGGAATTCGGAATCTTATTGCGTAGAAAAAGGATATTTTTTGATTTGCGTTTAATTACTACCCCTAAATCATCATCCATTTCGATATAAATTTGCAAGTGCTAATTCGTACGCGAACTAGCTTCTTACTGCTCATCACAGCATCTATATCTTTCGCACGTGTTGTCGGAAGAGATAGCATGCATTTTAACCTCGCGCACAAAATAGTTCGTGCCGTCGACTTGGGGAACCTTAAAGTCTTCAATTGTTTAATCAAGTTTTTATAGCAATTTGTCCCGCGAGAGGTCGAGGTCGTATATTCATTGTTGTTAAGCACATTAAATCTCTTTGTCGAACGCACACCAATTGAACATTAAGGAAAACGTTACATGAATAATTATTAAATGATCATTTGAGGTATAATTTTGTATAATTATGGAAATCGGGATTATATGATTTGTTTTTTTTTGGACATGACGTCTCGAAGACGCTCTTACAGGCCGTTATGTCCAAAAAATAAAGAGGCGGCTTCTGCCGAATTTGGGTTGCGCTTATAACAATTTGGTGAGGCCCAGTTTGTATACTAGAAATTTTGCAATACGCTATCTAAAGTTTAGAAACGGCTAATTAGTTAGTTTTCAATGTCTTTTCAATCCTCATATTTGGTTTGTTCTTGCAATATTCAACCTTCATGAATCGTTAGAATTTTCTAGTAAAGAAGAACCTTAATTGCGAAGTTAATTATAAAATGTATGCAAGCAGTAGGTACTTATTCGACAAGTTTTTGTTTATTTTGTTGTTTTTTCATCAAAAAACATTTGATGATTGTTGAGGTTATTTTGTACATCGTTAACAGTCTTGACCTAAATAGTGTGTAGCTTAACCAGCACTGAGTAAAAGTAACTAAATCGGCAGTTTATTATAACCACAGACGTTTTTTTTTTTTTTTATTTTCTTTTTTTTTGGGTGGGAAATCATCCAATGACTTCTCCCGCTCTGGGTGAGGCGGGAGGGCGTGTCAGACTATTACTGACTAAAACCCACCCGTGTTCCTTCAGTTGCTTGAGCCAGGGCCGCGGTAACTCTTTTTCAAATTTATCCGCGACACAGTCATAAATCTAACTAGATGACGCGATTGTATGTAGGTACTTCGCGTGCCAAAAAACGGACTAAAGTTACGACCAATGATCGGAATCTGAGATTTTCATTTAGCATTATCGGCACCGGAAAACACCGAAATTTAGAAAAATGATTTTTTATGCCATATTGAGCTGTAAAGAATGTATAGAAAAAGTTGACCGAGACATTGGAAATGTTTTCTTTCGTTGGAGAGTAAATTTGTTTTTAAATTGTTTGTGAAAAAGTGGCACGCTTGGTTTTCGTAAAGATGGAAGGACTTGCGTTATCTATTTGAATTTATGTCTGTGATTATAACTGACACCACATCCACACCTTCAGAGCAAATCGGGTTGAAAATAAATTTTATATGTTTGAATACTGAACTATACTGAATATTTTACTAATTTCAATATCCGTCTGACCTCTCGCCTTAATATCGGGTTATTAAAATATCGTCGGATCCGAATTTATTATTTATACACTTTGGGGCTACTGAAAGTCCATTGAGAATTTTCCTCGCATATTAGTTGCGAGAACGATAGCTGGCTTATAGAGCTGTCAAAAACAAAAATAGTTTCCATATACCTTACTTAATGTTTTTTTAATTAAGATTATAATTATTACAAGCTTTTTTTTTTAACTTGCTATGTATGTATGTAAGTTTGTTCGGGTCAAATCTTGCAACTGAATTTTAAAGCAGTTATCCGCCACCGATTAAGATGAAATTTTGCATACACGTTTAGTTTAGATGACAATGCATGGTTAGCTAGGTGACGTCAGTCTAAATACAATATGGCGGACGGCCGAAGATGGCGGGCTAGTTATTTTTTGTGCACTGCCATGATATGGGTACCTAATGTACCTATCAAATGAAAGGACTTGCTGTGAAGAATACGAAAAACCTTGTTTTATTTAAAAAAAAACTTTTTGATAAATAGTTTTATTAATTTACCAATTTAAATAGTGGGTAGTTAAATATACATATTGATAATTTGGTCTCCACTCAACCATACCTACCTGCCCAATGAATCTCCGAGCATGCAATAATAACCCTTATTCCCATTACTTCTAGCACTATGGTGTACCTCCTGCAATGGCAGAACTTCCGTCGTTTCTACCTGTACATAATGACGGACAACTACCGCAACATCATCACAAGACATAAAAGAACTCTGCTGAGCCCCGAAGTGAAGAACAAGTACCGTTTAGATGAGAAGATGATCGTGTCGGCTGGAACACTGCCTGATCTCGACGAAGCCTATTCCAGGTAAGACACAATCCTTATTAGCGCTAATGCTGAAAGTGAAGTCCTGGACAGGACTCCTTCACTCGAACGTACCACAGATAAATAAGACTAGCATACAGATGCGTCATCCCATACAAAGAAACCGTGCCGACGTATCTAGAGTTTTTCGTCTGATTAAGCTGATTATTTTTCTTCATTGATCGCGTTCGGTCCCGTTCCACGGATATAGATGGTGTTAGCAGCGACTTGCAAGTAAAAGTTTTTACTCGGTTTGTCGATATTTTTTTTTAAATACAGCGACGATTTGTTTTATAGTATTTTTTTGCACGTTTTTACAGTTTCACTATACCAAAATGTGTTACAAAACAAATTTAAACAAATTAAATGGATGCCTCATCAGTTTAAAACCGCGCCATCTATTGGCATCAATTTTAAATTATCAATTTAAATAATCTTTGAAATGTGAATTAAGAGCCCAATATTCGATAATATTGTGCTTAAAAGAGTTAATAATTAAACTACATTATACATTTATTATGATCATCTCTAGAAAATCACAAAACTCAATATCAATTGCTTATCACGCCATCTGGTGCAATTTATTTTAACCAAATTTTCTTCGCGTTGGGTGCCCGTGACCGTACGTACTTATGGCTACAATTTCGCGCGGTCCCGGCAGTCCGGCACCGCTCCGCCAGTCGGTTGTCACAAACTGCTCGCGCGTTGAGCTCGCGCTTGCGAGGGGAGTTCGTGGTTGATGGGCGCGCGTGGGTCTTAGTTCGGCAGCCTCGCAAGAAACGAGCCGTCATGTCACGGATCAACTCAACCTTCACGCATATTTAGCTCATAATTGTGTACTTGATGTCGGAGAGTGAAATATCTGCTACCTAGTAACTTTTCTAATCTATGTCCGGGGTCCGATACCCAGGTCAGGAAAAGTTTTACTGGGTTTTTTCATTCCTGATTTCTAGTAGCAGCCGGCGTCTTGTGCCCGGTTGGATGGAAATAGGCTAGGCCCTATTACTTGGGGTCTTAAACATATCTGGCGCAATGTAGGTGGACCTCTGCCTAACCCCGTAGCCTACAGACGTGATGTTATATGTGTGTATTATCGACAATAATAAAAACACGGCTGTAAAAAGATAGCATTTGAAAACGCCCTAGTATACGTCCGTGACTTCTTCCGCGTCTGCAGTCTACCATTTAACATTGTATTCTCAAACTCATTGACCTTTACTCTACTACAACAAAGGGCTTATTGTTAAGTCGGCACAGGCTTATCTGAAATGGATTACTGTTGGTGTCATTAGTTCATTACCAATGATATTCTAGTAAACAGATACGTTATACACTCACAAAACAACCGAAAAAAGTGTTCCGCACAGCAGTGGCAGCACACATACACACTTTTCATTCATCTGACATTTCACTACTAGTCGAAAGCCTTATTGGTAAGTTTCCTTCATTCGGTCTATCCTGTGGTCTGAGTGATCGGTCCATTCGAGTGGTTATCGATGGCTGCTCGTCGGATCAATTGGATATTAATGCCGGGGTCCCTCAGGGGTCGGTACTCCCAGCAACTTTATTCTTGCTGCACATTAACGATCTGCTAAAACCGTACCTTTGCGTATGCAGACGACAGCACTGTTGCTGAGAGATACTTGTCCAACGCTTGTGCTGCCGGGCCTCAGATCCGGTCTCTCCGGGAGGCCATGGTGGAGCGCTTGAACCTGTCCGTGCAGGCAGTCGAATGGGGCGATGCCAATCTGGTCAGGTTTAATGCTGCTAAAACCCAGGCGGGGCTATTTTCCGCTAAAAAGAGCCAATTTCACCCGGCTCCAAATTGCCGAGATGTGACCGTGCCAATAACTAATCATCTTGTGCTTCTTGGCATTATGTTGACATCGAATCTCAATTTTCGCCCATTGAGGCAAAGGCTCAGCTGGCTGCCAAAAAGCTGGAGATCCTTGCAAAGGTGAGAAGTATCAAGCGCAAGTTCGATCATTCATGGAGTACTGTTATCATCTTTGGGACAGATCTACCAAATACCAGCTCGATCGAGTCGATCGAAAAGCGGACCAAGAAGCTAATGCGTGATGAGGCACTGGTTAAGTCAAAGCTTTGAACATTGTCGCCAGGTTGCCAGCTTGTCGGTTTTTTATCGGTTACATTTCGGAGAGTGTGCGATGGAATCGCATGATGATCGGTACGTGGTAGACAACCTACCCATACGCACTAATCTTTTTGAGAATACTTTTATTATGCGTACAGCTATGGAGTGGAATTCCCAGCCGGGGTCTGTGTTTCCCGATAGCTACAATCTAGGGGTCTTTAAGTCAAGAGTGAATAGGTTAATTCTAGGCAAACGTGCTTCACGGTCGACCACATTATCGCTTACCATCAGGTCACAGGTGAGATAGTGGTCAAGCGCGAGCCTATTTTAAATAAAATAAAAGTCATCGAACTGAAGCTTAGTAGTCAAGCTTCAATTACGATACGAGAATACGATATCGAGTTACCCAGCTACTGGGTTGTGGAGATCAGATAACCAGTAGCTCCATGTAAAATACCTGTACTCAGCTGAATCTGGTTAGATATAGGACCGACCGATTGAGTCATTGTAGTCTCTAATATCACAGGAAGACAGGCTTGAACTTTAATCTATGATATTTTAGGTAAGTGCAACTATACAAAAATCTATCTAGGTCAAAAATCTAGTTCATGTTTAGTCTAAATGCAAAACAAATAATAATTATAACATTACAAGCAACTACAGTTTAGCATCCATGAAGAATAATTCATTTGGTAACAGTGAAAGTCTCAGGCCCACATTAGCAGAACGATAGTTGAACACAAAAAATCTTTTTTGCAAAAAAATACTACCGACTTCCAAATGAAAAACTACAAAGTGAAAAATAACTTAACTTTTGGAAGTCGGTGTCTTTCGTCGGTACCATTTTTTTGCGATATGGACACCGACTTCCAAAAGTTAAGTTATTTTTCACTTTGTAGTTTTTCATTTGGAAGTCGGTAGTATTTTTTTGCAAAAAAGATTTTTATTTTTCCCTTTTTAGTTGTACCTACCTAAAATAGGCAAGTTGTTTAGTAAGGTACCTATAACGCTAGAATAGATCACCCGAATAACATGATACTTGAACATAACCAGTGACATGAGAGATCTGCGTACCCCTTTAGTACGTACTGGCGTGATGTTATGTTATGAAATGGTATATACAATAAACAGACATGCGATTGCAGCAATTCCGAATGATTTGCCGTTATTCATTGAAGAGTTCTGTTGTATATCTCCAAAGTTCTTCATCAAATCTTCACCAAATTAAAATGGGACCAATTTCGAAACATACTCTTTCAAACGCAAAAAGAATTCTCAAAATCGGTCCACAATTGACGGAGATATCGGTGAACATACATACAAAAAAAAAAAAAAACATACAAGAAGTTGAACATAGAACCTCCTCCTTTTTGGTAAGTCGGTTAAAAATTTATTATACATTTCTTATATTACCTACATAATGCTGAATTCTTTCGTGTTCATTTTACGTAATTGATACTTATTAAATTGGTATATAAGGTATATTAGCCGAGTAGTTTCCGGCAATCAAATAAACAGAAAACTTTTTAACACATACGTGTTATACAATCGGACTTATTTTAACTGTAATTTATAGTGCTAACACACGTTCGGATTTGTGGGCGGAGTTAATTAGTCCGGCCATACCATATCCGAGCCTGTGTAGAGTGGTCCGCCGGACATTATTATTATTAATTGAGTCCGTCTCGGTCCGCTTGTTTTCCCATCGGATATGGTCTGCTCCGTACCAAATCCGGACATGTGTAGGGTGGTTTAGCCGTACCAACTACCAGTGTTGCCGATGTCCATGGTCTGGATTACCCAAAAACCTGACTGGGAAAATTATATATAGTAAAAAAAAAATTGTATCTCGTTTTACTAGGGTAAATAAAATATAACATAGTTTTAATTACTTTTTATTAGAACTTATTATAACGAATTAAATATTTATATTGTAAATAATTGTTAATAAATCGATTTAGTTCCGACTTGGCATTTCGTTTGAGCTTTCGGAATTCTTGAGGTCATACGTGTTTACAATAAACAACTTTCGGAAATAGGGTAAATGTAACAAATGATCCATCATCTCGTTTTAGAATGAATCGTGTCATCATTAAACAGCAAAATTTTCAGCATTACAAGTGACAATCGGTTTCGTTAGTAATGCATGAAATATCACTTGTAAATAGATAAAAATAGGTCAAAATTTTTTTGGGCCCTAAAATATGCCTAACTTGGATATTTTTACCCTAAATTTGGGGCTAAAAGCCCTAAATTGGCAAGACAGCGTAAAGCCGTCCGGCCGGTCCAGCGAACCAGGTTCGAGCGTGTGTAAAAGAGAACGGATTTTTGGGCGGCGTTAGTCCGGCCGGACCAAATCCGGACGTGTGTTAGCACTATAAGCGAGAACGGATTTGTGGGCGGAGTTAGTCCGGCCGGACCAAATCCGGACGTGTGTTAGCACTATAAGCGAGAACGGATTTGTGGGCGGAGTTAGTCCGGCCGGACCAAATCCGGGCGTGTGTTAGCACTATTAAAATGAACGGAACTCTATCCTGTGGCTCAATTTTTGGATGCCCATTGAAGTCTCTGTTTCCCCGAAAAAAATCAGAACCTACTCCTGAAAGTCTCCGTACATGGTTTCTTCGTTTTATGCAAGGTATTTAATCGTCTCTTTTTGGTATAACTTACAAACAATGGCGAACGTACCTATGTTTATCGCTCGTACATATTGTAACAGTCAATTGAGGTAAATAGGTAATTGCTGAGCTCCTACGCCATATTGTTATCGGTCTTGTGATCTTTGACCGATCACGCAATCTGCAATATTTGTTGTAGTTTAAAACTTTAAACAGTGTCAACGCACTTAAGTGTGTGTGTGAGTGACAGTGACCTGAGACGGGTCATTGGCGATAAGCGTTCAGTAGATCACCTAGTACTAGCTATGGTCATCGCAAACGTTACTAGCAACAGGAACCAAGTCTTATTTTTTTATCCGACTGCCGAAGGAGGGTATTGTGTTTATTAGTCTTGTATGTTTGTTCCTATTTGGCGTTCTAGAGACCAAACGCGTTGGCCGATTTTGATGATTATTACGTCAATCGATTCGTCTTAACCCTGCGAGTGTGACTGGCTACATTAAAATTGACAAATAGAAAAATGGCGGCTTTGAGGCGCCATATTTTGGAGGCCAACATTTTTATTTTCTTCCAAACACATCGTGTTCGGTATCAAATTAAAGGGGTTTAAGAGGTGATTTCAAAAATATATTAAACTTATATGTTTAAATGTACCTAATTAAAAAAAATAACAATAAAGTTATAAATAAAAAAAGTTAATTTAAAATCAAAAACCCGACTGATTAAGAATCGAACTAAAAAGCTGTTAACAAGAAAAAATCATGCTGTGCAGTCGGAGGAAACATACTCGCGAACTGGCTTACCACCTGATCCTCCGACTGCACAGCATGAATTTTTCTTGATAACAGCTTTTTAGTTCGATTCTTAATCAGTCGGGTTTTTGATTTTTAAATTAACTTTTTTTAATTACAACTTTTTAGTTACATTTTTCTTTTTCGAATTACTTTTAAACATATAAGTGGTATATATTTTTGTAATCACCTCTTAAAACCCTTCATTTTAGGGACCCGCACAATATGGCGCCCAAAATCCGCCATGTTTGTTTTTTTAGAACTTCACCTATCTAAGAACACTTGGGCAGTCAAGACTTATCTATCGATGTCTTAATTATATAATTCGGTCAAGTGGTTTAAAAGATATGAGGTAATAAAGAATATTACATACATACAAGATACGCGCGAAACACATAACCCAGTCGGGTAAAAAAACAAGAAAATCATGCTGTGCAGTCGGAGGATACATCTGGTTTTGGTCAGCTAGCTCGCGAATATGTATCCTCCGACTGCAGTTGACTGCATAGCATGATTTTCTTCTTCTCTTTTTTATATTAATCTGACTTCTATCGACTCGCACATGAAAAGGGGCTTCGGCATATCCGATGGAACACTTTCTAGAAATCCGAACCGCAATCTAAACTACATATGCCATATACCACCTTAGAGTTGGAATATTAACAGAATTGTATATTAGCGAACATGTGCTAATTTCTTCCTAATAGAGACCACGACATACGTGTTACCAAGCGACTCAACGCTTTTTGTTATCTTTTCAGGAGAGTTTATGGCTTCGAATCCGTGGCAGACCTCTACAAGTGGAGTTCGTCGGCATTCTATCTTAAGAAAATAAAAACCCCGATGATATTCATCAACGCACGCGATGACCCCATCGTACCCGAACCTTTATTGCCTCTCATCAGGGAATTTGTCAGTAAGTATTTCAGCAATTAGTATCTTTACTTGTCATTCTTTCAGTTCATCATCTTCATCACCAATCAATCTGCCTAGCCTTTGCCCAACTATGTTGGGGTCGGCTTCCAGTCTAACCGGATTCAGCTGAGTACCAGTGTTTTACATGGAGCGACTGCCTATCTGACCTCCACAACCCAGTACCTGGGTAACACGGTACCCCTTGGCTAGACTGGTGTCAGATCTCAGGCTTCTGACTACCCGTAACGACTGTCAAAGAGTAGTTAAAATGGTCACCCATCCACGGACCGACCTCGTCAAGCGTTGCTTAACCTTGAAGATCGACCCGTGTGGCTGTTATTATTTAGCCACGAGCTAAACAATAACTTATTCATCCACATACATGCTAAAAAGGAACCCCATTCACAGCATCCATTAAATCGTTTCAATATTGCAATGATGTGTTTGCTTTTCTGTACAAATATGCATGCGTCTGTCTCTTTTTTAGTCTGAGTGAGTAATAATAATGACTGTCGTCTGACCACAGAATAAATATACAAACAGTATGGAAACTACCTACAAACGCTCGAAACGGCACATTAACACAAACATACGTGACCAGTTGACCATTCGTCGCGACGCGGCACTTATTACTGACATTACATTAATAATAATAATAATAAAAAAACTAAACTAAACTGAACTAAACTTTAACTTTAATTTTAAAATATTGTGTTAAGTATCACGCTATACAAAATAGGGAGGGGCGGAGTCTTCTACTACAGGCATTATTTGTCTAAAAGAAGATTCCGAACACAACAATTGTAAACCAATTATTTGACACAATAAATTTTATTTTATTATTATTATTATTTATTATAAATAAAAAACTTAATTCAAAAAATCAAAAAACCCGACTGCTTCAAAAGCGAACTAAAAAGTCGTAAACAAGGAAAAAATCATGCTGTGCAGGCGGAGGATACACCAGATTTTGGTCAGCCAGCCCGCGAATATGTATCCTCCGACTGCACAGCATGATTTTTTCCTTGTTTACGACTTTTTAGTTCGCTTTTTTGTTAAAAACTTATAAATTTTGTCTGAAAGTCTTCTGAACATGGCGGTAAAAACGGGCATTTTTTTCGGATTTTTGGATTGTCATATTTCTTTTTATGATTATGTTTTGGAAAAAAGGAAATGATACAGGCACGTATTAATTAGACCTAGATTTTATGGAAAAAAATCATTGCTCTAGAGGCATTATCCACGAAGAAAACAGCAGAATGTGTTTGTATGGAGAAAGTCTCACTAGAGTCCCCTCTTAAGCAGTCGGGTTTTTAGATTTTTTTTGTATGATATTTCCTACTGCGCAGCCATTGTAGCCAACTTCAGGGCGGCCAAGAAGTTTGACGAGAAATATATGTTTGTGTGAGTGTGCCGTTTCGAGCGTTTGTAGGTAGTTTCCATACCGTTTGTATATTTTTACTGTGGTCTGAATTAATAAAGCCAACAAGTTGGCGTACCGGTATTTCAAGGTCAGACCTGTTGTTACGTGATTTCAGGCTTCTGTCTAATTACTTACTAGTAACATTATCATCCAATTTAAAATTGAACGGTCTGTCCATTAGCAGTATAGTTCCACAGTTATTTATTTAAGAGCAACGTTCAATAGTGAATGAGTGAACGAATACTGTGGCAATATTAGGTAATGAACTCCGTCACCGGTATTTCGGAATTTCGGTAATTCATTTGCATTAATAATGTAGGCGTTGACTATCGTCTGCGTGTTGAATTTGACACGTCCATTATAGACAATCTGCTTAGGTACTTATTTATTAAGACGATGACGAATCTATATTCTTTACTTGTTAGAGGGTGTGCTTTCTCCGTATGGTTTCTGCTTAATTGGAATGTAAACAAATTTAACGAATGTTTTTGTAAACATTGCGCAACAGAAATGAGGTCATTATCATTCAATGTAGGAACCTACATGTGAACGAAACCAGTGGAACTTGTTTGTAGATCTCCATATTTAGAAATCTCATAACTTTAAATATGCATACCCAAGGTTAAAATTTCATCAGAAATTTCTATTTATTTGAAAATTCCGTTAGAATTTTAGTTTTATGTGAATAATATTGTATGTTCCGATGATGGTGTGATAGAATAGAATATTTATTTGCTAGAAACAGCGTTCAGCCCCCGTACCATGACGTGCTAAAACTATAATGGCTCGACTGTGAATAAAAAAAATATTTAAAAATAACAAAAATCCCGACTGCTTAAAAAGCAAACTAAAAAGACGTGAACAAGAAGAAAATCATGCTGTGCAGTCGGAGGATACATATGCGCGAGCTGGCTGACCAAAGTCAGATGTATCCGCCGACTGCACAGTATGATTTTCTTCTTGTTTACGTCTTTTTAGTTTGCTTTTTAAGCAGTCTGGTTTTTTGATATTTATAAATATTTTTCTATTTACATCTTTTTAGTAATTTTTTTTTAGAATTAGGTACTTTTAAACATATAAGTATTATATATTTTTGTAATCACCTCTTAAAACCCTTCATTTTGATACCCCACAGGAAAGGTTTAAAAGAAGAAAAAAATGGGCCTATTTTGCAATTTTAATGTAGCCAGTGACACTCGCAGGGTTAAGACGAATCGATTGACGTAAGAATCATCAAAATCGGCCAATGCGTTTGGTCTCTAGACCGCCATATAGGAACAAACATACATACAAAGACTGTTAAACACATTACCCTCCTTCGGCAGTCGAGTAAAAAGGGTAGTCTATATAAGTGGAGATATATACAAGACATATACATCTGATCCTTACACACACTGCAAATAACCTTGCTCTAAGAGATTATGGTCACCCCCTGTTCAATGAGAAATGTTTAGAAGCTGTTCAGAACGGAGAAATTTTTAACACACATACTCGTAGCTATTCCGGTTGGAATACTACAACCATTTCTAGTAGTATCTGAAACATTTTATTCATTCACTAGCTGTCCCACGCGGCTTTCCTCCCGTCAACTGGCTATGTATCTACCCATCTACCCTACATACATGATTGTTGCGTAACTTAAACCGTTTACGCAGCGCACGCAACGGAAGCTCTCACAAAAGGAATATTATTTCCAGTTTTTGCAACATTTTTCATTTATGCTCCGCTCCTATTGGTCGTAGCGTGATGTTATATAGCCTATAACCTTCCTCGATAAATGGACTATCCAACACCAAAAGAATTTTTCAATGCCAACCAGTAGTTCCTGAGATTAGCGCGTTCCAACAAACAATCACTTCAGCTTTATGCAATTAAGTATAGTATAGATCATCATCTGCCTAGCCTTTTTCCCAATTTGATGGGGTCAGCTTCCAGTCTTACCGGATTCAGCTGAGTACCAGTGTTTTACATGGAGCGACTGCCTATCTGACCTCCACAACCCAGTAACTGCGTAACACTTATACCCCTTGGCAAGACTGGTGTCAGATCTCTGGCTTCTGACTACCCGTAACGACTGTCAAAGATCATCAAATGATAGCCGGGACCAACGGCTTAACGTGCTTTCCGAGGCACGGAGGAAACTCGCTATGTTGAAATGGTCACCCATCCACGGACCGACCTCGTCAAGCGTTGCTTAACCTTGAAGATTGACCCATGCGGCTGTTATTATTTAGCCACGAGCTCCTCTATATATATATAGAAGTATACATATGAATTGAAAAAAAAAGTTCTCTTATGAAATATTTGCATGATCAAGTGGCGTGACCGATAGGCCGATTAAACGTTACAACTTTGTTAGACTGATAACGGTAACTTGAAAAAAAAATGTTTTTGATTCAGACTGAGGTTATCTCCAACAAGTTTAACGTCACATTGAATTTACCCTGTATCCGTTTGGTGTTTAATAAATATTCTTATCTTTACAGGCTCGCATGATAAGGCGATGTTTCTCGAATTGGCGCATGGCGGTCACTTGGGTTTTTACGAAGGCGGCCTGGTGTACGCCAACCCAGTGAACTGGCTGGACCGCGCACTGGTCGGGTTAGCCGGCGGCTTGCTGATGGCGCACAACAAGTGCTCGCACAAAGACGTCGACGCCTCCGCCGAATTCTTCCCCTCCGACGCAGAACCAGACCTCATCAAATCAGCAACAATCGTCTATCGCGATCCATTTGAAAAATCATCCACGAAAGCATACTAGACTCGTTACACTAATTGGCGGCTCATAGAGCTCTTTGGTATACTTATATGTCTAATATATTTATTAGAAAAACTAATATAGAATTACTGCAGTCCATTTCGCAGCAGTAACATTTGTATGAAGTACTTAAATTGTGTTGAAAGTACATCCTTTGGAGGTAACGATTCTCCACCACGTTTTTTATACGTCCCTGAATTGATATAGGTGTCGTTTCCGATATGCCCTAAGTAAGATATTATAGGCAGGACCTAAGAGGCGATTTATTGTAAACAGCAAATGAGCTTTTTTTATAAATATTTATTGTGTACTCGTTTTCCAGGCTTTATGTCAAAATGTATGTGTATTAGTGTTTGTTTTATGTTGTGATTCAGGCCTAGCGTTATGCAGTAGTTGAGAATATTTTAATACAAAAGCTTTTATATCAGGATTTTTATAATAAAAAATGTGTTCTGTTGTAACCTGCACAAAACATTTTTGCATTTACGATACTGCCTTCCACGTTTATTGAATCGATGTACCGATGTTGCAAATTTTATTTGAACGGGCCTTTAGTTATTTTTTGACTTTGTGATATATTATACCCGATTATTTATGTATGTGTGGAAATTGAAAGCCGTGCAAACAGCTCCCGTTTGACGGCCCTGGGTTCTAGTCCCGGTTAAGTCAAGTATGTTAAATGTATTATATTCAATGTTGTTGTTTGATACCACAAGTGAGAATCATTTCTTAACTCATGAGTACATGTAGTTTAGATATTTATCGAATAATAATTTCATAATAATTCTGTTTGTAAAATATTTCGTTGACGATAAATTAAAAACAGATTTGCACAATGGTTGAATGTCAAGTTTGTAGTTATATAATGGTAGATTAAACCAAGTGTTCATAACATCATTCCCATTTGCCCATGCATTGAATTCCTTTAATTTTCGTACTATATCTATACTAATATTAGAAAGAGGTAAAGTTTGTGAGTTTTTAAGGGGTAATCTCTGGATCTACTGAACCAATTTAGATGAAATTTGGCATGGAGATAGTTTGAGACCCTAGGAAGGACCCTAGATAGGATAGTTTGTATTCGCTTGCGGTGATAAAAAACTTTTTTCGCGGCCGAAGCCGCGGGCAGAAGCTAGTGTGCCTATATAGTAGATGGAATTCAGTGCAAATTATACACAATGCTGTGTACTATCAATTCAGAAGATACCCAGTTGATTCCTGCACCTGTAGCCAAGTTGTCAATCTACAATCGATAACGCTAGTAGACAAGTAAAATTTCACAATTTAAAAAACCCCCGACGCATTTATCTTGCGAAAACACCCCGATTCAAACAGTAAAATGCCCATAACTTTTG
This sequence comes from Orthosia gothica, assembly GCA_949775005.1. NCBI lineage: Eukaryota > Metazoa > Arthropoda > Insecta > Lepidoptera > Noctuidae > Orthosia > Orthosia gothica. Next base: position 5,123,613 of record OX459062.1, on the reverse strand, counting down.
AACGGCTGAACCAATTTTATTCAAACATAGCTAAGAACACTCTCGACAAAATTACCTTTCAAACAAAAAAAACTAAATCGTAATCGGTTCATCCGTTTAGGCGCTATGATGCCACAGACAGACACACAGATACACAGCAACACACGTGAAACTTATAACACCCCTTCTTTTTCCGGCGGAGGTTAAAAACGAATCAATGTATGTATGGGAGTGGCTCATCTGAACGTTAAGTCACGTGGTCAGACCATACAAATAGATGGCGTTAATGATTGTAGAAAGAGATTTGATATGAAACGTTTGTAACTTGGCTAGGGGGGCAGTTATTGAATGTATGTATTTGCAATAGAATATTCTAAAGATTAGTAGCAGGTAGGAAGTATAATTATTTCGCGTTATAACTTAAAAGTTACGGCTTATTTTGTTATAATAAATTTATTTTGAAAAAGAGATATTGTTCAGTTGGTTTTTGCAAGTGTATGACTGGAAATGGGTTTTTAAACTTATGTTCCTATGAAACTTTAAGCGTTTAAGCGATGTTTTGTGAGCTTAACTCAGAGCTAAATTTACTTCCGTCCAAACTAATGTTCATAAGTTGCGGGAGGAGGTATAGAAGATAATCTAAATCCTGACAAAGGTTCAGGGTATACGAGGTTTTGTATTATGTATTGTAAATTAGAAACCCATTTCTATTGTAAGAATCTTTGTACTGCATGCTTGGATAAAGCACGATGTAGCAAAAACATTCGCGATGGTAACAATGTCTTTTTATACAATACTTACTGCGTACGCGCAAGTTGCCAGGACCTTTGATGTGACTGCTAGGTATTTCGAAGTTAGTGTATGTAAAGCTTTGCAGTTGTGCGAGTGGTGTTCACGTTTACACGCCATGTTTGATAGGCTGACCACAGACTGCTCAATACAGGCGGATTTGCTTTAAGGCCTAGTCAGCCCGGGCCTTTTAAATTCGCAAACATTACATATTTTACCTTGTGAGCCCTTTTTAAGGCCTAATGACGATACTTTATTATGTTATTGGTTATGATATCACCGAAATTCGCTGTATGAAGAAAAAGAGAAGGTTATTATTTGCCCTAGACTGTTAGATATGTTTCTCCCAACCCGCCATGAAGCATCTTAACACCTAAACTGCCGTCCGGTAGACACAATAGAAAATTGTTTGACGGTCACTGCGCCAGATAGGGTGTTAATTGCTACGAGTAAATTGTACTTTTAATAGACAGTTTTCATATGCGGGAATGGGCTTTATGCGTATGAACATCAAAAATGAAGAACGAGCATTTATATATATTCTAGATGTAACACTTCCAAGTAATTCCACTGATCTATACGTGTTTTCAAGTTTTTAGGAAACCATAGTATAGTCCTCGCCAAACTTCTTGGCCGCCCTGAAGTTGGTTTACCGGATGCGCGAGGCACGGCAGTGTGCTGTTTTGTATAAGATTTTCAACTGCGCAGCCATTATAGCCAATTTCAGGGCGGCCAAGATGTTTGGCGAGAACTATAAACCTATGGTTATCGTGTCTGTATTCAATGGACAATTATTAATATCCAAACCGAGAAAGTTGCAAGAAAAATGATGCTTGTCAATATATTTTTGTAAAAATAATCATTTTCGCTAACTGCATTTTCAATTAGGGAAAATCTCAATTTAATGACAGAAAAATTAATTAAAATTTTTAAAACAATGTGATAGATTCAAATAATAGAATTGCTACTTATGTAATTGTTGTCAATTTAGCTAACTATTAATATGTCGAGATTAAACAGTACAAAAGTTAATAAATAAATTATTGTTATGTTATTTTGCTGACAGTACATATTCTTTTTAATCAATAAGAATTTCATGAAATGACTTTCGTGCCTAAAAGTTCTATGTTTTATTTATGTACCAGTACATGTAATAAAGGTTAAAATGAATAAAACTCTGTTGTTTTGTTTTATCCCATTCATTGAAATTATTCATTACAAAAGGATTTTGATAAATAAGTATATTTCTAAGTCAATATTATAAAATTTCAAAGACGGGTGAATTTACGCTGTCTTAAATTCTAGCAAGTTATTATAACTAACTAATACTATTTTAAATATATTTTGTGAATGGAATATTATTACGACATTTGTTGCCAAAGTTTTTACAATACATTTGAGATTCATATAGAAAAGATTAAACTGGGGTTTCTTTATACAAATTGACAATATACAAAAGATATTTGAGCAAAAACATAATGAGATCACGAAATCATTAATAAAAACAATGAGTATGGTGCTTTGTTGCTTTACAGAAAAGTAACAAAAAATAGAGGCAAGACAATGTGCTGCCTATATTTTTTTTTCGAAATTCAGGCTAAACAATTTTATCAATCAATTGAGAGTATTTAACATGATAAATTAATACTATCAATATTCCAAATACAAATATCACAACATTTTCCTTAACTAATTCTTATTTCTCTTTACACATACATCTTAGCATAAATACACATCAATAGCTGTTAAGTAATTTAAATACAAATAAGAACATTTACATTAGAAAATAATTTCAGTGGCAGATTTATATTATTTTTCTTATAAAATCATATTTTGTCTTTTCTAATAGAGAGCATTTATTCGCTTTATATTAAAATTATAAAAATAGAATGGCCACTGGGAGATTAAATGCATTACCAATATTCCAAATTTAATTTTATGGGACCATTTGCTGGCAGGTTAAAAAATTGTTTCAAATTCAATACAATCAATTTCAAATTTGAATTTGTTTAAGAATATAATATACATTTGAATAAATTAAAATAATACTTTAGGCATATAACAACAATCTTTTGTAAATGTGCTATTGACTTATATTATAATTATGTTCAAATAGTCCCATGAGTAAAAAATGCCAATATATGTAGTTACAATATTTTCACTTAATAATTACAAAAGATACTTTAATACTTACACATAGGTACTTCGACACCATAGCTATTAAGTAGTTCATGATGATTCATTGAAAAAAATATTTTATTTTTACTTTCTAACTAGAGTTATGAAACTGATATTTTACAGTCTTTTTACATAATTATCAGTTTTATTTAGATCTGAGTATTTTCAGAATAAATTAAAGCTTCTTTTTACAAAGTAGGTAATATAAATAAATTACGTAAATGCAATCAAATCGTGACTGGTGTCATATAGTCAGCATACAGATGTAGGATCCCCTTCCATAGTGCATGCTATATTATCTAATTTATGAGCTAAGTGCATTTTGTTTTCTAGTCCTAATATAATTTGTTCTCTATATTTACTGACGTAGATATACAACTCTTTTAAGGCAGACAGAGTGTCGAATTCATTCAACTGTTCCACCGAGAGTTGCTGCATAGAAGTACTCAGCTCTTGGTCTGTTACTTGAGGTAATTGTGACACAGATTGATAAAATCTTATAACCATTTCCCTATACGTAGGCAGATCTTTAGCAAACAGCAATTTGTTAGAAGGAGAGTCTTTACATAACCGATGTTCAGTCAATGAACACGCATCCATAAAAGTTTGAGCGATAACTGATAATGAAGAGTCAACTGTCGCTGTTTTATTTATATCAAATATAAAATCTGGATTTTTAATAAGATTCACCCAAAATCTAAGAGGTAAACTATTGGACTTCCAAGCATGAACTACTTCAGGATTCATGATACCATGTGTCCGTGCCGCATCATCAAAGAGATCGAACAGCCACTTGACTGCTGGTGGCAAAACTTCGTTTACAGTGAGTATGGTGCTGAAGAAATCGTCAACAAACTTGTGGACTGTGCCTTTCGTAGACAAGAGCCTGGTGAGGAATATCTCTGGGATAGCTTTGTGGCTATGTTCTGACGACTTGTTGATAATATGCTGGTACTCTATTGGTTTCACCAAGTGATAATAATGAACATTTTGGTCTGTAATGTCGCTGTTATAAACTCTTATGTGGGAATTAGAACAGTATATTCCTGTGCAATTCTTGCAGGGTATTTTATATGGTGTGTTAAAACTGTCGTTCTGGCGAGATATCAAGGACATGACTGCGGATTCTTTGACGCCGTAATGAGCTAACGTATTTAATTTACGCCAACCATTTATCGTCTTCGTGGTAACATCTTCATCTTGAAGAGTAACATGTCCTCCTCTGCCGTGTCGCCATTCCAAATCAACTTCATGGACGGAGGGTCTCATAGAGAACGGGGTATTTTTAAATAATGCATCTAATATCTTAGCTTTTACTTGTGAGATGCTATCACAATCTAAAACTTTACATTGAACTTTTTCATCAAAATCATCTTGGACTATATGCAGTGTTATGGTCTGGTGGTCAATCTGTTCCTTCAAAAGCTTTTCTTCCGACAAAGAATATCGAGCTTCGTGAGTTATTGCATCAACAACACCTTTTTCGATTTGATGTTTTATTGCTTTGAAGAGCAAAAACAATGAAGAACCTGCATAGTCCTTGAGATAATAATACATACATAAAGCCATCCAATTAGTTAACATTTTTTCAACCACACTTTCAGTTCTTCTTAACATTAGTTGAGGATGCTTATTGCAAATAGATTTATCAATAAGCCGTAATAAAAGGGATTTTAAAATATCTGTTGCATATTCCATTTTGCCCATGAGTATTATCATCAGCAAAGAAGCCACGTTTACTTTGTCTCGAATGTTAAACGACTTTTGTGACTCTAATGTGTCTATAAATGACAAAAGGAAACATTTATTATTCAAAAGCTGTTCAAATTGAATCATAGCTGCATCATAGTTGGTTCTGGGAGCATTAATAAATAATTGACGTTGGACATTCAATATAGGGTGGTCTGATACTCCTGGGAAGAATACCTTCATGACGTAGTTTACGTGATCTAGCGTCGGTATACCTGAATGTTCCAAATCTGCTGCCAAATCAGACATATCAGTTTGTAACTCAGCAAAAGCCAATTTACATTCCAATCTTACATTACTCTCTAAAGTATCCATCTGAATTTGTATTCGTTTATATTCTCTTTCCGCTTTTGTACTACGCCTTCTGTACATTACTAATACAATCATGAAAATAAGTACTAGAAAGAAAGTGCCTCCAGCTATTCCTGCAATAACTTCCGGCGGAAAATTGTAGTTTCTAAGTAATTCGTAATGGAGATAGCCAATAGGGAATCGCAAATTTTTGCCAACTTTTACAACCACCAAAGGTAAATTGATTTCTGATATCTGTAAACCATTTTCGTCAGTATTAGCTGGTTGTATTTCAGGAGGCGTGCACAAAAGTTGTTGCATTGTTAGACTCGTAACATTACAAGGTTCTGTTCCAATTGTAACAATAACATCAGTTTCATCACTTGCTCTGATTAAATTTTCACCCTCTATTACCAATGGATCTCCTTTGTAAGATTTTATGCCATTATTGGGGAATTGAAATACATGAGGATCTTCAACAAAAACCATATGAGTTCGAGGGGGGTTAAAGTGTTTTTCATGCATTGTTTCCACATTATCCAAAACAAAACCAACTTTCATTGCTATTTGTGGAGTACTAGTCTGAGTTTTGGTTGCCTGCAAAATATCGAAATATTTTTTATTGACTGCTGGACTAGGACATTCCATCTGATGTTCATTGAGCACAGTACAAGCAGAATGGTTTACTGGTAGGACTTCATTGGCAAAATACAATTTCATAAGAGGCTTCTGGATTGTGTGCAAGTTCGTACCATGAACTGTAATCATTCTGCCACCAGATACAAAACTTTTCAATGGTTTTATTTCCATAATTGTTGGGTCAGCTGTATAATTAAACAAATCTCCATACAAAGTTCGATTGGCATTATCTATGCCCACTGTTAATGTGTGAATCACTCTGGGTGCATTTGCCTTTGGAGTTATGCATATTAATCTGCTGTTTGAAGTCTGTGTAGTATTTACAGAACATGGCAGCTCATCCAGGAAAGCAGAAATAGATGAACCAATGTTCAAATGCTGCCCCCCTATAGCCAACTGTGTGCCACCTGCAACTGGTCCTAATGTTGGGTATAGGCCCTGAAGTTTTATGTTTTTGTAACTGAACAAAACTGATGATTCTGTATGACCAGAATCATTTTCAACAATAACAGGAGCTACAGCAGAACCATTGGAGGGTCCTGTGCGACATGTGATGCTTACAGAGACTTCAAAATCAACTATTTCGCATAGTACATCTCCAATTCGAACTTTGCCGTTTACTTCTTCAACTCTTAAACCAAGGTTACTGCCTTCAATGGTTACTATGGTGCCTCCTTCTATTGGTCCGCTGAGTGGTTTGATCATATCAATCCTAGGTTTTGGACACTCAGTCACTGGATTTTCTAAGCATGTTTCACTATAAGAACAAGAGTTACCACACCAGGTACATTTGTAGATTGAGTTTCTGGTTATACATAGAGAGCAATCAGCATGTTCTCTATGTGATCCAAGAATTTCACATTTGTACAATGTGATGTTGATTGTATCAATGTAATGTTTATGATTCCAGACAATTTTAACACTCACATTGTATTCACCCACATCTTCTTCATATGAATAGGTTGTTTTGTCACACACAATGTAGTGATTAGATTCAACTCTTGCTGGGAGTATCATGTTAGCTAGTTCGATACTCACTATACACTGAAATCCAGTGTGTCCTGGTTGTAAGTGAGGTAGATTTTCAACTTCAAGTTCCAATTCCTTAGGGACATTGTTTGGTAGTAAAATAGGTTTCTTGTACTGTCTTATTCTAGGACAATGCCCAATACCATGATTTAGCAGTTTAGTAGGATTATTTTCACCACTTATTATGGTCCTTTGACAAACCGAGGTATCATGGGTGCATCTGTTGTCATATATGCACCAATTACAAGCCCATTCACTCAAAATGCAGGAGTGACATGTTGTATGTTTTGAACAATCATAGAAAGCAAAGTTCCTTGAAACAAAATCCTTGTTAGTTTCTGATGAGTGCACAGACAGTGAAACATACACATGATCTTGAGTCTGTGGAATTTTAGGTCTATGCTTCACATCTGGTGTAGGGCAAGCTAGGCCATTTGATGTTACAGCAGCATCAATGGCAGGAGCATTTCCAAATACGCATTTGTATTTAGCTTCAAAGGGCAGTTCTGGTAAAGTCCGAATTATTAGCTGCACTGTTGTTACTTCATTCATAGATATTCTGTCAGGTTGAATTTGTTCAAAATCAATGCACTGCTGACCAATGTATTGTGACAACCATCTTGGTGCACTTTGAGTCCCCTTTTGACACATATTTTGAACAGTGCAGCGTTTTTCCAATGAACACCATCCACAGTGGGGATCGTTTGATTCCAGACAAGAGGAACAATTCCCATGTTCTGCACATCTTTCAGTTGGAATTTGCACAATTGAATTTCTAGCCAACACATACAGTGTTTTTTGATATGGTGACAATGTTGTGTCTGGTAGAATTCTCTGACCAGGCAATATTGCTTCACTTGAATATTCTAATGCTTTATCAGCATCAATGAGGACTTTCTTTAGAATGCCATTGTTGGTGCCTAAAAATGCTACAGTATGCAAACCAGTTACAGACATGGTAACAGAAGTGATCAAAGTATCATTCCAGTTAATAACAGACATTGTTTTTATAGGATAAAGTCCACTAATTTTAAGACCTACCTCACAAAAGTTGAGTATATTTCCTGTAGAGCCAACACTGGGACACTTGCCATCAGATATCATGCCTGATATGTAGCCCATGTTGCGTGCTTTAGTGCTGCCATTGAAACACATGTGAACATTTTCATTGAACTTAATTTCTATTTCTTGCAAAGAAAATACACAAATAGCTGACTTAGCCAAAGGTTCATTAGAAATACTTTTTGATGGACTAAAAATAGCTATGAGAACAGGATCACCTGTCTCTATACCCAGCTGGGCAGCTAGGTTTGCACCAGCCTTTGCAATCTTAGCGTCTTGAACTAAATTATAATTGACCACTTCACCCTTACCACTAACAGTTTCTTCTCGAACATGGCACTCCAGCGTCACTTCTGTGTAGCTGTTGTAGTTGTCATCATTAACACATGTGCGAGCTAGGCGGGACACATACCCCAGTTCCTCATTACCAGCTAGGTGGGAATGCTTCTGGATTATCAAAAAGTATGCATAGTCACTAGCATTAAAGCCATACACATACTGCACTAAGAAGTTATCTCTGTACTTAACATCTATTTGTATTGAACTTTGTTTGTTAAATGTTAGTTGTGCGGTGTCGAGAGTCATCAGGTCGCGGCTAGAGATCGCAGGAACATCGTGTCTGTACTCTCCGTTGTTAGTGAATGTAGTCCCCACATAGAGCACATTGGATCGGTCCCATGAATTATACCTTTCAGGCCCGATGAAAGCGAAGGTAGACGCATCAGCATCATTAGCTGCCACACTAACCGGAACAAACTCGAGCTTCGCAGACAGGTCTCCAAGCTTGTACTTAGAACAGGAACCCTGCGCCACTGAGCCGCACGCGATCACTCTTCCGGATTCTTGATCTATCACTAATATTTTGTTCACGTTATCAGTCCGCGTAGTCTGTATGTCAGCTGAAGGGCAGCCACTTGCATGACACATAGGGTTGTCTAGTATCGGACCCGTGCCTATAACATGGATTGGTTTCAAGTCAGGGCTTAACTGGTGAATCCAGTTCAACGAACCAGCGTATACTTGGCCGCTGACTCTATCCACAGCGAGATGATAGAAATGGTATGTTTCATTAGGCTGATTTGGATATCGTGATATGAACTCGTAACCATACACTATTGTGCACCGAAGCCAAAATGTTATGACTAACACTGTTATAGAAGTAGCCATGATCACATTTTAAGTTGTATTTGAGTTGGTAATTTCACGTTTTCACAACCTGTACGTTGTTTTTATTTCATTTTCAACCCATTTTTATTCCATTACAAAAACGTAATGTAACTTGTAAAAGCATCCATCGATGCCGATGACACGGAATAAACAATAGAGTTTTATACCATACTATTTAACCATAGAGAAGTCCCATTACCCATTAGTGCGAGGCTACATGTGAGGCCAAAGATTTGAAACAGTGTTTCCTTTTGAAGCAATCTTGATTAATCAGTTAAATCAGTTTTGGCCAAAGAGTAAACTAATAGTTTTGGCTTACAAAGCCCAAGAAGTGTAGAGGCCAAGAAAAACCGGCCCATGTATAAAGTCCTTTCCACAGATTACTGATATGTAGCTAGCTAGTCCTTTCGTCGAACAGAGGAACAGAGGTGGTTGGTACTTTAATATCGTAAAGTGAATGGGTACTACACTCAACTGTTAAATCTATTTATCAAACCTTAGCACCCTTTCTAATTTCTATTCTAATCTTACTCTAAGTAGACCCACTTGATCTTATTTATCGCCTCAACCATTGTGAGAACAAGTTTAAATACAAATTATTTTTTAGTTTTATATTTCTTTCGTTCTATGTCTATGGATTTAGTCAATCGAGAACATTTTTTTTTTGTTCGCTAGCTAGAAGCTAGAACAGCCAGCCACAGCTTAAAAATATTTGTAAATGTCGTGTTTGAGCTCTTGTTGCCACAGAGCTTGTTGCGTGCATTGCTTGTTTTGTCCGGTTGTTTGGGTTAATATTTTTATTATAGACATTATTTGTGACTAATGTAAAGATTGATGATCTAACCCCTGTTATTAATTAATTGAAAGATGTAAATGTGTGCAAGACCATATTCTTTGTATATTTATTTGTCTTAACAACATGTTGGGTAATTCACTTACTAGTGAAAATACTTAATCGTAAGACTATTTACCGTGCACAATGATGGCTTCGATGGCTGCAGGCGGTCCTGGGGACCCGCACACCCAGATGAATACCTACAGAAGCTATGTGACGATGTTGGCGGACCCTGGCGCGAAGGATGAGATCAAGCTGAAAGCTGCCCAGGAACTCAGCGAAAACTTCGAGGTATGTTTAATTAGTGATTTTAGTTGTACGGAAACCGGTATTGATAGGAAACAGTAGCCAGCTTACAATAACAACTATTAATAGGCCTTACGAGCATTAATCACCACGCCTTTCCTAATTAGAATAGCGTGGTGATTTGTGGTGTTGAAGAGGCCTTTACCCTGCAGTGGGACAGTAACAGACTGGTATTATTAATAAAAAAAATCTTTAAGCATAAATACTTACGAGACTACCCTCCTTGTCCAAAACCATGAATGCTAACTTTGTTAAGTTAATGCCTAAAATGACTTGGCTGATTGCCTTAGACAAGCAGAAAACTGTTTCCACTAATTGGCATTGAACCCTCAAAATAACTCATTGTCACAGAAACTTAAAAGTCAAAAATGTTACAAATCCATCTAATCTCAACACACCTTAGTGAGATCATGCCACTGGGATGTTTTAGTGGTGGACCTGGAAAACTTTATAAAAAGACTCTGCAATCAAGTTGGCCAGAGCAAAAACAATTTCTCGTTCTGATCTCCAGTGTTTATCCTGCACCAGTCCACAGACCATGTCCCAACTTTGATTTGGCTCAAGATGAAATTACAATGCATGTTCTGTTACCTGGTCCACTAGGGTGAAGCATAGCAAACATATTTTATTTATAGAAACTCTGATGTTAACATTTGGCTTGATCCAAATCCAAAGAGCAAAAACAAATAAATATGAGGGCTTTAAAATCAAAACAAGTTTTATCTGTGTTACATATTTGAAGACACTCAAATATCTAGTTAGAGTCCCTGAAACAATAGCCTAACAACAACAATAACAACATGAAAATACACAGAAACCTATTAGATGATTTTTATTAAGGAGTCAATTTACTTCAGTTTAAGAGGTCCTCCAGCCACAAAAGTTGTGTCAAGCTTATAACAGACTCCTTTGTCTGTTTAAAGATCAGAAGCAAGAGTGGGTTTCATAAAGACCAAAATGAAATTTATATGAGACTTTTAAATAACTATATCTCACTCTTTTCACCTAAGTAAGTTTCTTAAAATTAATCAATTGAAAAAACCACATAGAACTAAACAACAGACTAGTAAACAGAGCAAGAAATTGCCACCTGTGTGCGGCTACTTTTTCTTAGTTTTTCAAAATTTTGATGTTGTCTCAGCTAGCTGAAATTTAGCACTAGCACTTCTTAAACTATGGATCAATTATTGATAATACTGTACGAAAAAAATACAAAAAAAAACTATATGATAAACACCACTGCTACTACTTGACTATTTTTTTGATTGATCAACATGCTAAGAAGAATGGAAAAATAAAAGGGAAAAATGCCTGTGAAACGCTGCACTTTTTGATTCATTAAACATTTATTATTCATATCATAATATTTTCTTTACAGGTAATACTCAGTTCCCCTCAATACCCCCAATTCCTAGAACACTCCTTAAAAATATTCCTCAAAATACTACAAGACGGAGAACCACATTTCATCGCGGAGTATAATATTCAGCAAGTCAGGAAACTGATTCTTGAAATGATTCACCGTCTCCCGATCAGTGAAACCTTAAGACGATATGTCGAGAGTATCCTCATATTGATGCTGAAGTTAATGGAAATAGAAAATGAAGAGAATGTCTTGGTGTGCCTTAAGATTTTTATGGAATTGCACAAACAATACAGGCCAGCATATTCTACTGATGTAGATGTAAGTAGTATGAAATGCATTTAAAAAAAAAATATTATTAGATTACGAAGAAAAAGTTTTTAAACATACACATTTATTTTTTATATAGATTCACAAGTTCCTGCAATGGGTGAAAGGGATATATTCTGACTTGCCAAATCATTTGGCAAAAATATTTGAACCTAAACCCACTATAAGGGTGAAGGATTTATCGGAAGTGAACATTGAACAACTACTACAGGAAACTTACACAACAACTCCTATACACACTGAGAAAAAACTACTTGACGGCAGTGTTGTAACTGTAAGTACTTTTAAGAACACACATTTATTTAAATTGAACTTTATTATTATGCACAACTGTGCAAGTTTTCCTTCAACCACTGATGATGATGGGGACTCCCTTTTCCGTAATTAGACTCTCATTTGGTCCGTTGTGCATGGACCCTTCTGGCTAACAAAGCCAGCCTAGCCCAAAAGCAAAGAAGCTTCCTGAGAGCTTCACAGGCTTCGCGGAGCAACCTCATTGTTCCGCATCCGCATTCCAGGACGACGTGGTCGGCTGATTCCTCGGCGTCAAGGCAGCCCCTGGAAAGCAGGCTGCCTGAGGCGCCTATATCAAAAAGATGTTTGTTAATGGGGTCATGGACCGTAATTGTTCCTATGGTTATTCTAAGGTTATTTCTACTCAAGCTGAGAACTTTTTTGGTTAATCGTGGTCACTTGGCATAGCCAATGTTGACTGTCTACAGTCTGTTGATCACATAAACCCTTGACCAATTTTAGCCCCTTATTAATAAGTAGGATTAAAAAGTGACTCGGAATTTTCGCCTGTGTATGTTTAACTAAATTTATTTAAGTTTCATGTACAAAGTGGTTTCACGGGCAGACTTAATTCCACAAGGCATTCTATAACAGCCAATATATGGACCAATTTAAAAAAAAAAAACTAATAACTTTTATAATATACCTAATATACCCATTACTATACAAATAATATACATATATAGGAGAGCAGTGGCGGGCCAGTGGTAACGGCCGCGACTTACGTGTCGGGTGTAGGTCGTGGGTTGGAACCCAGGCAGGCGCTTTACTTTGTGTAAATTATTTCATCACCACTACTCTCAAAACGGTGAAGGAAAACATCGTGAGGAAACCGGCATGTCCTAGAACCAAAAATTCGAAGGTGACATCCACCAACCCGCACTGGGCCCACATGATGGATTACGGCCCATTACCTTACACAGAGAGGAGGCCTGTGTCCCAGCAGTGGGAACATGAAGGCAGGAGGCTGATGATGATGATGCTACAAAATACAACAAATGTAAAGATTGAAAGTGGAACTACAGTGGTTACACTAGTCGAAAATTCTTCCATACAAACGTAGTCGAGGGATTACTGCACTGTTTGACGATGTACGTTCAAAATAAAAAATTATATCAATTTGTTTCATCATTATCTAGCCCTGTATGGAAACAAAAAAGTAAAAAAATATATATATTTGATAGTTATGAGCGTCGAAAAATCAATATTTCAATACTAATTTTAACGCATCTTTGGGCGGTAATAAATACCATATGAAAAAGGAAAATTGCAAAACGGCCACCATACAGGGATAGATTAGTAGTTCAACAATGCAAATAATTTTATTTTGAAAATATACATTTAGTCGTTTTATCATGATAATTATCTAGACTCCCAAAGGTCTGTTTATAAAATTTCGCGCGCTCGTTTTCGTCCTAAATCATCATCCATTTTGCTGCAAACTTGCAAAAGTGCTAATTCGTACACGAACTAGCTTCTTACTGCTCATCACAGCATCTATCTCTTTGTCACGTTGTTTTTATGCATCTCCTCCTAGATTGTTTGTTGTCAGATGAGATTGTATGCATTTTAACCCCGCGCACAAAAGCCCTCGACTAGGGCAACCTTAAGTAGAAATAGTGGAGACTAATTTGTATTATTTTACTTACAGTATAACCTGATCCCAAGATCAGTACTCTCCCTGAAAGTAATTCAGGAGTTGCCTATCATAGTGGTCCTCATGTACCAGTTGTACAAACAAAATGTACATCAGGAGGTCAGCAACTTCATCCCTCTGATTATGGAGACTATTACTTTGCAACCTGCTGCTAATCACAGGTAAGTTTTGACAGGCAGATTTTAGACTAAATAAGCAGTCAGATTTATTAAAAAAGCAACTATTTGGTAACACCATTTTATTAATTCTGTATTTTGGGTTCGGCCAGCCGGGCGAGCACGGCCTCTGTGATAGGCTTGAGTCACGCATTTTATCACGGTTTTAGCTCCAAAACAGTGCTAAAATGTTTTACTCAATCTTGTCACAGTAGGCCGTGCTCGCCCGGCTGCAAAAAACTAATAAAACTGACGGACAGGTTTAACATTCACCAGTCTCCTCGTTAAATGTAATGAAAAAAAAAACGTTTCTTAAAAGAGACATTTAACCATCTAACACTGGACCACAATATAAATATGAACAAACAGTACGGAAACTAACTACAAACGCTCGAAACGGCACACTCACACAAACATGCGCATCGACGGGACCCCATGTTTCTGTGAGTGTGCCGTTTCGAATGTTAGTAGGTAGTTTCCGTACTGTTTGTATATTTATACTGTGACTGGACTATGCCATTTTTTAAATATTCAAGTGTTAGACAAAAAATCTAAAAACGCCCCTCATTAAGGCGGTACCCCGAGCAAAACGCCGCGCAAGCCGTTTTTTGTGCTGTTTTTAGGAGTTATTTAAAAAGAAATATCTATTAATAAAAATACATTAAATTTCTACATAATATTGATTCTAAAATGGTAGATTTAGATTTTTTTTAAATGTTGTATATATTTCACTAATCTACTTCCAAAAAAACATAAAAATGAGAAAAAAATATTGATATTATGCATCTCCTCGTAAAGTGTTCATTGATTATTTTTAACCGACTTACCAAAAAGGAGGAGGTTCTATGTTCGACTTCTTGTATGTTTTTTTTTTTTTTTTTTTTTTTTTTTTTTTTTTTTTTTTTTTTTTTTATGTATGTTCACCGATATCTCCGTCAATTGTGGACCGATTTTGAAAATTCTTTTTTTGTTTGAAAGAGTATGTTTCGAAATTGGTCCCATTTTAATTTGGTGAAGGTCTGATGAAGAACTTCGGAGATACACAACAGAACTCTTCAATAAATAACGGCAAAACTCTCGGGATTGCTGCAATCGCATGTCTGTTTGTTGTTTATACCATTTCATAACATAACATCACGCCAGTACGCACTAAAGGGGTACGCAGATCTCTCATTTCACCGGTTATGTTCAAGTTTCATGTTATTCGGTTAATCTATTCTGGAGTTATAGGGACCTTAATAAACAACTTGCTATTAGGTAGGTAAAACTAAAAAGGGAAAAATAAACTCTTTTTTGCAAAAAAATACTACCGACTTCCAAATGAAAAACTACAAAGTGAAAAATAACTTAACTTTTGGAAGTCGGTGTCCATATCGCAAAAAAATGGTTCCTACGAAAGACACCGACTTCCAAAAGTTAAGTTATTTTTCACTTTGTAGTTTTTCATTTGGAAGTCGGTAGTATTTTTTTGCAAAAAAGAGTTTATTTGTACTAACATTAATGGATAGACAATTTAATAACGAACATTTTTGTAGAATTATTTTTTCAAAAGACCAAAATTCGATTTTATAAAGATTTTATTCTAAAATCTGGGCGTATTCACTACTGTAATTCATGCGCCACCAGTGCCGCTAGACTAATAGGAACGCTCATATCTCATGCCGATTTTTTGGTCAGGGTACCGTCTTAACCAATGATGGGTGGACTTGTTTCAAGCATACATTTTTCTTACAGACAATCAGCTTCATTCAACAAGGAGGTTTTTGTAGACTTCATGGGTGCTCAAATAAAGACTTTAGCCTTCTTGGCTTATATCATTAGGATATACACAGACACAATTGCCAATCACGCCAATTTGATGGTAAAGGGCATTATAGGATTGTTGACGTTGTGCCCACCGGAAGTGGCACATCTGAGAAAGGAGCTAGTAATAGCGACACGTCATATCCTTGCCACCGATTTAAGACTGAGTAAGTTGTTATATAGAGGTAAGCTTGTGTTTGCTTAACAAAGAGGCGCATGAATTTTTAGGCCTTATAGTTGTGTGAATATTTATAATGGACTGATAAATTGGTATTGGTAAAAGGTTTTTTACCTTTTATTATTTTTATCAACAAACTAGCTTCCGCCCGCGGCTTCGCCTGCGTTAAATGTGTTTTTGTATCCCTAGGGAAAATTGTACCGGGATGCAAAGTAGCCTATGTGCTATTTGAGACTAAAGCTAGATCTATCTCTGTGCCAAAATTCATCCAGATCCGCCCAGCCTTTCTGGCGTGATTCAGTAATAAACATCCATTCATCTATTCAACCAAATTATAATATTTGTAGGATTAATATTTATTTGTGTTCTAAATATAAAAAGAACAGTTTTTTTTAATATTTAATAAACTGCGAACTTCGTACCTACTGTGGTGGACAGAATCAATAAATTTATGGGAATATGATAATAATTTTCTTATTTTTTTATTTCGTGCTTTTGCCGATATTTTATTAATTATTCTGCTATTCGGGGCGGACAGAAATCCAATAATAAAAATCGGTCTATCTAATTTGTTGTAGGCTGTTTGGCAGCTTGCCTTTCTACTTCAAAATACTAACCCTGCACACTAGAATAAAAATTGCTAGTCCTAAATACATTTCTCTCACTATATTATTATTTATTTCATTATTTTCTCTATTTTTCTCATTAATTTCTTACTTAATAAATACCCTCATTTATAAAAATCTCGACACCTTTAGCGATTGTTTAGCACATTCTATATTTAAATTGCCTGTAGAGAATTTGAATAAAAATTATGTAGTGCATGAAATTTATTTTTAATTTAGTATATGATTTTATTTTTAGTTTCATTATTTTATTTATTGTATAATCTATAACTATTGCTTATTTTTCTAACCAAGCAAACGTCGAAACTCGTTACGCCCAACTGTATTTTATTTCTTTCACTTCAGAATTTGTTCCGTACATGGAACGACTATTTGACGAAGACGTACTCCTCGGAGGTGGATGGACAGTCCATGAATCTTTACGGCCCCTCGCATATTCGACACTGGCTGACTTAGTTCACCATGTGAGGGCACTTCTACCACTGACTGACCTCGCTATTGCAGCCCACTTGTTCTCCAAGAATGTGCATGATGAATCTCTTCCTACAAGGTAATTTATAAACTTCTTTTTGGTTTTACTAGTTCGTGCAGTTTAAAATTTTGCTTAGTGTTCATTATTTTGATGTTTTCAACATTAAGTTAAAACATTGTAAACTCTTTCTATTCTGAATACCTTTTAGTGATTGTTAAATTTTTTGTGCAGTCTTATTTCTCCTTTAATTTATCAGTATATTTTAAGACGACGACTAACGCCAACGACCTTCTGGGAACAAAACGCGCATTCGTTTCACACTTGCGCGACCCAAAATTTAGTAGTTTTTTGTACTTTCCTTCTTATTCTATGACTTTAAAAAAAAAGCTTCTGATCAAAATGTAGATAATTAAATTGTCTTTGAGATGGTGTCATTAAAATACGCCAAGCGGTTTTGGTGTGATTGTCGTGTTTTTGTCCGTTTTAGACATAACTTTACAAATTAATTACACTATAAAACTCGAAATGTGCTCAGATGAAAATATTAAGAAAATGGTGTAATATAACATATATTTTTTCCACAAAATTACGACTAGCCGTTTAGACGTGATTCTCATTTTAAAATCAGCTACTCAAGGGAATCGGCGCCTTAAGGAGCGTCCTCACTGAGAGCATTCACTTGTAATGAGCATTCGACGTCGAATATTCGAGTGGTGTGTACGTTGAGCCGAGCGTTACAAAGCTTACACGCAAGCGCGAACTTTTGCCGGTGTGGATATCGCAACAATTTTCGCGGAAACGGCTCGCATTCGAATGTTCACGCAAATAAAACGCTCGAAAGCGAGTACTCAGATGATGAAATCAATGAGTATGTATGTAGGAATATTACTGGCCTCTTGTAAAGCAAGTAACAGTTTCTTGATCTTAAGTGTTTATAACCTTCTTGGTCAATCGTATTATCGAATGAATGACATTTAAGACCTTATTCGAATGCTCCAAGCTCGCAAGGGAATGTTCGACTCGAACGTTCATAGTTTTGCTCGAAAGTGAATGCTAAGCTCGCTGGGAAGCATTTGTTGCTCGCCTACGATTGCTTGTTTACAAATGCTCACGAAAGAATGCTCCCAGTGAGGACGTTCCTTTCGTAAAAAAGGCAGAATTTTCAGCCATATATTTGGAATTACTTAACTAACACTCTGTAAAACAGAAGGTTCATAAAATATAGACATTCTGATGAAAACCATTCTCAACATAATTGTCATAATTTTTTTCCCATTTAGCATCCAAACGATGTCTTGCAAGTTATTACTGAACCTGGTGGATTGCATTCGTCAGCGGTCGGAAACCGAGACCGCGCCCATGGTGGCTGCCGCCGCCCCTGGCGTCGTCGTTGTACCGCCAGGAAGACTGCTCCTGATGCGAATACTTGAAGTGTTCGTGCTGAAGTTTAAGACCATATCCAAGTTGCAGCTACCCGCATTGATGAATAAGTGGTAAGTGTGCTGTAAAGTTCATTGTTTTAAAAGATTGTCGTAAAAACGAACACCGGAGCACAGATAATAAATACTAGCATAAAGATGCCTCATCCCATACAAAGAAACCGTGCCGGCGTAACTAGCGTTTTTCGTCTGATTAAGATGATTATTTTTCTTAGTACTTCGATCGCGTTCGGTTCCGTTCCACGGCTATAGGTGGTGTTAGCAGCGACTTGCAAGTAAAAGGGTTTCTCGGTTCGTGACTATGTTTTTGTTTAAATACAGTGACGATTTGTTTTATTGTATTTTTTTGCACGTTTTTACTGTTTGATAATTGTTGACTTTTACTGGTTCTAATTTCTTTTCATTACATGCTAATATTATAAAGAGGAAAGATTTGTGTTTTTGTATGTAATAATAAACTTAAAACTACTGGACCGATTTCAAAGATTCTTTCACCTTTGGGAACATACACTATCTCCGGGTGACATAGACAACTTTTTATCCCTGAATTCCCCCAGGGGAACGGGAACTACGCGGGTGAAAACGCGAGGCGTCCGCTAGTTACATATAATTTTAATAAAATGCCCATGTTCTGCTTTATCATTCCCCATAATATTTCACTTGTTCTAGTAAACAAACTACAACGCCAATAATTGCCAGTGGTGGTACAACACCTGGTACTCCCACGACACCTGGCCCATCTACATCCACATCCATAGTAGAAGTCAAGGCGGAGGAAGAGAAACTCGCACCAGACTTCCTTGATAGCCTGACTAAGAGTGAGGAGAAGTCTAAGATAGGGTTCCCATCATCACAGATGAATAATCTGAATGTAGGAGACTATCGGACTTTGGTTAAGACGTTGGTCTGTGGCGTCAAGACCATCACTTGGGGCTGTGCTGCGTGTATCAAGGTTAGTTGAAGTTTATATATTTTTATGGTTTATAAGTTGAAGAAGATTTAATATATTATGGTTAGGATTGATAATGAGAGTATTATTCTTGAGAGGAACCCAGCTGATTAGCTTACATATCCTCTGGTAATGTTTCTTAAACAAATGCTATGATACAAAACAAGGCTTGTTTTTCTGTTTAATATTTTGTTCTTTCGTATATTGTAAGACAAATAGGTACTAAAACACTACTCAAAGTTTCATGTGTCTCTATGCCATCTCTGTCACTTTGAGGCTGATTTTAGAGTCACGCTGACCGTCGCGCTGACGGTCGACGCAAGTACTTCATTAGTCGAGTCTTTCGGTTCAGCGCTGACGGCCGTCTGACTCTACCAATGACGAGCTCGTGGTGACCGTCAGCGGCGACCGTCAGCCTCGGTCAAATATGACTTTAAAATCAGCCCAAGTGGCAGAGAAACAGAAAAATTCAAAGTAATGTGTCATTTCTGTATAGTTCTCGCCAAATTTCTTGGCCGCCCTGAAGTTGACTACAATGGCTGCGCAGTAGTAAATCTCATACAAAAACAGCACCGTTTCATGCCTTGCGCATCGGGAAAGCCAACTTCAGGGTGGTCCAGAAGCTTGGCGAGGAATATAATAAGAAGTTGTTCCTATAACACTTATTTATACAGGGTGCGTTTTACAAGTGGGCGTAGATGTCCGTATCGTAAACTATGATGAATAGCTATAAACACTCTGACGGAGTTCCTAAGCCGATTTTGACTAAAACTAAAACTACATCATTGGATTTTTGAAAAATCAATATGTATTCCTAGCCAGGAATCAAACCCGTTCATTTTAGAAAGAAAAACAACATTATGCTGTGTTATTATACCATTCGGTAGTGTCGCTAATAAGGATCAAATTCTGTAAAGTAACTGTGACTTACGGTAAATGTGAGGAAAGGACTAATTTTCATCAATTTTCGAAAATCCAATGTTGCAGTCATAGTTTCGTGTTTGGCCATCCACACCCCCTTGAAAAACTCTCCAATATTATAATATATTATAATATAATATATTATATTATAATATATTATATTATAATATATTATATTATAATATATTATATTATAATATATTATAAATATATTATATATAATATATAATATTATAATTTTTTTTAATTAAACATCTGCTAAGCAATAGGGAATATGCAAAATAAATATTATATAAATATATAAATATTATTATCTAACCAGTGTATCAATAAATATTCAAAAATAAAATACTAAAAGCGAAAACAGATTGAAAATTAATCAAAAAGCCAACGAGATATAATAATTAAAACAAATCTATCTGCCCCGTTCTACGAAAACGCTGTTTTCTATGGCAGCTGTATGGGGGTCGTTGAATTTGACGTCAGGTACTATGTCGGATTTAATTTATGAAGCTTTATAACTTCGTCGCTGATGAAGATATAAAAAAACATATTAATTGTTTACTAGAGCATTAAAAAAAATTACATGCATATTCCCTATTGCCAAACATCGTCATTTTTTTATAAATAAGGACCATTATATCATTATCATTTATACATCATCTATGTACACCACACATAGACTGTTCTGCCACAGCAAGCAATACCGGAACCAGCAAATATGAACAATATAAGTGAAAAAAAGCTGTTCAATGCGGCCGAAACGTTAGTATTTATACGACTAGTGCGATGGGGGCTGCAATCGCTTGACATATATACGTTGGCTGCACCACGTGCGCCTGCGCAGCCGCCCGCGCAACCACATGTACGGTCTAAGGAAGAAAAGGAGGTGTTGGAACATTTTAGTGGAGTGGTAAGTATCTACAGTACCAATTTAATCTGCGTTTGCAATTTTATTTATTTATTAAGACTATGCACAAGTACAAAGGCGGACTTAATGCTTTAGGCATTTTCTACCAGTCGACCTTTAATTTGTTTCCAAATATATAAACAAATCTGAGTTTTTTGGAGAAGTTAAGTTTTAATAAGATAAAAAGTTGTTACAGTATTATGTAAAAAAGAACTTTAAATCCTACTCGTAAAGCTTAGTTTGCGCTACAACTTCAATGATTTTATAACTTTTCAATAGTATCTACTACTCATTAGAAAATAACATTAATTAAAAACAATGAATTTACCATAGAAATTTCAAGGGGCCATAGAAAACATGGCCTTGAAAAACATCTGAAATATTTTTAAATAGGAATGTTAATTTTGTGCCATTTCTTTTTTTACAGTTCTCAATGATGAACGCTCAAACCTTCCAAGAGATATTTACCGCGACAATTTCCCATATGGTTGAAAGAATCAACAAAAATACGACATTGCAAATAATTGCCAACACGTTTTTATCAAATCCTGCCACGTCACCGATTTTCGCGACCGTCCTCGTGGAGTACCTCCTAGAAAGGATGGAGGAAATGGGAACGAATGTGGAGAGGTCAAACCTTTACCTTAGACTTTTCAAATTAGTCTTTGGTTCCGTAAGTCTATTCCCCACTGAAAATGAGCAAATGCTCAGGCCACACTTACACAGCATCGTAAACAAAGCCATGGATTATGCCATGACTGCTAAGGAACCCTACAATTACTTCCTACTTTTGAGAGCATTATTCCGCTCTATCGGCGGCGGCAGTCATGATTTATTATACCAAGAATTCTTACCTCTTCTCCCTAACTTACTCGAAGGATTGAATCGTCTGCAAAGCGGCCTTCACAAACAACACATGAAAGACCTATTTGTCGAGTTATGCTTGACCGTACCCGTCAGATTAAGTAGCTTATTGCCTTATCTACCTATGCTCATGGATCCTCTGGTGTCCGCATTAAACGGGTCCCATACATTAATCTCACAAGGTTTGAGGACTCTCGAGCTTTGTGTGGATAACTTGCAGCCTGACTTTTTGTACGAGCACATTCAGCCGGTACGGGCTGACCTTATGCAAGCCCTTTGGAGAACATTGCAGAATAACGAAGTCGCGAGAATCGCGTTCAGAGTCCTTGGAAAGTTCGGCGGTGGCAACCGTAAGATGATGATAGAACCTCAAAGGTTGGAGTACCGAGAAACAGACGCGCCACCGCCCGCAGTGCAAGCTTACTTCCAAGAACAATCGAAACCAATAGACTTCGAGGTAGACAAAGTAATAGAGACAGCTTTTTCTGCTCTAAAGTCAAGCATGACGGATCCGTTCTACAGACGACAATGTTGGGAAGTTCTTAGATGCTACTTAGCTTCGTCCCTCAATTTAGACGACGACAGAGCAACGTTACAGAAGCTATTCAACCATCCAAGCTTCATCGACGGCAAGATTCAGGTTCAAAATGGACCTTATTACAAGTGCACTAACAGTATCGTTAGGAACACTCATCGCACGGCTCTTACTGGAATGTTTGTTGCCGCAGCTATAAAGGAACTACGTCATCACGTATTACCAACGATGGTCTCGCTAGTGAGACACTACACTATGGTAGCGATCGCACAGCAAGCAGGACCGTTTGTCGAAAACTCTTCACCTAAAGAAGGTCTTGATGCTTTAGTCCTAGTCGATGCCATCGCCGTTATCATGGGACATGAAGAGAAAGAATTATGTAAACCCGGTCATCTAGCTTTGGTCCTTATGATAGAGACTGCAGCAACAGTGCTTGGAAGTAGAGAACGCGCGTGCCGGCTGCCTTTGATGGAGTACCTTGCTGAGCGAATGTCAGCTCTATGTTACGAAAGGGCCTGGTACGCCAAGCTAGGCGGCTGTATCGCAGTCAAGTTTATGGTAGAAAAAATGGCACCAGAATGGGTTTACAAACACGTGTTTACATTCTTGAAGGCAGTTCTCTTCGTGATGATGGACTTGACTGGGGAAGTTTCCTCAGGCGCTATAGATATGGCTACGGTGAACTTGGAGAGACTAGTGAGAGTTTGCGTCGTCGGTCCGTGTGTCCAGTCGGTGGAGGCCGAAGGTGACGTTGCTGTAGCGAAGGCTAGAGCGTTACATGATGTGTTACAAGAACTTGTTCTGCAAGTTACAAGCCCTCACCTTCTAGTGAGACAACAGGTAAGATCAGATTCCTATTTCCTTACATATTTTTTTCAATACTTATGTGATCTTCTTATTCTAACTTCTCCTTCTCTTGTTCTTTTCCAGGCTATGAAATCTCTAGAGCTCATAGCAGAGCTACAAAAGAAGACAGTAACAGAAGTAATGGATCCACACAGGGAAGTGTTAGCGGATATAATACCGCCCAAGAAGCATTTGCTTCGACACCAACCAGCCAATGCCCAAATGGGTCTTATGGATGGAACCACATTCTGTACAACATTGAAACCAAGGCTTTTTACTATAGGTAAGATTTTATTGTCCTGGCAGTTATTATTTTTAAGTTTTGTATCATAGGACCAAAAAATATTTATTTAATATTCGCATACCTAAACCACCGACCCGATCGTTATGAAATTTGACAGCATAGCACCTGGAGGATGATATTGATTATATTTTCATCCTGGATATTTCAAATTAATGAAAGATGAATTAGATTCACAGATAAAGTTGTATATAACAGCAAAGTTGTATGTTACAACAATATATGTAACAACTAGTGTGGCTTTCTCAGATTTTCTTCTTAAATAAAAATTAAAAATTCGGCCAAGTGCGTGTCGGACTCGCGCACGACGGGTTCCGTACCATTATCGCTAAAAACTGCAAAACGATCACGTTTGTTGTATGGGAGCCCCACTTAAATATTTATTGTATTCTGTTTTTAGTATTTGTTGTTATAGCGGCAACAGAAATTCATAATCTGTGAAAATTTCAACTGTCTAGCTATCATGGTTCATGAGATACAGCCTGGTGACAGACGGACCTCGGAGTCTTAGTAATAGGGTCCCGTTTTTACCCTTTGGGTACGGAACCCTAAAGACAAATAAACCACGAGTTTCTGTAAGCAAAAATATCGCAAAATAATTAATTGCCTGTTGTCAACCAATCACAGCAGATTTTTGCTGCCCGAAACTGCAAAACTGATTTTTATTCCGAATCTACATCAACTTATTTTAACTTTTAGATCTTAACATAAACGAACACAAAGTATTTTTCCGGGAGCTACTCTCCTTATGTGAGGCTGAAGACGCGATGCTGGGCAAGCTGCCTTGCTATAAGAACGTTAGCCTAGGTCCGCTACGAGCGTCAGCGTTGAAAGCACTCGCCTCCTGTCATTACATACAGGAGAAACACTGCCGCGAGAAAATATTCCAAGTGCTTTACAAGTCACTTGAGAAAAATGATCCAGAATTGCAACAAGTAAGTCTTTTATAAGTTTAAGGGTGCCCTGGTCGGTCATTCTTCCATACAAACGTAGTATGGCGATTACTTCACTGTTTGACGGTGTACGTTCAAAATAAAAAATGAAATCAATTTGTCTCATCATTATCTAGTCCCGTATGGAAAAAAAAAAAAAAAATATATATTTAACAGTTATGAGCGTCGAAAGTTCCATATTTCATCACAATATTTAACGCATCTTTTGCAGAAATAAATACCAGAAGAATAAGGAAAATTGCAAAAGAGTCACCATACAGGAATATATTAGTAGTTCAAAAATACGAATAATTTTATTTTGAACATTTACATTCAGTAGTTTTTTCAGGATATCCATATGGATAAATTTAACGCGCTCGTTTGCGTTCCAAATCAACATCCAGCCCGCTAAAAATTTGCAAAAGTGTGTATTCGTACGCGCACTAGCTTCTTACTGCTCATGACAGCGGCTATCCCTTTGGCACGTGTTGTCGGATGAGATAGCATGCATTTTAACCACGCCCACAAAATAGTTCGTGCCGCCGACTAGGGCAGCCTTAAAACCACCTTCCCCTAGTTAAATTAATTCTTTAATTTTGACCTTCTAGTGTTTTGTCATATAAATATTTCAGTGTTTAAAGATACCCTTTAACGATTTAAAACTTCATTCACATCTTTAGCAAATCGAGCGTGTATTACAATTATTATTGGTGTTTAAAATAACATAAAAATTATTTGACTAAGTTATTAAATATTTGATCATTTTCTAGGTTGGCTTCGAATGTATGCAGAAGTTCTTGTCTGGTTTCCAAATCGACATGGAGATGGTACATCCAGTGATGCGTCCTCTTCTGCTAACTCTTGGTGACCATCGACACCTCAGTGTAAATGGCGCAAAGAGACTATCGTACTTAACTCAGCTGTTCCCTTCAACGTTCAGCGAGAAGTTGTGTGAACAGCTACTGCAGCTTTTGAAAAAATTGTTGGATTATTCTATACAGACTAATAAAAGTATGTATTATTTTGATTTATGGTATTAAAAATGATTTTGTATTAGCTGCTCTCAGGCGAAGGCTTATTTATGGGCCATCTTTTGTAAGATTTAATCTTGAAAAACTACTGAGTAATTGCCTTAAATAATGTGTTTATGGGCCGCGTGGTGGATTACGGCCCATTTCCTCTCAAAGAGAGGAGGCCTGTGTCCCAGCAGTGAGAACATTAAGAGGCTGATGATGTGATGTGATGTGAATTTAGAGGATCCATTTTACAATTGACCTTGGAGGCCTTTGTCTAGCATATGAACTAAATGAACAATTTCATTTTTTTTTATCCAGGTTTAATGATCAATGATCTCCCCACAGATGGAAATTTCCTCCAAAGCGTATCAAAGAACGTGGAAAACGAACAAAAGATAATAATACTGATCGGAATCTTTCATCAAATTCCGGCCGCTTCCCCTCGTTTCCTTGATGTGTTGTGTCGACTTATATTCCACACTGAGAAGGCGGTCATGGTTGAAGCTGGATCACCGTTTAGAGAGCCGCTTGTTAAGTTCCTCATGAGGTATGTGGAAATAAATTTCTTAACCCCCCGACGGAAAAAGAGGGGTGTTATAAGTTTGAAGTGTGTTGCTGTGTATTTGTGTGTCTATCTGAGGCATCATAGCTCCTAAAGAGATGAAGCGATTTTGATTTAGTATTTTTGTTTGTTTGAAAGGTGATTTGATCGAGAGTGTTCTTAGCTATATTTGATGGAAATCGGTTTTGCCTTTCAAAACTTATTCGCATTTTGCTCTTTGAAGCGGGGTATTTTTGCAAGATATCGTGTTATCATTAAGTATTTCGATGGATTGTCGATCAAAGCGTGTCTAGTACTAGATAAATCATGAAATTTAAATGGCATTAGTTAGTATGCCTCGGGGTTTTTTTTGTTGTACTGATAAAATGAAAAGCTTAATAACTTTTTCTAGAGATCATTTTGTATCATCCTATGCTACGTAGGCCGGGTTTCTCAACGCTAAATTGTGACAAATTGTCAAGCACGCGTTATCTGCTGAGATTGGTTGAATGAATTTTCAACAGCCAATCACAGCAGATAACCGGCGAATATTCGTCGATTACGCTAACAGTCTGATAATCGAGTTTTGAGAAACTGGGGGTAAGGCTTGGTGCAATATGTATTTTTCTCTTCCATTCCACTGTCAACCATTACTCTCATGATTCACTCAGTCCATATTTAATGATAACTAGCTGACCCCGCAAACTTTGTTTTGCCATAAAAAGACCAAACATTTATCTACCCTACCCTACACTACCCTACCCTACCCTACCCTACCCGACCCTACACTACCCTACCCGACCCTACACTACCCTACACTACCCTACCCTACCCTACACTACCCTACCCTACCCTACACTACCCTACCCTACCCTACCCGACCGTACACTACCCTACCCTACCCTACCCTACCTATAAACCTCACGGAGCCCGAGACCTTTCCAACGAATGCAATGCTATGCGTCAGGGAGGAAAACCCGACTTATTTTTATTAATGATAATATAATCAAAAAAATTTCTATCACTATTTCCTTTTCAGGTATCCAAAAGAAACATTAGACCTAATTCTACATGAAAGCAACATTAAGGATGAACAATGGAGCCGATTCTTGATCTACCTAATCAGACACCCGAAAGCTGGTCCTACGTACCGAGAGGCTTTACAAACGACCAAGAAGCCCCGTCTTATGCAGTTGTTGGCGGCCAACACTGGCGGTAACGCGGCCAGTCTGCCAGCCGCTGATAGGGCCGAAATGCAGTTCCAAGCTGTACGGGTCATATCTTTCCTGATCAAGTATGATGAGAAGTGGCTGTCAGGACAGCCGGATTTGATTGAATTGTTGAAACGTATTTGGTGCAGCGACCAGTATCATGTAAGTATTAGTTTAATTATTTATTTAATAGCGTGAAAAGTGTACTTTTTATCCCAAGGGAACAATATACTGGGATGAAAAGTAGCCTATGTGGTATTCCAGACTATAATCTACGCCAAATTTGATCCAGATCCGTTCAGCTATTCTGGCGTGATTGAGTAGCAAACATACATCCACACACATCCATCTAAACTTTCAAGTTCAACTTTTAAGGCTAGCATTAACTTCTTATTAAAGTTATGGGCTTCTTGGCTTTGGAATTTAGACCAATCTTGTAAGGTCCCATGATTTCTGAAATTATTAAAACTTATTGAGATCTGATTTGCTTTGATTTGTTGTTTTTTAGGGTTCCGTACCCAAAGGGTAAAAACGGGACCCTATTACTAAGACTCCACGATCCTCTGTCTGTCTGTCCGTCTGTCACCAGGCATCTCATGTACCGTGATAGCTAGACAGTTGAAATTTTCACAGATGATGTATTTCTGTTGCGGCAACAGAAATACATCATCAAATACTAAAAACAGAATAAAATAAATATTTACGTGGGGCTCCCATACAACAAACATGATTGACTCGCACTTGGCCAGTTTCTTTATGGTAGAAGTTTCACTAAAAGGAGGACCATATGATACTGTGCAACATTCTTTGTCCCAGTTTCTATTTGCAATGTGTTATTCAAATTTGTATTGTGTTTTGTTTCAGGAAACCCACAAGAAAGTAGATCTTGTTGAATGTACACACTGGAAGGAACCCAAGCTAATAGTGAAGATATTACTGCACTATTTTGTACAGCATAAGTCCAACATCGACCTATTATTTCAGCTGCTGCGAGCCTTGTGTGACCGGTTCATACCGGATTTCCAGGTAATTATTATTAAAGATTAATTATCTTAGATAGATTGTAAATATTTACTCACTAGCTGACCCCCGGGGCTTCGCTCAACTGGCTACCTACCTGCCTACCCCGCATACCATGCCTATTCTGCCTACCCTACCCTCTACCTACTAATTTTTATCTTTCATCAATAGTTTTCTCAGCGCATGCCAAAGAATGAATTTTATAGGCAACATTTTGTTACCTTTGGTTACATTATTGCAATTTTCATAAGGATCTCTAATTATTTTGAAAATAAATTATAGCCTATGACACTTAGGAATAATGCAGCTTTCTACTGGTGAAAGAATTTTCAAAATCGGTTCAGTAGATCCAGAGATTACCCCCTACAACGTCACAAACTCACAAACTTTACCTCTTTATAATATTAGTATACGTAAGGTTGATTTTCTGCCGCTCATTGGCCTTTGCTAAAAAACCTTGGTAACATAAACTTACTATTTAATTATTTAGATAATAATTTATTGAAATAATAGTTTTCGACTTGCTGTTGTTGCTTGCTGTACGAAAAAATGATTTACCAGACTTAGGCAACATTGCCTTCCCATATCTTGGTCTCACCCCAACATTGCAGCTACTGCCTTACAGTAGTCACAGCGGATCTGTGTCTCTGAAGTTGGCTGCAAGACACTGCGCAGTTGCTATTTTTGTGTCAATGTTGAAGTAGCATTGTATAACTGCATCTTTCACTCGATAACGTTTGTCGCATCGTCCTATCTCGCTTACTATATGCAGTATACTCGATGACAAACTGTTTCTTGCGCAATAGTTCGCGGAGCCTAACTTCAGAGACACAAAGACCTGCTGTGGCTACTGTACTTTTGTAACAACACCTAGACGAGCTAAGTACAAAGAAAGAAAGAAAAATATTTATTTGTGACCCGCACAGGAAACACTATTTAAGCAAAACACAAAAAATAATAAAAAATAAAAATAAATAACCCCGTGCGAGACCAAAAAGGCTCCTATCTCAGCATGTGCAAAGATATTAAAAAGATAATAACGCTGCGCAATTCTGATAGGGCCCACTGTTGATGCCACGGACACATTCACGGAAACGGAACATATAATATTTAAGGAATAAAATATCTATATAAATAAAACAAAAGACGGGTTTGTTACAACACTTATAACTCGAGATCTGCTGGACCAATTTTCATGGTTTTTGATTCGTTGGATTTGTCTGCGCCCCGAATAGAAGAATACATCTTAAAAACGTAGGGTAGGTAGGGTAGGGTAGTTATGGTAGGTAGGTAGCCAGTTGACGGGAGCGAAGCCGCGGGGGTCAGCTAGTAATAAGATTAATAATAACAAAATAGTTTGTACCCTGAAGGTTAGTCACAGTATGTATGTGTATATCGTATAAAACAAATCTATCTTCTATTATATAAAAATGAATCGCAAAATGTGTTGGTAAGCGCATAACTCAACAACGCCTGGGCCTGCAGTCTCGACATAGCTAACGATCGTTACGTTAAGTAACATTCGTTAACTCTTACCACAAAATAGTAAGTATACAGAAGGGCCACTCCCGCCGTTTGGAAAATTGACATCTAAACTTGACAGATTCACTAGGGTTGCTACTATATTGATTCCGAATTAAATAAAAAGGGTAGGTTGCCCAAGTTACAAACATAAATACATAGATTCGTCTAAACATACATCATATCATGCTTACATGCCTTAGAGGGTAGACAGGGCATCAAATATCCATTTAATATCACGAACACTACAACCTTAGTGAATCTGTCAAGTTTAGCTGTCAATTTTCCAAACGGCGGGAGTGGCCCTTCTGTATACCTACTATTTTGTGGTAAGAGTTAACGAATGTTACTTAACGTATCGATCGTTAGCTATGGCGAGATTGCAGGCCCTGGACCAATTTGGCCAATTCTTTTTTTTAAATGTTCGTTGAAGTTCAAAGATGGCTTTTACGTATTTTTTTTTTTATGGTATGGTAGGGTAGGGTAGTGTAGCGTAGGGTAGTGTAGCGTAGGGTAGTGTAGCGTAGGGTAGGGTAGTGTAAGGTAGGGTAGATAAATTGTTTGGTGTTTTTATGGCAAAACAAATTTTGCCGGGTCAGCTAGTATATAAATAAAAAAACAATAAATATACGACCAAAATCCCGACGGCTCAATGATCGTTAGTCAAAACCGTAGACAAACGATAGAGCGCGCCAATCTATGATGACTCAAAAGATTCTTTCTAGAACTATTATCTACTATCATTCGTCCTTTCACAGTTCCTCCGAGATTTCCTCGAGCACACAGTAGCTCAAACATACGACATAGAGTGGAAGCGTGCGGCTTTCTTCCGCTTCGTGGAGCATTTCTCTAGTGACACCATGTCACAAGACTTGAAGGCCAAAGTACTGCAAATGATCCTGATACCATGCTTCGCCGTCAGCTTCGACAAGGGACAGAAGATTGTTGGTGGACCACCGGCACCTTATCAGGATAATCCAGACAACGTAGTTTCCGTGTTTATTAATAACGTAAGTTTTTATTTTTTTATGTCATTTTAAGAGCGGACTCTAGTCGGTAATATAGTATAGTAATATAGTCTATTGCCGTCGCGTCACCTCCAACCTCACCCCGTAAAGTGCGAAAGGGACAACTGCAGCTCAGGCTGATTTTACCTACAAAAACTTTGACCAAAAGACGTTTCGTATTCTGCTGTTTTCTTCATGAAAACTGGTCTGATCTAAAAAATTCTTATATCAAAATTTAGAGAAAAGTATATCTATGCTCCTATCATTTTCTTTTTTGTTAAAAACTTATAAATTTTGTCTGAAAGTCTTCTGAACATGGCGGTAAAAACGGGCATTTTTTTCGGATTTTTGGATTGTCATATTTCTTTTTGTGATTATGTTTTGGAAAAAAGGAAATGATAGGGGCACGTATTAATTAGACCCAGATTTTATGAGGAAAAATCATTGCTCTAGAGGCATTATCCACGAAGAAAACAGCAGAGTGTTTTTGTATGGAGAAAGTTTCACTAGAGTCCCCTCTTAAGGCCTGCTTGCACCACAGATCACTAAAGGTATTTAGAGCTAAACGATTGGCAAACAGTTCATACGTCGTTCGAACATATTTATAGTCCTGTTTTTTAAATCGTTTGAAGTTCATAGAGATATAATTATTTTTTAAACGTAGCGTTAAACGTATTTAGAGCTGTGGGCTAAGTGTTCTAAATAGGTTTCGAATGTGTTAACATCTTAATCAGAACATACAACCAGCTAATGTCAGAAACACCGTTAAATTTTGTTTGATCGTTTCAATCCCGTGGAGGGTCGATTCGATATAAGAAAGAGTATAGATAAAATATAAAAAAAAACTAACTTTTAAAACTAATAAGTGCAAAAATTACTTTCGTTTCGGAAGTCAGTGTTGCAAGATGATAAAACAAGAGGTATAGTTCTGCCCAAACTTCTGGGCCGCCCTGTAGTTGATTTTCCGATGCTCAAGTCATGAAACGGTGCTGTTTTTGTATGAAATTTACTACTGCGCAGCCATTGTAGCCAACTCAGGGCGGCCAAGAAGTTTGGCGGGAACTATACCAAAGACTCCGAAACGAAAGTTATTTTTGCACTTTATAGTATTTTGCTTTACAATTCGATACTGTTTCATGAATCGACCCTCCACGAGATTTAAGGCGCCGATTCCCTTGAGTAGCTGATTTTAAAATGAGAATCACGTATAAACGGCTAGTCGTAATTTATTGGAAAAAATATATGTTATAGTAGACCATTTTCTTAATAATTTCATCTGAGCAAATTTTGAGTTTTATTCGTATAACATAGTGTAATTAATTTGTAAAGTTATGTCTAAAACGGACAAAAACACGACAATCACACCAAAACCGCTGGGCGTATTTTAATGAAATCGACACTATATCAAAGACAATTTAATTATCTACATTTTGATCTGAAGCTTTTTTTTTAAAGTCAAAGAATAATAAGGAAATTACAAAAAACTACTAAATTTTGGGTCGCGCGGGTGTGAAACGAGTGCGCGTTTTGTTCCCTCAAGGTCGTTGGCGTTAGTCGTTGTCTTAAACGACCAAAATTTACCGGTGTATAAGTATCCCTTTCTTTTCATAACCATTATTGGATCTCAGAGAATTGCTTACAGACATTTTGATAACATAACATTTTCGCATTCTAACTTGATTTTCATATAATTCCACCACCACAATCATACGATAGTCGCGTTAATTAATACCAGTTTCTATCTCAGGTAATTGACCCAGAGAATCCATTCGCTTGTTCGGATGCGGTGCGCATCTCACTCCTGCAGTTCGCGTGCCTACTGCTGGAACAAGCGTCTGCGCATATACACGATGCTAACAACAAGAAACAGGGCAATAAACTACGCAGACTGATGACATTTGCATGGCCTTGTCTGCTCGGGAAGAACTATGTAGACCCTGCAACTAGGTAAGATGCAAACATTGTTACCCATTGCCTTTATGTCAGTGTTCTACATCTGACTGCGAATATGTAGGTAAATCTGCACATCATATTTTATGGGAGTGTATTTTTGGCAGAATGAACGCAATACTATGTTGGATAATCTACAGGCTGGATCTAAAATTGTTTACTATACGGACCTTGTAGTATCTAGAAAAAAAATCCGTGCGTTCAAGCGTTTTTGCCATAACTATTATTACATAATCAAATATAATAATAATAATATATAATAAACGACCCTTTGTGCCTATTGGGCTAGTTTGTTCTGTCTCCTGCTTGATATAGAGGGAAGTGGATATTTGTATTTTTTCCTACTCCTCCGTTATTCTTTTCTGATTAATTTCGTTGCGGGATCCAAGACAGTTAAATTCATTCGCCGGGTCTTCGTCGAGCTTTATTGCCTCGGCATTTTACTAGTGGTCGCCACTGTTGATTCTGGCTTTCCGGAGTTGCAGTGATTTGGGAATAGTGCGGTGGGAGAGGTGCAATAAAAAAAAATAAAAAAGTGATACTCTAACTGCTAGAGAATTCTGCATCATCATTTTAGCCGGCAGACGACCACTGTTTAATATAAACCTTACCCACGTGTCCCTACATCAAGCAGCACGCTCGCATCCAGCGGATGCCCACAGCCTTTACCGGTTCTTCGGGCTAGGTCTAGGGAAATACTTGTATACTTAAGCCATTACAAACGTGCGAACTGAATCATAAATCATTATCCTCCATAATTTTTAGGGTTCCGTACCCGAAGGGTCCAAATAGAACCCTATTGCTGTCACTGACGTGTCCGTCTGTCTGTCCGTCGGTCCGTCTGGCCGTCTGTCCGTCGTACACAGCTTTTATGGCCAAACAGTTGGAGCTACAGTGAAGTAACTATTTAGTCATCTGTGCTACAGTCCTCAAATTTTCACAGTTTATGCATCTTGTTGACCCGAAGCCATGCAAATTGTCATTTCTTTTTTAATATTTGCAATGGGGTCTCTCATACAGCTAAAGGGGACGTGACAAAAATATTGACCTACCCTATCGTGTGGGGTATCGTCGTTTAGAGCTCGTTAATAAGACACATACTGACTTTTTTGCTTAAAAAAATATTGGAAAGCGAAGGAATGAGAAGCCACCAAAGTCACAAAAAAAAAAATGTTCCGAGATTTTTTTTATTTTCCCATTGACCTATAAACTTGAAATTTGGTGATTATGTTTATTATTACGTATATTTTACTAACAAATACCAATATCAATGATAAATCAGATTTTTCTTACAAACAACTTAATTTTGTGGTTTGGTACGGAACCCTAAATGTGCGAAGTCAGCGACACGCACTTGGCCGGGCTTTTACTGTTACACACAACATGTGTGTAACAGTAAACAGGGCCTGTATGTGCGAGCGAGAGGTCCGTTAAAAAAAAAAAATGACTCAGCACGTTTGTAATGGCTCATGTATAGTAATTTAGGTGAAACAGTTGCAAGGGTGTGAGTCATCTGCCATTAAGAGTATATATTTACTCTGTAATAAAACAAAAATTCATATTTTTGGTCTAGCTCTGTATATTATACCATAATATTACTTCATTGTAATGTTCGCCTATGTATCGCATTTTTCATTTACAGGGCATATTCTTCCCGCGATAAATTGCAATTGTGTCAGCATTACACATAATCAGCCTATAATGTTCCCACTTCTGGGACACAGCATCATCTTTCTCATATTTATTTAATTTAAATTGTCTCTGTAATTCAATACTTTGTCTCCCTTTACAGGTACCATGGTCACCTATTATTGAGTCATATAATCGCGAAGTTTGCTATCCACAAACGTATTGTGTTGCAAGGTAAGTTTCTCTCCAACTCCTTTAAACATTATCTAGGTGTCTCCGTATCATATTTTTGACGATTTTCTCAACACCAATACAATATGGCCCCAGTGAGCGTAGAGCGGTTGCTCTAGGCGCCAGAGTGCATGGGCCGCCAAGAAGCCAAATGCGAAAAACAAATCACCATCTTCCTGCCCTTGTACCACGTTACTTGGAATCGGCCTAACACGTTTTCCACTTCTATAGCGTCCTGTACCCTGTCACGCTATCACTGATTCCCTTCCTCACACAGTCCATCCATTTTTTTTTGGTCATCCCCTCCCTCCATGCATCCACATTTATATTCAAAACTATTTTAGTAACATGAGTTTCATCCCTCCTCATCACATGACCATACCAAGACAAATGGTTTCCTTTCAACTTGTTTGTCACTGGTGCCCCTTTCAAACTGCCTGTAATATACTCATTTTTCAAATTTATCCACTCTCGTCACTCTGCACATCCATCTCAACATTTTCATCTCTGCTACATGCAATCTCTTTTCATCCATCTTTTTCACATCCCAACATTCTGATCCTTACAGGACGACAGGTCTAATCACGGACTTGTAGATTTGCCACTTTAACTCGATGGGCATCCCCCACGGATGCAGTCCAGTGACCTAGGTGTTACCATTTTGTCCATCTCGAGTTGATACTTGGCCATCCCCTTGGGCAAGCGACCACAAGTCGGAGCATATCGGTATGGGTGTTCGAGCGAGAGCTATAGGCACGGAAATGAAGAGACCTCCAAAATCGTAGAACAAGTATTCGATTTTGGTTCTGCTCAATTTCAGGCCAACACTCTCCAGTACGTGCCACCACACCTGGAATGCGAAAAACAATATATGCACAATAAAATTTTGATGGCACCTTTTGAGCGGCGCGGGAGCATTATTACCAGATCAAATTTAAATATTGCAAAAAACGGCAAAAAAATCACGTTTGTTGTACCGGAGCCCCCCTTAAATATTTATTTTATTCTGTTTTTAGTATTTGTTGTTATAGCGGCAACAGAAATACATCTTTTGTGAAAATTTCAACTCTCTAGCTGTCACGGTTCATGAGATACAGTCTGGTGACAGACAGACGGACCGCGGAGTCTCAGTAATACGGGACCCTAAAAAAAACCGTAGGGTAACGCTGAAATAATCCTTAAATCTACAGCACCAAGCGTAGACCAAAGGGCACTGAAAGACAATCTGCTTCTAACCCGTTCAAGGGCTAAGACCGGCGTTGCATCAATACATTTGTTTTTTTTTCCCTCCAGTATTCCACAGTCTCCTAAAAGCACATGCGGTTGAAGCCCGCTCCGTAGTTCGTCAGGCACTGGAAATCCTGACGCCGGCCATGCCACAACGTATGGAGGATGGAAACACCATGCTAACACACTGGACAAAGAAGATTATAGTGGAGGATGGGCACTCCATGCAGCAGCTGTTCCATATCCTACAACTTGTTGTTAGACATTATAAGGTAAGCTGGCGTTAATATGTGAAAAGAAAGTTTGATTTATCACTCAAGATATGCGTAAAGCATATTAAAAAAAACCGGCCAAGTATGAGTCGGACTCGCGCACGAAGGGTTCCGTGCTTGTTAAATTGCTGTTTACGATTTATGAAAAAACTACGTATTAGATCTCGTTCAAACCAATTTTCGGTGGTAGTTTACATTGTAATGTACATCATATATTTTTTTTAGTTTTATCTTTCTCTTATTTTAGAAGTTACAGATGGGGAGACATTTTATCACCTTGAAAGTGTCTCTCGCGCAAACTATTCAATTTAGAAAAAATATATATTAGAAACCTCAATATAATTTTTGAAGACCTATCCATAGCTACCGCACAGGTATGGGATTGATAAAAAAAATGAGTTTCATTTCTAAGTATGGGGAACCCCCAAAATTATATAATATAATAGTATTTTATTTTATTTTTGTGTGTATATCTCAATGCAGTTCACAGAATACATCTACTTACCAAGTTTCAACAGCAGATAGTTCTTATAGTTTCGGCAAAAATTGGCTGTGACATACGTTCGGACAGACAGACATCACGAATCCATAAGGGACCCGTTTTTTGCCATTTGGCTACGGAACTCTAAAAAACGAATCATCCTAAATCAATAATGCAACATCAATGTAAAACTTTGGATGGAGATAAAATCAGGGCAGATATAATCAGGCAGTACATTTAAAAAATCACGTGGTCTCGCATTTTACCACACCTATCGTTGTTCGCTTGTAAACTGCGGCAGGCTACCTGCCAAAATGCACTTACTTATTCATTTCTATTAACTACTCTGCCACATCACATACAACAGGAACAACCTTAATAACTAAGGGTCTTGTTACTTCCTTGTTTTAACCTAAACCTTCTAATAAGTCTGCTTGTTTCCCCCCAGGTGTACTTCCCCGTACGCCACGCCTTAGTAGGCCACATGGTCTCGGCCATGCAGCGGCTGGCGTTCTCACAGACGGCGTCGTTAGAGCATCGCCGTCTCTCTGTGGACCTGGCTGAGGTCGCACTCAAGTGGGAGCTTCAGAGGATACGAGATCACTCTGGAGAAGACAATAGTGTGGTGAGTTTTGTGGCATTGATGCGGAACACGTTAAGGTTACACTAGTCGATCATTCTTCCATACAAACGTAGTCTGTCGATTACTCCACTGTTTGACGATTTACGTTCAAAATAAAAATTATATCAATTTGTCTCATCATTATCTAGCCCTGTATGGAAACAAAAAAGTAAAAAAAAAAGTTATGAGCGTCGAAAGATCCATATTTCAAAACTAATTTTAACGCATCTTTGGGCGATCTCCATACAGGAATAGATTAGTAATTCAACAATGCAAATAATTTTATTTTCAAAAATATACATTTAGTCGTTTTTCCATAATATCTAGACTACGAAAGGTCTGTTTATAAAATTTCGCGAGCTCGTTTTTTGTTATCTGGCGGTGACTTTAGTCAGAAGCTAGGAAGTCAGACACCAGTCTTAGATGGATCAGAGTAGGCAGATTAATGTATTTTTTTTTTGTGGCAATGATAATCATCATTTTAACTCAACACCAACTTTTAAACTATCCTTTGTGTACTCCAGTGTCACAAGGTGTAGTTTTGCACCTCTTACATATATTTATTATTTACTAGCGACCCGCCCCGGCTTCACCCGTGATAAATTATACACAAAAAACTTCCTCGTTTTTCACTCTTTTTATAGGTGAAAACCGCATGAATATCCGTTAAGTAGTTTTTGAGTTTATCGCTTACAAACGCGGCGGGGGACTTTATTACAGCTTTTAATTAACTTGCTATGTATGTATGTATATAAGTGTGTTCGGGTCAAATCTTGCAATTGAATTTTAAAGCAGTTATCCTCCACCGATTAAGATGAAATTTTGCAATACACGTTTTTTTGTATGACAATGCATGGTTACATTCTAAATCCAATATGGCGTATGGCCCAAGATGGCGGACTAGATTGTGCACTGCCATGATATGGGGGGTTTGCTGAGGGGAATACGAAAAAAGCTTTTTTTTTTAAGATTTTTTAATGAATAATTATTTATAATATTATTATTATTTATTTATTATTATTATATTCTTTATTGTACACCACAAAAAAATTAAATACATACAGAACAAATATTTTCTAACAAAGTGTACAATGGGCGGTCTTATCGCACAGGGCAATCTCTTACAGACAACCTTTGGATGGACTGAACGATAGGTGAAGAATTGAGGGCTGTCAGTGTACAATATAACTAATACTAACTAATATGTAGTGAAGATACAGTATTTTTGCATTACTGCCAGGCAGGGCATTTTAAATTGTAAGGCACCGTTTTAGGTTAGACTGAATAAATAAATTGGTGTTATTTTTTGTAACAGAATGTGAAATGCTTGTTAATGGTATATATAGCACACACATTTGCCATCAGTACTTATACGGATCTGAAGCACGCACAAACGACAGAGTGATCTTATTACATAGTAATTTTACTATTCAGAATTGGCAATAATCTCCCCCCACAGGTTGCAACATCCCCTGGCGGCGCAATGAAGCGCGTATCTTCAGACGAGAGTAGTTCTGACGGTCGCAAAGCCCTGAACACTGGATGGGCGAGTCCGCAAGCCAGCGTGTCACGCATGGAGCCTGACGCAGCTAAACCTCTGGACAAACAACATGTTGATGTTGTTGTCAACCTGTTAATCAGGCTCGCTTGTCAAGTAAATATCTTTTTTGTTTATTTGATTTATGCCAATAATAATATAACAAGTAAAATTTCAAAATTTTAAAAACCTCCGACACATTTATCTTGCGAAAACACCCCGATTCAAACAGTAAAACGCACTTAACTTTTGAACAGCTGAACCGATTTTATTCAGACATAGCTAAGAACACTCTCGACAAAATCACCTTTACAATAAAAACTAAATCAAAATCGGTTCATCCGTTTAGGCGCTATGATGCCACAGACAGATACACAGCAACACACGTGAAACTTATTATAACACCCCTCTTTTTCCGGCGGGGGTTAATCTATATCTATAAAAGCGAAAGGTGACTGACTGACTGACTGACTGACTGACTGACTGACTGACTGATCAATCAACGCACAGCCAAAACTGCTAAGCCTAGAAGCATGAAATTTGGCAGAAAGGTTCTTCAAGTGACGTAAATGTGCACTAAGAAAGGATTTTTGGAAATTATACCCCTAAGGGGGTAAAAAGGGGGTAGAAAGTTTGTATGAAAAATCTAATTCCTTTGACCAAAATTCTTGAAACTTAGTACAAATAGTATTCTAAGTAAATGATTAAGATTGACGTTATTAGTTTTTCGAAACTACCCCCAAATGATGATTTAGGGGGTGTTGAAGTTTGTATGGAAAAATCAGATTTCTTTGATCAATAAACTTGAAACTTGCCACAAATACTTATCTAAATAAATAATAAAGGGGGCTACTATTATTTTTTGAAACTACCCCCAAAAGACGATTTAGGGGTGTTAAAGTTTTTTTGACATAAACATAAACTCACGCCTTTTTCCCATGGGGGTAGGCAGAAACTACAGAACGCCACCTGCTACGATCCTTACATACTTCTTGTAAAGTTTTTTTGAAGAATCTTAATGCTTCAGTTAATAAACTTGAAACTTTACATAAAAACCAATCTAAATAAACAATAAAGGCTTTCATTGTTGGTTTTTCGAAACTACCCCCAAAAGATGATTTAGGGTATGTAATTTTTTTTGAAGAATCTGATTTCTTAGGTGAATAAACATGAAACTTGACATAAATACCATCCTAAATAAACAATAAAGGTTGTCATTATAAATTTTTTGCAACTACCCCCAAAAGACGATTTAGGACGTATTAGTGTTTTGGAAAAAGCCGATTTCTTCAGTCAATAAACTTGAAACTTGCCACAAATACTAACCCAAATGAATAATAAAGGTTGCTATTATTATTTTTTGAAACTACCCCCAAAAGACGATTTAGGGGTGTTTAAATTTTTTTGAAGAATCGAATTATCTAAATAGACAATAAAGGCTTTCATTGTTAGTTTTTCGAAACTACCCCCAAAAGATGATTTTGGGGATGTTCAATTTTTTGAAGAATCTGATTTCTTGGGTGAATGAACGTGAAACTTGACATAAATACCATCTTAAATAAACAATAAAGGTTGTATTTATTAGTTTTTTGCAACTACCCCCAAAAGACGATTTAGAAGGTATTACAGTGTTATTGAAAAATCTGATATTTAGGGTCAATTTAATTGAAACTTGCCACAAATACTAACCTTAAGGTTGCTATTATTATTTTTTGAAACTACCCCCAAAAGACGATTTAGGGGATGTAAATTTTTTTGAAGAATCTTATTTCTTGGGTCAATAAATATGAAACTTGGCTTAAATACCAACCTAAATACAACAATAATGGTTTTCATTATTAGTTTTTTGAAACAACCCTTAAAATACGATTTCGGGGTGGTTAAGATTTTTGATTACTTTTACTGCACATAGCTTCTTTTTATGATGTAGGGGAGCACTTAGGAGGGATTTTTGGAAATTCAACTTTTTAAGGGGTTAAAAGGGAGACATTTATTTGTATGAAAAATCTTATTCCTTTGGCAAAATAATAAAGGTTGGCATCATTTGTTTCTCGGAATCGATTTAGGGGTGTTAAAGTTTCTTTGAAGAATCAAATGGCACTAATACGGGGACCTCTACATCGATTTGGAACTAGCGAACTGGATCGTTTGTCTCAGGTAAACATAGTTGTGAGTGACGTTTTAGTGTTGCGTAATTTACGCTGTATTAGGTTTTTGTGTTGTGTCGCGTAATTTACGCAGCATTCGTTTTTATACTAAAGTAATTTTCGGTCCACCCGAAATGATGCGTCTCAAAAAACCTGACCAATCTTCTGCTCCATATATCTTCTTCATATAAAATTTTTTGTCCTGAATGACTGACTGACGGATCAACGCACAGCCTAAACTGCTGATCGTAGAGACCTGGAACTTGGAGAGTATGTTTTTGTATGGCGTAGGCATCCGATAAGAAAGGATTTGCCGAAATTCTTCCTCTAAAGGGGAGAAAAAGGGGGACGAAACTACCCTCACAAGTCGATTAAGGGGGTGTTGAAGTTTGTATCGAAGAATTTTATTTTATGGGTTACTAAACTTGAAACATTGCACAAATA
The DNA here is from genome assembly GCA_949775005.1 of Orthosia gothica. NCBI lineage: Eukaryota > Metazoa > Arthropoda > Insecta > Lepidoptera > Noctuidae > Orthosia > Orthosia gothica. Next base: position 5,082,158 of record OX459062.1, on the reverse strand, counting down.
CTAACTTAAATAAATAATAAAGGTTATTATTATTAGTTTTTCGAAACTACCCCCAAAATCAGATTTTGGGGGTGTTAAAGTTTTTTCGAATAATCTTATTACTTGGGTTAATAAACATGAAACTTAAGCAATAAAAGTTGTTATTATTAGTTTTCAAAACTACCCCCAAAAGACGATTTGTTTTTTTTTTTGATGAATCTTACTTCTTGAGTTAATTAACTTTAAACTTGACATATATACCAACCTAAGTAAACAGGTAGAAATTCTCAGATTTTTAAACTATACCCAAAATACTTTTTGAAGTTTTTTGGGGTTAGTTTAAAAAGACGTACGTTTTTTAGGGGTGTTAAGGTTTTTTGAAGAATCTTATTTCTTTATCTTATTACTCAAAAGTCGTTTTTTTTTTAAATCTTATTTATTGGGTTAATAAACTTGATACTTGACAAAAATAACAACCTAAACAAACAATAAAGGTTGAAATTATTAGATTTTCGAAACTTCCTCCAAAATACGATTTAACAGGTGATAAAGTTTTGTTAAAGAATTTTATGTCTTGGGTTAATAAACTTGATAGTTGACATAAATACCAACCTAAGCAAACAATAAAAGGTTGTCATTATATTTTTTCGAAACTACCCCCCAAAATAGGATTAATTGGGTGTTAAAGTTTGTTAAGAATCATACTGGACAAGGTTTCGTTTTTGATGTAGGGATCTAGGGGAGCACGAAGAAGGAATTTGCGGAAAATCAACCTTTCACCATCATCATCATTTCAGCCAAAAAACGTCCTCCGCTAGACATAGGCCTACCCAAGCGCCGCCACACTGATCAGTCCTGTGCGTTTCGAATTCACCGGACTCCCGCAGCCTTGACCAGGTCGGACTTCCTAATTTGCGTTTTCCGGTTCGCAGTTGCCACTGAACTGTCAACCTTTAAGGGGGTGAAAAGGGGGCAATTTGTTTGTATGAACAATCTGATTCCGTGGAGATAAAGTAAATAATCAAAATTTACATCATAAGTTTTTTAAAACCACCTCCCCCCTGATAGGGTTAGGTGATTTTAGTTTTTTTGAGACATCTTACTGAGCAATCTAACTAAAATAAACAAAAAGAGAAAAAGGGTATATTAATTTTACTTTGTAGCGATAATTTAAAATGTATTATTCTTTAAGTCAAATAAAGAATCGTCCCAAACCTATAAACCGTAGAACTTTACGAAACCACATTTTTATTTTTTTTAAAACAACTTATTTTTGGTTGCCATCACACGAACGAAGTCGCGGGCGGAGTTAATATTTTAAATGTGAAAGTAGCTCTGTCTATCTCTCTGTCTACCTTTTCACGCTTAAACCGCTGAATCGATTTAAATTAAATTTGGTTCGGATATATTTTGAGACCCTGGGCAGGACATATGATAGTTTTTATCCAAACATACTTACGGAAATCATACTTAAGGGAGTGGAAAGAGGGGTATGGAAAACCTACAATATTAAGTCGCGATATAAAAAATAAGCAATTCGAATTACTAATGCTTCGCAGACGAAGTCGCGGGCAACAGCTAGTAAATCTATATAATAATAGATTTCTAACTTCTGAACAAACAGCCCAATCTAAAGCTTCTTTTTTACCCGACTGCCGAAGGAGGGTAATGTGTTTATCAGTCTATGTATGTATGTATGTATGTATGTAAGTATGTATGTATGTATGTATGTATGTATGTATGTATGTTTGTTCCTATGTGGCATTCCAGAGACCAAACGCGTTGGCCGATTTTGATGATTCGTACGTCAATCGATGCGTCTTAACCCTGCGAGTGTCATAGGCTACATTAAAATTGGATAAAAGAAAAATGGCGGATTTTGGGTGCCATATTGTGGGGGCCCAAATTTTTTTTTTCTTCCAAACCCATCGTGTGGGGTATCAAAATAAAGGGTTTTAAGAGGTGATTTCAAAAATATATAACACTAATATGTTTAAATGTATCTAATTCGAAAAAACTAACTAAAAAGTTATAAATAAAAAACTTAATTAAAAAAATCAAAAAACCCGACTGCTTCAAAAGCGAACTAAAAAGTCGTAAACAAGGGAAAAAATCATGCTGTGCAGGCGGAGGATACACCAGATTTTGGTCAGCCAGCCGGCGAATATGTATCCTCCGACTGCACAGCATGATTTTTTCCCTTGTTTACGACTTTTTAGTTCGCTTTTGAAGCAGTCGGGTTTTTTGATTTTTTTAATTAAGTTTTTTCGTGGAATAAAACTGTTTCATGATTGTATGGAGACAACTGAAATTAAATATTATTCTATAAAACAATAAAACGGTGTGACTAATAAAGCTTCATTAGACGTAATTTTATCAACCTTTTCAGTTTATTACACAGCACATTACCGCCTTTCCCTTGACGCTTTTTAACCGACTTTCCAAAAAGGAGGAGGTTCTATGTTCGACCTTTTTTAAAGTATTTGCACCTATTTTTCCGACAATTGTGGACCGGTTTTGTTATATCTTTTTTTTTTAAAGATTATGTTCCCAAATTGGTGCCATTTTAATTTGGTGGAGAACTTCAGAGATATACTACAGAACTTTTCAATAAATGACTGCAAATCTCTCGGGATTGCTGCAATCGCATGTCTGTTTATTGTTTATACCATTTCATAACATAAAATCACGCCAGTACGCTCTAAAGAGGTACGCAGATGTGTAAAGTTTACCTTAATACACTCACATTTCACCGGTTATGTTCAAGTTTCATGATATTCCGTAATCTATTTTGGCATTACAGGTTCCTTATAAAGAAGTTGCCTATTTATTTGATATTATGATACAAATAAAAAGTGAAAAATAAAAATCTTTATTACAAAAAAATACTACCAGTCGGTAGTATTTATTTGTAATAAAGTATTCAAATAAAAACACTACAAAAGAAAAAATAACTTTCTTTTTGAAAGTCGGTGTCATTAATGAAAAATAGTACCGACCACCAAAAAAAAAAAAACTTCACATTGATGGCATTTTTTTTTTTGTTCATTAAGTATCTCCATCAAAAGGTGTTCACAAAATAATTAAAGAAGGCACGAAAGGAAAATTGCCAACCAAATCAACACACATCCCAGCACTTATATACGGTTCGTACAGCTAGCGTCTCCATATGTGCAGGTGAACGAGGGCACTGCGAGCGGCTCCGGCGGCCTGTCGCCGGGCGAGCAGCTGTCCAGGAGGTGTGTGCAACTGCTCAAGGCGGCGCTGAAACCTGATGTCTGGCCGCACATGTGCGAGCCTAAATTGTCGTGGTTGGATAAAGTAAGTCACTACGATAATAGTACATTGTGATACAAGGGTGGAAAGTAGGTTATTGCAAACGAGCTGTCATTAACAAGAACGAGCCGAAGGCGAGGGTTTTTCGTCGTGTGATACACACCCGTGTATCACACGACGTTTTTCAATACAGTTGTGGGAAATAGTAAAAACAAATCAAAGAATTAGATTTGTTTATTCAAATAAATATAAAATTTTCAGAAAATAGCGGGTTTTTGCAACTAGGCATATTTTTGACAACGAAAACAGCCTACAGCCAAATGTTGATGTGAATATAATTAAATTAAAACTGGTAATTAAATATATTAAACAACCATTTAAAAGATTTTTGAGAATTTAATGCTAAAACGTACGGTATCATTCATCTTTCCTCATATAAAATCTGTCCTATTTTATTCTATGTATGAAAACTCATTGCTACTAAACTTTTTTAAATTTACTTAATAAATTTAAAACTCAACTCTAAAAGTAATGATCGAGCTCGTAAACAAAAGTCACGACCGCGTAACAGAAAGATGCCTATGCAAATGATTTAATTTTCGAATCATAATTATAGCCTCTGAAAGTACGCCATGTTTAACAACTGCATTGAAAAGATCTATTATTATGTATGACTAGCGGACGCCTCGCGGTTTCACCCGTGTAGTTCCCGTTCCCGTGGGAACAGAAAATGGAGCACACAACCCGTGGAGAGAGCATCGGCGGTGTTTTTGTTCTAAACCGAAGTCACCAAGAAACAGCGGGGACAGAGGAAAGCTGCCCCCGCTGCGATTGGGTGATAGTTTGACAACCAAATGACAACTGATTCTCTAGGGATTTCAAACAAGTAATTAAAAAAATATCGATATCGGTAAATGTTTAACTTATTAATATTATAAGTATTTCTTTGGGATACAGACAAACAAAAGCACGAATTTCTTAGAATCTTCGGTTCGTATTATACGTTTATGATAAGGAAAATACGGGCTAGACAATATCAAACAAAAGATCATACAAAACTGCAGTTCTTATTAGTTTCGGCAACTTAGAAAGTATTGTATAATGCTTAATAATGGCGTTATGGCCGTTTTCAAGAAGTCACTGAGTATTTTTTGCGCTCGACGAGCGTTTCAGTCTTGGAGCCTTACATATCGATATAATCGTCGTGAACTCGTGATGCTGCGAACAGCACTATCGAGAAAAAAAGCTAATGTGCAAATCAGTGTACCAGAAAGAGACAGCAAAGTGAACCATCCAGAAATAAATATATTTGATTTTACTTAACGAAGTTGATTAAATGGAGTAGAAAAGCACAAAACTGTGAAATGTTGTCCCATCTTTTGTGTAACTTGAAGTAGTAGTACACTTCCCACACCATTTAATTGCACAAATAGGCATTACTTTTCGTTTTATTTGTTTTAAAGACGGAAGCGCGTGACGTTCGTACGTTTAGCTTACAGATGCGACTGACCAAAATTTCGCTGCATGAGCTTGATATTGCATACGCTTAGGCGATAACCCCCGCACGCTCTCTCAACGGGTTTTGTGCTCCATGGAATAGAAGGATAAAATTTTTTGGAATCGATCTAGTAGTTTTTAAGTTTATTCGTTACATACAAACATACAAAAATAAAAATCTTTCCTCTTTATAATATAGATTCAGTCAATTTGGCTGTGTCACACGGCATAGCGGTTTTTGTATGTTCAAAAGAAGCGAAAATAACGTCCGGCTGAGATCGGACGAAGCGCGGTGAACTGCGTTTGCGGCAAAATAAAATTGAATACCATAGAAATAAAGTTGAAATTTAATTTAATCTGAATAACTTGTAACACGTCCCGCTTAGTAAACAAAGAGACTTACTATACTTGATTCTTTCTTTTTGCAAACAATTTAATAATTTTCCATAATATTCTACAGGTACTTTTACAAGTTTTTACAACAGCAGAGGCAAACGCAGGTAATATTGCGAACGCGTGCACCGCACTAGAACTACTAGTATTCCTATTAGGAGTTCTACGACGGGAACAGATCCTTGTAGCTTTGAAGCCGCTACAACGAGGACTGGCGGCCTGTGTGTCGTCCACCAATCCTAAGATAGTCCGACTTACGCATAACCTGCTCGCGAAGCTAACGGCCATATTCCCGACTGAACCTACTGGAGCTGCGCAGGCTTCAAAGGTATGTAACGTATTTTGATCCTGTTTTTTGTTTTATTATATTTCCTAGCGTTTGGACTGGAGCAGAGACCATGATAGCGTAGACGTGACCAAACACGAATGGGACAAGTTGTGATTTAAACCATCGTGTCTGTTTTTGCACGTTTCCGTTCCACCGTCTCTGCCTCAGTAAAAACACATCTTACCTTAAAAGGCAATATGTGTGAAAAAATAATTGTTATTTGACCAGTGTATCGATCAAAGGAATAAAATAGAATACTAAAATTGATCGAAAAACTAAAGAGGTATAACAATATAAAAAATATTTCTGTCCCTCTCAACGAAAACGTCGTTTTCTATGGCAGCTGTTGGGTTTCGTGCCATCTGACGTCATATTGCACGTCGCACTTCTCTTTCGAATTTTCAACTTTGACGCTTTATAATCGTCTTTAATCGAGATATTTAAAAAAATCTTTTATATTCAATTTGTTTACTATACTTAAAAAATATTTAATTTAATAAATAAAAAAATACATACGTATTCCCTATTATTAAAGGCCAAAATTCTCTTGATTTCTTTAGTAACTGATTAGCAGATTCTTTATTCAAATTCTCTATAGAAATTTTGAATATCGAATGTGCTAAACAATCGCAATTTTGAATATCGAATGTGCTAAACAGCGTCTTTTTTATCAAATCAAAATCAAAATCATTTATTTGTAAAACATAGGTAATAATTACATGCAAGATCTTAAAAATTAGGTAGTGCGCTATGTTTTGCCAATTGACATACAAATAAAATAAAAAAAATACGATTACATGAATAGGTAGGTACTGTTAAATTAAAATATTTTCTTTATATTTTCAGGTTGATATCTGTTACAATATTTTCATTACATACCCTATAAATTATCCTCCATAACTTAACTATATACATTTCTTCCACAGTACGAAGAACTGGAAACTTTATATGCCTGCGTAAGCAAATACGCGTTCGAAGGTCTAGCTACATACGAGAAGTCAGCTGGAGGCCAGGCGGCCAGCAGCACGGCAGCAGCCGGTACGACCACCACCAGTGGTGCCAGTGCCCTGCTGGGGCCGCTTATGATGCTGAAGGCGTGTTGTTCCTCTAACCCCTCATACATCGACAGGCTGCTGCAGCCAATGATGAGGGTTCTACAACGAATGGCTAGAGATCACGTCGCCCCTAATCCGGATCATGCCCTGGTTGACTTGCTCGTAAGTATTTTGTGTATTTCTCTCTGGCCAAGATGTCAAAGTCAAAATCGTTTATTCCGAACTAAGTTTATGTTTTATGGTGTTTTTTGTTAATACTTATGACTTAGCAGCCTTTTACAAGCATTGCAATTATCAATCTCCTGTCCTTATCATCCTAAATTGCGTGCATTAAACATTATTATTACTTTTTTTATTTTAAATTTTTACAATTAAATTGAGAAAAATATAGTTATGTCAAAATTAAATGTCAATAATAATGAATTTAATACAATTATACAGCAATATTAATGTATGATGAAGGTACAATGTTTATCAACAAAGCACTGACAGCTCGATCAGCTGACAGATGGGGTGTACATTTTAAGTTTCCTCGTTTGCTCTAATCTAATTTTCTAGTCCTATGCCCTTGGATATTTTTTTTTTCATACTATCTTTCACCTGTACTAACTCAGTTAAGATGTACAACGAGGGGGGTCTCACTCCGCAGTTTAGGTACGATCGGCCGGCGCTCCGTGTGAAAAGGAGTACCGCAGTTGGTTGCCGCTACCGCTCGGCTCGCACGCTAGCCAAGTTATTATTTGTACTGTGATTTTTGCAAAGAACGATGACTTCTAAACGATCTTATAATGAGTCCTATAAAAGATACTGTTGTGTTTACGGGTCTCAGAATCGATATTATCTTTTTTTTACAGTTCCGAAAGATTTTGAAAGATAAGCTATTTTGTTGTGTTTAAATCATTGCATAAATACTCTGTAACTATCGGTAGTAGGTGTATAATACGAAGGAAATATAAAAAAAACACATTTTTAGGTAGTTTTTGGTTGTTTGTTTGGTTGTATTGTTTTTGGTTTTGGGTTGTCGCATTGTTGTTGTCATTTGTGGGTGTGCGAAATACTAGCAATTAGGTACCTACCTATCTAAGTAGGAACAACAACAATGTAGATAGACGATGAATATTATAGTAGCAGCAGCAAGCCGACAACCTTAGCGCGTCACTCCGCGCCAGAGAGCAATGGAGTTACGCGTTAGGAGAGAGCGGCAGCATTTAGGTTGAATGGTGGCACTGAGTGCTTATGCGATCTGAATTGTACTTTGTTGCTTACTAGCAAGAGTCTCTATTTCTATGAATTGTTGCGTGAAGTGACTCTTCTGTACTTGTACTATTATTTATTGTGTGGTACAATGGATACAACATTCTATATCGAATTTGTTTTATTTTTGTTGTTCAGTAAAGTTTAGCCCTAAAAAAATGCTGTTTCACTTTGTTTGTAAACATTGTATCTTCAAAATGGCTGGAGTTTAGTAAAAATAATATAGTTATCCCCTATAAGTGTACATGTTTTGGCAATGAAGACAGGTGGCAGGCAGGGCTTCTTCAACAAGGCTCGATGAATATGGTTTACAATGAGATTTAAGTGAGAATTTTGTATCTATGTACGAACGGTCCTGGTTTGTAAAACACACCGGTGGGGCGCGCGGACTGTAGGAGGATTTTTCTCCCGTTCGTCGCGAGCGAGCTGTCCTCTCCCGTTAAACAGCAGATGTCGCTCCAAATTGTCTATCGATCGTAGATCTAATGAGAACCGATAGATGGCGCTGCTTGACCCAACAGTACATTATTAATGCAATAATGATTTGATTGAAAGAATAGAAACATTATTATCTCAGCGTACCAATAATGCCCCCAATCGAGTTAATCTTTGGAGGTGTCCATGTCAAAATTGAGTAGACGTGAAAGTGGTGATACCAAGAAACTACGTAATATATATTATTATTATTATTATTTATTTGTCTCAGATAAGAAATCCATAAATTGAAATTTAGATACACATACAATAAATACACAACATGTCAAAATAAAAAAATTAAAAAAAAAAAAAAATGAATAAAAATATGTAAATAATTTGTTTTTCAGATAGTGGCATTAGATCTACTTAAGTCTCGCGTGTCGGTCATGCCCGGGGAGACGAGGAAGACATTCATCGGTACTGTTTTAGTCGGACTTATCGAGAAAACTACAGATGCTAAGGTAAAATTATACTATTGTTATTTGTAAAATTTTGCTATTTGATCACTTGAAGCACAGATAATTATAATACTAGCATACAGATGCCTCATTTACTCACATACGAAGAAACTGTGCCCACGTAACTAGCGTTTTTCGTCTGATTTTGAAACGCGTTCGGTTACGTTCTACGAATATAGATGGTGTTAGCAGCGACTTGCAAGTAAAAGGGTTTACTCGGTTCGTATAAACTTTTTTTTTTAAATATAGCGTCAATTTGTTTTTGAGTACGTTTTTATAGTTTCATTGTACCAAAATGTGTTACAAAACATAGATTGGATGTATAATAATGTTGAATTAAAAAAATAGATTGGATGCCTCAAAAATTTAAAACCGCGCCATCTATTGGAATCAATGTTAAAGGATCCATTCAAATAATCTTCGAAATGGTAATTAAGAACATATAATTTTTATGATCGACTCTAGAAAATCTTAATATTTCACAAAACTTAATAACAAATCGAGACTTATCACGCCATCTAGTGCAATTTATTTGAACCAAATTTTCTTTCTTCGCGTTGGGTGCCCGTGCTTTAAGTTAATTTTTCATCACTGCAAACTCATCTGTCTAGTCTTTTCCCAATTGTTGTTGGGGTCGGCTCCTAGTCTTACCGGATTCAGCTGAGTACTAGTGTTTTACATGGAGCGACTGCCTATCTGAATTCCACAACCCAGTAACTGGGTAACACCATACCCCTTGGCAAGACTGGAATCAGATCTCAAGCTTCTGACTACCCTTAACGACTGTCAAAGATCTTCAAATGACAGCCGGGACCAACGGCTTAACGTGCTTTCCGAGGCACGGAGGAAACTCGGTATGTTGAAATGGTCACCCATCCACGGACCGACCTCGGCAAGCGTTGCTTAACCTTGAAGATCGACCCGTACGGCTGTTATTATTTAGCTACGAGCTCCTCTTCTCTCTTCATCACTGCAAACTAATTATTTTTTAAGTTACCTCTATGTCACTTAAAAGTCCATTTTTCTTTACGTTATCTCTTCTCCATTACAGGTCATGAAAACCATAATCCGTATGGTAGAAGAGTGGGTAAAATGGCGCGGCACCATCCCCGGCGCGGCCAGCACGTCCGCGCCCACCGGCGCCGCGCCGTCGCTGCGGGAGAAGTCCATACTGCTGGTCAAGCTCATGCATAGTGTGGAGAAACGGTTCCCTGACGACCTGGACTTGAATGCTATGTTCTTGGAGCTCATTAACTATGTGTACAGGTATGTGGGTATATTTGACTGAAGATAATATAGTTGTATATTCGTAGCAGGTGGCGCTCTGTAGTTTCTGCCTACCTCCATGAGAAAAAGGCGTGAGGTTATGTATGTATGTATACAAGGTGGCCAAAAAGTCGTGGAACAAGCGCAACTAGGGGTTAGATGGGGTCATCAGTGCTGGGCTGCGTGTCGCGGGTTTGATGCCCGCACGGGACAAATATTTGTATGGCCTACAGATAGTTGTTCCGGATCTGGGTATCGTGACTTTAAATATTTGTAAACGCACCCACAATACACAAGAAATCCTAGTTTAGGGAAATGTTATTTAAAAAAAAAAAACTACAGTATGTATATTTTTACAATACGGATATTTTATTGCACTACATAACTCTTATCTCTTACAGAGACGAGCACCTAAAAATGACAGAACTATCAATGAAGTTGGAACCAGCATTCCTCGCAGGTCTTCGCTGCCCTCAACCCAACATTCGCGCCAAGTTCTTTGAGGTATACGACCAGAGTGTGCGCCGGCGCATCTTCGATCGGCTGCTGTACATCATATGCTCGCAAAACTGGGAACATATCGGACAATACTTCTGGATTAAGCAGTGCCTAGAGTTGCTGCTGGTTACTTGTGTGCCAAGTAAGTATATAGCTCGGTCGAGATAACTGAGCACCGTGTCCTGTCAAACGACTCCATTCCCGCCTCCCCGCGCGGCACCCCGCGTTCGCTTCGTGAGCCAATAGTGGGAGTCGAACGTCAGAGTGAAATTGACATTTCGGGTCCTCAGTTATAATAACCTAGGCTACACTTAACTTGTTGGAAAAATTAAGTTCAACTACACTCTTTACGCTGTAGCATGGTGCGGGTGACAGTTTCAATAACATTTTTTTCGCACATAACGTCATACCAGAATTATACCATACACCATATTTGCCACTTCTTCTTCTTATCCGGTACACTCTTGACAGAGCGGTCGTGATCGCTATGTAGTAGTAATATTAGAAGGCAGATGTGATGCGCTTCACGACGTTTCGCCACCGCTGCCTATTAGAGGTCATCCTGCTGCACTCATTGAGTGAACCTCCTACGGCAGACTTGATCTGGTCAGTCCAACGCGTAGGTGACCTTCCGCGCGGTCTAGTGCCCTCCACTTTCCCTTGGACGACAAGGCGTTCTATGGACTGATCACCACGCCGAGATACGTGTCCGAAGAATGTAAGGATGCGAGATTGTACTGTTGAGAACAGACGCTGCTTAGTTTTTTTTTTTTTTTCGGGATATTTGCCATGTAAATTTTGCATTTGGTTGAGAGCTCGATATTTCGGCACCGTTACAAGCGCCATGATCACGAGAACTAAAGTCTTTGCGGGTGGGTGTTATTTACGAACTGACATGTCTGTCTACCCTCTTCCTCACTCGTTTTTCACGCACGATACCGCTACCACCAGAACTCGTCTCACTAGTTACTCGACATTGTTCACGACAGACGATACTCACTATATCCACTTTTGACACTCGTTCAGTAGTTTTACGACCTTAACATAGTTGAACCACTGGATTCCAGGCTCGCGACAATTGAAACCCGTCGTCCCTATTGAAATTTTTGCACTTGGTTATTTCAATTGCTTCCCGAACCATTCTAGGTATGTAATGGTGTTCTGTCGAGATCACCTGTGGGTCATGTAAATCGATCAAATCAAGAAAATAAAGTAAATTGATCAAGTGCAAAAATTTCAATAGGGACGACGGGTTTCAATTGTCGCGAGCCTGGCATCCAGTGGTTCAACAATACCGAGTTCTTGAAGTATCGAGACGTTTGTACGAAACTCGGTCCACGAAACCCCAAGCATTCTTCTGCAGCACCACATTTCCAGAGCGTCTATTTTCTGTCTTTCCACATCTCGCAAGGTCCACGTATACGTATACGTATATTTGCCTGTATGACGTTAAACTACAAAAAATACGTATACGTATATGCGTAAAAAATGTTATTGAAACTGTCACCCCCACCATGCTACAGCGTAAAGAGTATAGTAGGATTAGCAAGATTTGATCTTTCCAACGTCGCTTATTTTGTTGTTGGTTTTGTTTTAAATAATACTTTTTACTATGAGCCCTAAAGAGAGTCCAAGTTCTTCCGACTTACTATTTGTAATGGAAATTTTGAACATTCCCGATGCCATCTCTTGACTATTTATTCGTTATATTCGCGTTAAGAAAATAGTGAGTCATCGTTGACTCGACTAATAGGGTCGTCGCAAGCTTGCTAATTTGTTCCCGATTGGTCAAGAGGCCGGGTGATAACGATGACTCACTATTTTCTTAATGCGAATGGACTCTTAAAACGAAATTGACATTCACTATTTATATAAAACTAAGTCCCCCGCCGCGTCTGTCTGACTGTTCGCGATAAACTCAAAAACTACGGCCCGAATTTTCATGCAGTTTTCACAAATAGACAGAGTTTCATGAGGAAGGTTTAGGTGTATAATTTGTTAAGGTTTAACCCGTGTGAAGCTGGGGCGGGTAGGTTGTATCAAATTGAATAAAAAGAAGTTAATTAAAAAACACAAAAACCCGACTGCTTAAAAAGCGAACTAAAAAGACGTTAACAAGTAGAAAATCATGCTGTGCAGTCGGAGGATAAAAGATCGCGAGCTGGCTGACCAAAACCAGATGTATACTCCGACTGCACAGCATGATTTTCTTCTTGTTTACGTCTTTTTAGTTCGCTTTTTAAGCTGTCGGGTTTTTTGTTTTTTAATTTTTTTTTTTAGAATTTGGTACATTTAAACATACAAGTGCTATATATTTTTGAAATCACCTCCTAAAACCCTTTATTTTGATACCAAACACAATGCGGTTGGAAGAAAAAAAATTGGGTGCCCCACAATATGGCGCCCAAATACCGCCATTTATTTTATTATCAACTTTAATATAGCCAGTGACACTCGCAGGGTCAAGACAAATCGATTGACGTAAGAATCATCAAAATCGGCTAACGCGTTTGGTCTCTAGAACGCCACATAGGAACAAACATACATAGACTGATAAACACATTACCCTCCTTCGGCAGTCGGGTAAAAAGAATATCGCACTGATATCGAATTAAAATAAATCTTTTTTTTTACGTTACCAGGTACTCAGATCCGTCTTTCGAACCCAAAATATCTGCTGCCTAGCATATCATCAGTGATAAACTCAGCAGACAGTGAAGATCGCAAATCCTTCGTCATATTCAGCAGTGTGAAGGAAGAGTCTTCAGATGGATTCAGTGACTCATTGGAACCTGATAAGGAAGATGTGTTGGATATGGATCTGGATTCCAGTTCCAATCAGAAAGAGGATTGCACTAAGACTGTGACAAATAGGTAAGTTATAAATAATAGGGTAGTTGACATAAAATATCTATTTAGTCCGTCAGTTAGATAACCTAAAAATGTTGGACTCGTATTTTTTCTTTTGCCACGTAAACAAAAAAATACGACGATACAGTGCGTTGAAACATCGAGTGAAGTTCTTTTTTTTTAATTGTCTGTATGCTCGCGTTTGACCATTATCGCGCCTGATGTTAAGCGATGATGTGGTCTACGGTGAAGCTCGCTTGCCTAACCCATTCACTCTTGACTTTAAGACCCCAAGGTTGTAGCTATCAGGGAACAAAGACTCCGGAAGGGAGTTCCACGCCTTAGCTGTGCGCACAATGAAAATATTAGCAAAACGCTTTGTGAGTATGGGTGAGATGTCCACCATGTACCGATGGCGCATGGCCGTACTTCTAGTCCGATAATGGAAAGGGCTAGGCGGAATCAAATTGTGCAGTTCCGTCGCACACTCCCCGAAATGTAACCGATAAAAAACCGTCAGGCTGGCAACTCGGCGTCGATGTTCGAGGCTCTGGAGCTTTGACGCGACTATTGTTGTGTAGTAGTAGTAGTAGTGCATTGTTGCTAATAAGCCTTTTGACCCGTCTGTCAATCGACTCAAGTACATCAAGCTGGTATTTGGCAGATCCATCCCAGAGGTGAGAGCAGTACTCCATGCATGACCGAACTTGCGTTTTATACAAGTTGAGCAGCTGTTCAGGCGTGAATTACCGTCTCACCTTTGCAGGAATTCCCAAAATTTTTGCAGCTAAATTAGCTTTCGCCTCAATGAACGGACCGAAGTTGAGGGTCGATGTCAACGTAACACCAAGAAGTTCGAGATGGTCCGTTAACGGCACGGTTACAACACGGAAAGATGGAGCCGGGTGGAATTGGCTCTTTTTAGCGGGAAAAAGACACGCCTGGGTCTTAGCAGCATTGAAACTGACCAGATTGGTATCATCCCATTCGGAGACCGCCTTCAAGGATAGGTTCAAGCGTTCAACCATGGCCTCCCAGAGAGACCGAATCGGAGGCCCACTAGCCCGTGCGCCGGACACGTGTCTCTCAGCAACAGTGCTGTCTGCGTACCCAAAGGTTCCGGGTTTTAGCAGATCATTAATGTGCAGCAAGAATAGTGTTGCCGAGAGCACTGACCCCTGAGGGACTCCGGCGTTGATATCTAACTGACCGGACGAGCAGCCGTCGATAAGCACTCGGATGGATCGACCCCTCAGGAAGTCCGCAATCCAATCACACAGATAACTAGGCAGACCGAAGGAAAGAAGCTTACCAATGAGGCTTTCGTGCCAGACCTTGTCGAAAGCCTTCGAGATGTCGAGGGAGACGTCTAGCGCTTCCCCTTGTCTCTCGATGGCCTCACTCCAGGTGTGAATGGTATACGCTAATAGATCCCCAGTGGACCGATTTCGGCGAAAGCCGTATTGGCGGTCACTGACGTCATGGCGTGCTACACTTTATACTGACAAAGTGACGTCACAAGCTCCCACTCCTGAACTTTGATGCGCTTTATCTTTGTCAGTTTTTATTTATTTGATACAGCAAAAAATACGGGTCCAATATTATCTGATAATCTCACTGACGAACTAGTTAGAATTATCATTTTTCTACTGAGAAGACCTAGGAATACCTACATATTATAAAACAAAATCCCCCGCCGCGTCTGTTCGCAATAAACTCAAAAACTACTGAACGGATTTTCATGCGGTTCACCAATAGAAAGAGTGAGAAACGAGGAAAGTTTTTGTTTATAATTTGTCACGGGCGAAGCCGGGGCGGGTCGCTAGTTCTTTATAAAAGTTTTGTTTGACATTGATTTTTTTGTTTGAGGTGATAGTCAACTTCTTCAAATTGTTTTACGTGAGCCCATTCCTTCATCAATCACATCTCGAGCGCAAAATTTCAATGTTAATTTTCATAAACCATAAATACAAACTATTTCGCATCTTCGCGGGTATCACAAGCTTAAAACTTTTATGGAATTTAAACCTATTTCTTACTTGTTCCACAGACTACGCACCTTAAACCAGATAGTAGCAAAACAGTCAGAGTTCCTGGAACTTGCACGTCGCGTTCGCACAGAGCAGCTAGTCGTGGCGGCCGCACAACTGTGTCATATGGACGACAACCTCGCGCATCACACCTGGCTGAGGCTGTTCCCTAAGCTGTGGAACACTCTGGATGAAAGGCAACTGGGGGTAAGTGGACTTTATTATGATGCCATAAATAAACTTCATCCTATCCAGTCAGTAAAATGAGGTACTAGTGGCAGTTTGGCATCACTAACAATGACCAAATGAACAAGGGAATTAGTACTGAGTAAATGAAAATGTTCGTTGGGGTTCTAAATGGGAGCAATGGTGGCCCAGTGGTATCGGCCGCTTACTAGTTGTAGGTCATGGGTTCGAGCCCAGGCAGGCGCTTTACTTTGTGTAAATTATTTCTTCACCACTGCTCTCAAAACGGTGAAGAAAAACATCGCGAGGAAACCGGCATGTCCTAGAACTAAAAATTCGAAGACATGTGACATCCACCAACCCGCAGTGGGCCCTCGTGGTGGAAAACGGCCCATTCCCTCTCACAGATAGGAGACCTGTGTCCCAGCTGTGGGAACATTAATAGGCTGATGATGTGATGATGTGAAATGAAAATTGTTTGAATTGATAGCCCAAAGCTGTGTAATTTTTGTTGCGCTATATACACCTACTATTTTGAAGTATGTTACTATTGTCACTTTTATTTCTATAAGTATGTTTTCCTTTTTTCTTTCTTTTTTTGTATGTTGGCACCTTGTTTTTATATACCTATACGTAAATTAAAATAATTTTAATGTGATTTTGTGTTGTATCTACTGTGTTTTGTGTGCTAAATAAATCTAAATAACTGTTTTATCTATCTATCTATTTGACGCATATGCATTACGCTTGTGTTCAAAACATGATTTTGAAGCGAAACTGTAAAATAGAAAAAGTGGCAATGCTTACAACGTATGTGTAGGATAGATAGACCCCTTTGCCGCACTTATACCACACTAAAAATATACAAACAGTACGGAAACTACCTACAAACGGCGCACTCACACAAACATACGCACCGACGAGACCCTTACGCAGCGTCCGCAGTGCTGTCAGTACTGAACACCGCGACGCGACGAGTGGTTTTTACTGTGCTTATACTGCCATTTGGTCTGTTGTGCGTGCAGGCCTCCTCTCTGTGAGAGGGAATGGTCCCTAATCCACCACGCGGGCCCAGTGCGGTCTGGTGGATGTCACATGTCTTCGAATATTAGGTTCTAAGACATGCCGGCTTCCTCACGATGTTTTCGTTCACCGGTTTTTTTTTTTTATTTGGCTCACACTAGGAATTTCTTCACTAGGTATCGTGGGTGCGTTTAAAAACATATAAACTCACATACAGCAGTTGAGAGCAGTGGTGATGAAATAATTTGAAATAATTTAAAATTGAGCGCACGGTTGGTGCAGTGGTTGAGCGATTGACTGCTGCGCTGCGTGTCGCGGGTTCGATTCCCGCACGGAACAAATATTTGTATGACCTACAGATAGTGGTTCCGGCTCTGGGTGTTGTGTATGTGAGTTTAATGTTTGTAAATGCACCCACGATACAGGAAGAAATTCCTAGTGTGGGGCAACGTTTAAAAAAAAAAAAAAAAAAAGTTTTCATAAAATTAAGCGCTTGGGTTCGAACTTGTAAGTCGCGACCGTTACCACTGGGTCACCACTGCTCTTACAAACGTATGTGTTAACAAAACTTTCATGCACATTTCTTGTATGATATTGTTTAAACATCAATTAAGAGCAATATTTAATTATTTCCAGACGGTAATGAACGAGATAGTCCCGTTCATAATATCCGGAGTACACGTAGTCCAGCGGGATCAGCCCCTCAGCGCCCTCAACACCTTCATAGAAGCTCTCGCACGATGCAATCCGCCTGTCAGCATTAAACCGTAAGTATTAAAGCACGGGACCGGTCAATGTGGCGACACTTGGGGGAGGCCTATTTCCAGCAGTGGACGTCTTTCGGCTGTTACGATGATGATGATGATGATTAAAGCACTTGCTCCTCGCAGCGGCTTTGCCTGCGTGATGTGGGTTTTTGTACTCCAAGGAAACATTTTCCTGGGTTGAAAAATAGGCTATGTCCTATTCCAGAGTATTCCAGACTATAATCTATCTCTTTGCCAAATTTCATCTATACTCCATTTGAAATAGCATTAGACATGTTTCCAATTTTTTTTACAGTCCGTTCAACCGATTTTGAGTTTTATCCCGTAAACATAAGGACGACATAAAAAGCATAAACCTGTTATCAAAACCAACTGTTTACTACAGCTACCATTTGTCGTATTCGTATCACCAACGCAATAAAAGTCAAAATCGGTTGAACGGGCTGTGAAATGAGCTAATTTAAACGTCTAATGTTATCGCAAATGGAGTTTAGATCCGTTCGGCGTGATTGAGTAACGAACATCCATCCGTTCATCCATACAAACTTTCGCATTTATAATATTAGTAGCTTCAGCCAGCGGCTTCGCCCGCGTGAAAGTCGAAAATTATCCCGAGAGTACATACTTCCGGGATAAAAGTATCCTATGTGCTATTCCAGACTATAATCTATCTCTGTGCCAAATTTCATCCATATCCGTCCAGCCGTTTGAGCGTGAAGAAGTAACAAACTTACACACACACAAACTTTCGCCTTTATAATATTAGTGTGATTATTGTAGTAGGAAGTAAAATATATTACTTACTAGCTGACCCCCGCGGCTTCGCTCTCGTCAACTGGCCTACCTACCTACCATAACTACCCTACCCTACCGACCCTACATACTGAAAAAAAATATATAAAAAATAAAACATAAACCATCTACTAAATAGTCCGAACAAAGCCTAAACATTTGGTTTGGATAGGTGAGCCCGTTCTCGAGTTATAAAATTACAACGAAAAGTGGCATTGTTTTTTATAATAGATACCTATCTATTTTATTACCTTTTGTGATCATTTGTCGAACTATACTTCCTAAAGAATATGTGGTGAGGCTCATGCAGTCTATGGTGAAACTATGAGGTAAATGTTCGCAGATTTGACTACAGAACTATTCTGTGATTTACGCTACACATTTTGCAATGCCTGCAGCCTAATTGCGTAACTGAATTCGGCAAAGCAAAGGGTTTGACCGCCATCAATCGACCAATCACATAGACAGAAAGAAAACCACACAACAACGCGTCTTTCGTCTCGCATGTGATTGGCCGGTTTTTTTCGTTTTTGACACCGACTTCTGAAAAGAAAGTTATTCAAAATCAAAATCAATATTTTTATTTCATATAGGCCTACATGGGTACTTATAAAACGTCGAAATTTATTATTTATTGTTCGCACTGTAGTGTATTTTTTTTTGCAATTCAGTTTTTTATCTTCGGTACCTTATAATACCATGTAAATACGCATTATTAAACAACAAATCTAAATGGAACACGAGAAGCACCAGCCTTCAAATAAAAAAAGAATCAACAAAATCGGTTGATAATTGGCGGAGCACTCGCGTAAAAAACATACAGTCGAATTGAGAACCTTCTCCTTTTTGAAGTTATTTACCATATCTTTAAAGGAACGTCCTCACTGGGAGCATTATTTCGTGAGCATTCGTAAACAAGCAATCGTAGACGAGCAACAAATGCTGCCCAGCGAGCCCAGCATTAATTTTCGAGCTAAACTATGAACGTTCGAGTCGAACATTCCCTTGCGAGCTAGGAACATTCGAATACGATAACACGATTGACCAAGAAGGTCACAAACACTTAAGATCAAGGAACTGTTCCTTGCTTTACAAGTGGTCAGTCATAGTCAGGAATATGACTGGCCATACTCAGTTAATGAACTGAGTACTCGCTTTCGAGCGTCGTTTTATTTGTGTGAACATTCGAATGCGAGCCGTTTCCGTAAAAATCGTTGCGACGTTCACACCACTCGAATATATGACCACTTGAATGCTCATTACACGTGAATGCTCATTACACGTGAATGCTCATTACACGTGAATGCTCATTACACGTGAATGCTCTCAGAGATGACGTTCCTTACCAGAACCATTACTTTGTTACCAGTCCTATGATGAAATACCTCGGCAAGACTCACAACCTATGGCACCGAATGACCCTCAATCTGGAGCAGATGGCCATCGACCAGGCCAGTGGACGAGCGCAGAGAGAGCCGCTCGAAATATACGACTACGACATTGAAACTACTACACCTACAGTAAGTATTTTTTTTAATACTTTTTTGAATTTAGAACCTCAGATGATTACTATGTTTTTAGAAAACAAACTCTATGTTTTACATGACAAAGTTCAAATCCCATTGCAACCAAGATGTACGTAGGACTTTAAAATCATTTGAAAATAATCTATAGACTTTTATAACGTTAGAGGTAGACAATTAAGTGGAAATATATATAATAAACTATCTTAGATTAGTATGTTAATATTAATGACTAGCTGAACCCCCGCGGCTTCGCGCCCGTCAAATTTATAGCCTATGTTACTCGGGAATAATGTAGCTTTCCATAGGTAAAAGAATTTTATAATCGGCCCAGTAGTTTCGGAGCCTATTCGGTACAAACAAACAAACAAAACAAAAACTTTCCTCTTTATAATATTGGTATAGATGTACGGTAAGTAAAGTATATCGATATGGATGCACTGTTCAAAATAAGCTGGACCTGAAATACGAAAGCTGAAATGTTTTATTGAAAGCTTTGGAAGAGCCAGTGAAATCAGTCTTGACATAGACTAAGGGAAATGAATTTACCCATGGTATTACAGGTAAACAGTAACTATTATTAAACTGTTAAGCCGGGTTTCTCACTGCTAAATTATCGCAGAATTAATGTGACAAATTGTCAAGCACGCATTAACTGCTGTGATTGGTTGAATGAATTTTCAACAGCCAATCACTGCAGATAACCGGCGATTATTCGTCGATAATCGAGTGTTGAGAAACCGGGGGTTAGAGTTAAGTTTTTAAAATGCTTTACATGTTTTTTAGTAGTTTTGATGCACCTAATCCTTTGGGGAATATAAAAATATTTTTGTTATGTGATGAAGTAGTTTCTTAGGCTTTCGCAAATGTTATTGTAATGGTCTATTGGCGCACAGATTTGTATTGAAATCAATTCTTTTTCTTAGATTTCTCTTGAGTTTCAATGTAACTTGATCAAAACGTCGAGTTAGTCACAAGATGTTTTTTTTTTATCTAAATCTGCACGCCTCACCCGAGTAAAGGTCATTTACAAGGAGACATTTTCATACCCATAAAAAAGATTTTCGAAGAAAAAAGAAAACTTATATCCACATTACCACTGTAAAATTCGCGAGAAACTCTCTTTGTAAAATAGGCCATAAAACCGAATGTATAAGGTCAAATTTCCCATGTTAGACACTCATCAAGACTTCAAAATTCGCAGGAGGTACTAGACTCGTTGAGCGACATGTTCGAGCTACTACAAGAAGAGGACATGTGGTCTGGTCTATGGCAGAAACACGCGCGATACCGAGAGACCACCATCGCGATCGCGTACGAACAACAAGGCTTCTTCGAACAGGCGCAAGTACGTATCACTTCATAATAATTATGCCATCGGGCCCTCACACAAAAAAAAGCTTCCCGTAGAGCTCCGTGTAACTACAACACATCTTCAAGTGACAATTTCGGCCTACTTAGCCTTTTCCCAACTAAATTGGGATCGGCTTCCAGTCTTACCGGTTTCAGTTGAGTACCAGTGTTTTACATGGAGCGTCTGCCTATCTGACTTCCACAACTCAGTAATTGGTAAGACGGTACCCCTTGGCAAGACTGGTGTCAGATCTCATGCTTCTGACTACCCGTAATGACTGTCAAAGATCTTTAAATGACAGCCGGGACCAACGGCTTAACGTGCTTTCCGAGGCACGGAGGAAACTCGGTGTGTTGAAAATGGTCGCCCATCCACGGACCGACCTCGTCAAGCTTTGCTTAACCTTGATGATCGACCCATGCGGCTGTTATTTAGCCACGAGCTCCTCCAAGTGACAATATCAGCAAGAAACTTAAATTGTTACTTAAAATTTGATTGCACCCACAGACATAAATCTAACTAGATGACGCATATGTATGTACTTCGCGTGCCAGAAAACGGAGTAAAGTTACGATCAATGATCGTAATCTGAGCTTTTAATTTAGCATTATCGCCACCGGAAATCCACCGAAATCTAGAAAAATGCCTTTTTATGGCATATTGAGCTGTAAAGAATGTATAGAAAAAGTTGGCCGAGGCATTGGAAATGTTTTCTTTCATTTGTAAATAAATTTGTTTTTGAATTGTTTTTGTGATTGGTACGCTTTGGTTTTCATACAGATGGAGGGACTTGCGTTATCTATTTAGATTTATGTCTGTGGTTGCACTTGAGAGTTCGTCCAAAAAGCGGTTATTGTAAATAAGTTCAAGCCAGTCATCATTATTTCGATTAATGTTAGTTGGTTCTGTTAGCAGGTTCTAAAACCTGGGGCTACCCAAAGAAAGCGCTGTGCTTTGCCAGTGGTGTCTCATCCCATACACAGAAACCGTCCGACGTACTGTACTGATTATACTGATTATTTTTTTGTACACCGATCGGGTTCGGTTCCGTTCCACGGATATAGATGGTGATCGATTTATCGCTGTGGAACGGAACCGAACGCGATCGATTTACATGAAATAATCGGTATAATCAGATGTAAAACGTTAGTTACGTCGGCATATTTTCTTTGTATGGGATGAGGTATCTGTATGCTAGTATTATATTATCTGTGCCTTAGTGTTGTAGCTTTGCTATCACCAAAGTTGATAGCAGACAAATATAACACATTTCTTGACAATTTCGTATATTCTTTTATTTTATGCTTTAACGATGGTCTATATTTTACTCTCCAGGGAGCGTACGACGTTGCTATGACCAAACTTAAACAGGAGTACACTGCCAACCCATCTTCCTACAACATGCACAAAGAGTGCACGCTTTGGACCCAACATTGGCTCAAGTGCGCCAAAGAGCTGAACCAGTGGGATTCCCTTCTAGAACTGGGTTTAACCAGGAGTGGGAGAGATCCCTTCTTGATACTTGAGAGCTCGTGGAGGAACCCCAACTGGACTACCATGAAGGAGGCACTTGCAGAAGTTGAATATAACTGTCCTAAGGAATTGGGTATGTAGTTATTTTGATTTTAATTATTTGTTTTGTGTTTGTTTGGCAGTTTTACGAGTATTATATACAGTTTTTTGGAGTTGAGGTGTAAATTTAATTTGTCCTCTAAATCCTCTTTACATGCTTTAATCCTCATTGCTAGCTGATTATTTTTTAGAAAGAGTTCAGCTTTTTAGAGAACAATCTACAAAACAACTATTTTTTTAATATCCCTCGTCATACTTCGCCTTTTGCACTTGGTGCAAACTGGACGCTGTCAATCAACTTGGAAGTGTATAGAGTTGTTAATACTCTTTTAACTTAATGGAATTTATAAAAAAATGGAAGAAAAATGCTAAAGTCGCAGGTACTAAATAAAATAGTTATACAGCTCTATATAGTTCACACGGAAATCAAAACAAAACAAGAATAAGGTATTTAATTATGAATTCAAATTATTTTACACGATAAATATAATAATTGATGGACATGAAAATTAGCATTCGTTTGTTTTCGGCAAAGCGATGATGGCCGAGGGACATAAAAAAAAGTTGTACTGCACGTGATTTTTTTTAAAGCTGGATGAGTCTTATTTACGGGTTCTGTAAAGCCGCGTCTACGCTAGACGAGCCGAGCAAAAATTCGAACCGACAAAACACCGAAAAATAAAAAATGAACCACAAAAATGTAATGATGTAATGTGTGTGTATGTGTAATGTGTTTTATAATGTAAATGTGGACCGACTTACGAGCTTCGAAGCCGCGGACAAAGACGCCGCGAACGGCTCCGCTCGTGCTCGACTCGTCTAGTGTAGACGCGGCTTTATAGCTTAGACGTTCTTCTGTTTTGCTTGGTGTTTCATTTGTTTTTCAAATCTTGCAACACATATTTGACACGCATATCTTTATCACAGCTTGGCTAGTAAACCTGTACCGCGGCTACCTGTGCATATGCGCTGGTGGCGAAGCCTCGCTGCCGGGCGTGGAGCGCCACGCGGAGGCCGCGGCGGCGCAGGCGCTGCGCGAGTGGCGCCGCCTGCCGCGCCTCGTGTCGCACGCGCACCTGCCGCTGCTGCGCGCCGCCCAGCAGCTCATGGAGCTGAGCGAGGCCGCGCAGATACACCAGGTGGGTACTCCTGCTGGCATCTACATGCTCCTGTACACAATGGGATGACGCACGCACTTACACATGCAACAATGTCCTTCTGTAACAAACATTTGAACACGGCTGTAAGCTTCATTTTTTACAAAAGTACTATTTAATTGTTGAAACTACGATTTTTGATCACCAAGGAATTTAATTGAACTCAGCAGTCTAGCTGCTGGAAAAATGCTGTTCAAATACGCGAGAAAAATCTCTTTGATATTTACACCCATAGGGAATATCAAATACAGTACATTACATTCACACATTTAGAAGTCGCTCGTTTACAAATCTGTATTGCAACCATTGGCACAGTACAGAAACGTCACTTCGCGCCACAATTTATAGAAATAGCGACTCTTGCTCCTAAGCAACAAAGTGCAATTCAGCTTGCATCGTTCTTTGCAAAAATCACAGAAATAATAACAATTATCGCGACGAGCCTGGCGTGTGACCAAAGGTGCAAGCGATACACCTATGCACTCGGCGCGCCGGCCGATCATACCTGAACTGCGGAGTGAGACCCCTGTGCCATTGGTCGAATTATAACGAGTTATTTCAATAATAATTATTAGAAATCAAGAGAACTTTGAGATCAACAGTAACACTCACTAATAATAAACTTTTACCTTAGCCGCACGTAGCACATTCACGCACTGTTTTAACAATTTTTGCCATCACTACAGCATGCTTTTTAAACATACCTTCATTAGAATCCATTGCAACAATAGCTTACATTTTGATAAAAATCTTTGCAAAACATACGCCTTTATAAATTCTTCGTCAATCAATAAGTATAGGGCTTTATTTATAAAAATCTCTGTGCTATTTAGCAACCGATATATCATATTCGAAATTCAAATTCTCTATACAAAATTTTAAATCGACTATACTCCATTTGAAATAACATTAGAACAACCCCTTTTTAGGGTTCCGTAGCCAAATGGCAAAAAACGGAACCCTTATAGATTCGTCATGTCTGTCTGTCTGTCTGTCTGTCTGTCTGTCTGTCTGTCTGTCCGTCCGTATGTCACAGCCACTTTATTCCGAAACTATAAGAACTATGCTGTTGAAACTTGGTAAGTAGATGTATTCTGTGAACAGCATTAAGATTTTCACACAAAAATAAAAATAAAACAATAAATTTTGGGGGTTCCCATACTTGAAACTAAAACCAAAAATATTTTTTTTCATCAGACCCATACGTGTGGGGTATCTATGGATAGGTCTTCAAAAATGATATTGAGGTTTCTAATATCATTTTTTTCTAAACCTAATAGTTTGCGCGAGAGACTCTGCCAAAGTGGTAAAATGTGTGTCCCCCCCCCTGTAACTTCTAAAATAAGAGAATGATAAAACTAAGAAAAATATATAATGTACATTACTATGTAAACTACCAGCGAAAATTGGTTTGAACGAGATCTAGTAAGTAGTTTTTTTTTTAATACGTCATAAATCGTAAACCGCAATTTACCAAGTACGGAACCCTTCGTGCGCGAGTCCGACTCGCACTTGGCCGGTTTTTTTTACAGTTCGTTCAACCGATTTTGCGTTCTATCCCGTAAATATAAGGTTGGCATAAAAAGCATAAACCTGTTACCAAAACTAACTGTTTAATACAGCTGCCATTTGTCATATCACCAACGCAATAGAAGTCAAAATCGGTTGAACGGGCTGTAAAATAGGCTTATTCAAATATCTAATGTTATCTCAAATCGAGTATAGTTCGACTTCAAGCTGAAAATAAATAAAAAATCTGCTAATCAATCGTTAATCAAATTAACATCATGGGTAGAACCTGGATGAGGCTGGCATGGGGTCTGGGGGATTGGCACAAGAAGAAATAGGTTTTTGTTCATAAGTGGGTAAAATCTGAGTTTGGATAACGATGATGATGAGTCGCTAAACAGCGTCAAGATTTTTATAAATATTCGTAGAAATGCGCCAGTAACGGCCATTGTGTACAGGAGTCTTAAGTAAGGCCCTTAACATAACGTTGCTGCAACGCATCGTTTTACACGCGTATCTATCGTGTTACACGCTGCATGCAGCACATGGAATCGAACGAGCCTTCACAGATTCACGCCGTGAGTATAATATCTGTGGAAAAAAGTATACATTGTATCGATAGTAGATACATGAAGTATAAGCATGTTTTGTTGTATAGAAGAAACCTTTCTAACGTTGCCGTTCCTGTGCTACTCGTATTATGTTAGGGCAAATCTATTGCCCAACTAGGCTATGTCTTCTTGTATAGGACGCAGTTTGTCATTTTTTGCAAATAGCCATACTTAATGTTTCAAATATTAAGATAACTGTCAGCCCACCAATCTGGCAGTAGGTTTGTGGAAATGTGGGTACAGATATCGCCTGGTTCCAGAGATGTTCCAAGTATACGTCGTATGCTCTACTACTTGAAAAGAAACGTCCCAACAAACTTAGCACATAGTTTTTAATAACCTTGATAAATCGATGCAACCACTACGCTAAAATTTTTCAGTCTGACATCTTGACAACAAAAGTCAGTGACAGGTTTGTGGATTTCACAGGCAGATGAACCATGAAAATTTATGTTATTCAATTGCTTTCGGTTGGACTATCCTAGCCATCGTCCAGTGTCAAACATAACTGTGAACCGAACCGAACTAAAAACGTGGAGAATGTGAACCGAAGCGGAGACGTAAAACTAGGTGCAGCGAACTAATAGTGAAAATAATTATTTTCAATACATTTGTTAAACATGGCGCACTTTCAGAGGCTATATAGTTATGATTCGAAAATCAAATCTTTTGCACAGGCATCTTTCTGTTACGCGGTCGTGACTTTTGTTTACGAGCTCCATCATTTGTTTTGCAGTTTAGTTTTAAATTTACAATTCAATTTAAAAAAGTTTAGTAGCAAGGAGTTTTTATTCATAGAATAAAATGGGATAGATTTTATACGAGGAAAAATGAATGAGTCCGTACGTCTTAGCATTGAATTCTCAAAAGTCTTTTAGATGGTTGTTTAATATATTTAATTAACAGTTTTAATTTAATTAGTTTCTCATCAACATTTGCCAAAAATCGAATAGGCTGTATAGGCTGTTTTCGTTGTAAAAAAATATATCCAGTTGCAAAAACGCGCCATTTTCTGAAAATTTTAATTTCATGTGTGATAAATTGATTATTTTTTTATAATGAAAACAGCCTATACAGCCTATTAGATTTTTGACAAATGTTGATGAGATTTCGGCGCACGGTTGGCGCAGTGGTTGAGCGATTGACTGCTGCGCTGCGTGTCGCGGGTTCGATTCCCGCACGGAACAAATATTTGACCTACAGATAGTTGTTCCGGCTCTGGGTGTTTGTGTATGTGAGTTTATATGTTTGTAAACGCACCCACGATACAGGAAGAAATTCCTAGTGTGGGGCAACGTATAAAAAAAAAAAAAAAAAAAAAATGAGTTCTAGTACAAGTGATGAAATAGAATTAACTTTGCCCGATATTTTATCTGAGGCAAAAACTGCGCAGGATTAAAATTGCCCAAAAAATCTCGAGAAAGATATATGGCGACTTACGATAATTTTATTTTATGGACAAAACAAATTTAATTCTTTGATTTGTTTTTACTATTTCTCACAACTGTATTGAAAAACGTCGTGTGATACACGGGTGTGTAGGTTATTGCAAACGAGATGCCATTAACAACCCCGAGCCGAAGGCGAGGGTTTTTAATGACACGAGTTACTACTTTCCACCCTTGTATCGCAATGTACTATTATGCTACAAGTGCGGAAGGTAAGTGATTCCCGATGAGTGGCATTTTTATTATGAATAAATCGACACGAGTCGGAAATCATCGTACGTAAGTGTACCATACAACATTTTACTATGCATTGTGCGAGGAAATAAAAAAATATATCTGAACCAAGCAAGAAATTAATTAAATGGCATATCCACAGATTAACTAATAGTTCCTCGGGCATATCTACTGCGCATGTGCAAATAGCTGTCACGTCGTAACGCAAAAAGTCACGAGCAAACTATACGTTCTTCCTAACATATTTAATGAATATTTCAAATTAATTTATTGATCAAATCTAAATCTAGAGTAATTAAAATCGCCTTTAATTAATTATTAGTTATATTTTACCTTTTATATGAATGATAATCTGTACTTAACTAATTTGTTAAACTTTTCTCAAATAATAAAAACTCTATGAGTCTGGCTGACGATGGAGTTAAAAATTAAAAAAATACAGGAAAGTAAAAAGCACTAGTGAAAAAAAGTGACACTTTCCGCACAGTTTGGCTGCTTGGAAAACTGCTCTTTTCGAGGACATGCATTGTAAAATAGTTTTGAATTTGTAAATAAACACAACCGCTCGCTCTCGCTTCGCGTTTCGTAAACGCCCTCTGTTTGACGACGTGCAAAGAAAGCCAACTAATTCAACTATCTCACTCACGCCACGCCACTGTCATGGCGTCACCACACGCCTTTCGGTTCGCTATAGTATTTATATTATTTTATTTCGGAAACAAACAGATGCAATAACAAACATAAACATACAATTATTTCAACAAAATCCAGAAGCAGTTTCCACAGATTAATATACAAGTAAATTAACCTATGTGTAACAACAACCACAAGATCACACAGTTTAAAGAATTCACAATTTAATATTATATTATTGTATAACATTATATTATTTAAATTTATATGCCAAAATATTTCTTATGCAAAACCTAAATTTGGGTAGAGAAAGGTGAAAAATATCTAAATCTTGATTTTCTTTTAGTGAGATTATGTCGTTGTACAGACGACATGTTCTTTTTATAAAAGTATTCTTGCCGTAATTGGTTTGGGAGAAACCAATATGGAAGAGAGTTATCTAAGAAGAAGAGTTATCTTGGAAGAGTGGTATCTGGCTGCTGTTCTATGTGACTAGATTCAAACGATACCATACAATACAAAAAAAACTTGTTTACAAAACAATACTACCGTCTTTAACAAAAGTTTTTTATTTTACACTTTCTAGTGGTACCTAATAGGCAAGTTCATTAGTAAAGTACCTATAATGCCAGAATAGATTACACGAATATCATGAAACTAGAACATAACCGGTGAAATGAGAGGTTACCAAGGTGAACTGTACATATCTGTGTAACTCCTTAAAACATACTGGCGTGATGTTATGTTATGAAATGGTATAAACAATAAACAGACATGCGATTGCACCAATCCCATGCGATTTGCCATCATTTATTGAAGAGTTCTGTTGTATATCTCCGAAGATCTTCATCAGATCTTCGCCAAAATAAAATGGGACCATTTTGGGAACTACATTTTCAAAAAAAATAATAGAATATTCAAAATCGGTCCACAATTGACGAAGAACACGGTGAACGCAAAAAAAAACAAATATAAAGTCGAACATCGAACCTCCTCATTTTTGGAAAGTCGGTTAATAAAAACGCTTCGCTATGCTTTCGGTTCTCCGTCTTTTTGACAGTGGCTTAAAAGCGTTGGAGAAGGCTAGCCAGATAATGATAATGACTACTCTAAATTCTTATCTAATTTTGTGTTTTTCTATTTCATTAAAGTGACGAACTGCGCACTACCCTCCCTTCTACCTTCCTAACTTCTTAAACTCCTATCTATAACAAGAGACTGTACTCACTTCATACCTCACAGGGACTGCTGCACAGCCGACCAACGTCTCTGCACGACATGAAGGCCATAGTGAAGACGTGGCGCAACCGGCTGCCCGTAGTGGCCGACCCCCTGTCGCACTGGGGCGCGATCTTCACCTGGCGCCAGCACCACTACCAGTTCATCGCGTCGCACTACGACTCGCAGACCGATCACGGCTCCAACCACAGCATGCTAGGCGTACATGCTAGCGCTCAGGTAACAAAAAAAATACATAAACGCACAGTGTAACAATCCATACAGTAGCGCAACGAATGTACATGCACAGAGGAACTGAATGGTGGGGGCCTTGCGGGGTGTTGGGACGCGTCAACCCAGATTACAATTTTTTTGTGAGACCGATGATCGAAGGTTGACGCGTGCGTGTTTTGAAATATTTTGAGTAACGCATGCCTTTGAATCGTGAAATATAATGACGCACATCGTGCCTTGCAATTAATAACGACCATTATAATCAACAAAAAAAAAACCGTCTTGATGTTAGTAATATTTTATTTTTACTTTTGTTTTTGGTTATCTTGATTTAAATCATGATTTTCCTCAAGAGAACTTTTTTCGTCCAATATATCAATTATTGGGCAAATTAACATGATCAAAATTTATTTTATTTCTACTTTTTGACGAACCAAGCATATATGTATTTTTTTATAAACTTTTGTTACTAATTTGTTAATTTTGTTGTTTGTATATTTTGAATAAATAATAATGTTTTATTGAATTGTATAACCATAAATAGTGCATGTGGTGTTAGCCTATAAATAATTGTTACACTAGTAAATGAACATTGGTCTAAATTATTGCAAATATATTGTGTACTCAATTGTTGGCTAGCCAATAAATAAATTTTTGGGAATACGTAAACTTGGCGGCGGCATCGCTCAACTTCAAAGGCGTTGCGCAACTGTATGATTGTTAAACTATGATAAAAGCCCGCGAACTTTCACTGCTGAACACACATGGGTCTCTAAACTAGGGTTCATACGTAGGCTTGCAAAAAGCGGTCTTGATAGGTTAAACAGCTTGCTTCTGTACGCTAATAACAGCATACTGCAATCACCAGTCTGTTGCCGGGCGTGGGGATTATGGCAATCTCTTTTTCTCTCAATAGGGGGGATTTCTAGAGACCCATGTACAGCAGTGTTCGTTTACAGGCTTATTGACGATTGACTTCATGAACTATATAACGCTACCATTCTTGAGGAATTGCCGTAATCACCATGCTTGGTAGAAGAATTGGTAAATGGAGTATGGTGTTGTTTGTACACAGGTCTCACCCACAATACAAAGCTCTGATGTAAGTATGTCCTTAGTTAGTTTTTTCGGCCTCACTTGATCGTACCGCCCACCACGGTCTGCGCTGGTGGCGCCACCCTAAGCTAGTTATCGCTTCCCGTGCGGTCACGTGGGGCATCAGCCACATGCATGCATTGTGGGGCATTGGGTCATCTTTTATACCTGTCAGTGGATAGGAAGCCTTTATTGTATCCGATTAGAACACTGTAGACAATTTTATTAGAACACCAACTTCTCTGTTTTTGTAGATATTACGTCACTTGTTATCTTTTTCAGGCAATAATTCACTTCGCAAAGATTGCAAGGAAGCACAACTTGTCCGGCGTGTGCTTGGACTCGTTACACCGTATATACACAATACCTAGTGTTCCGATCGTGGACTGCTTCCAGAAGATTAGACAGCAAGTCAAGTGTCACATTCAAATGTCGTGGACTGAGGGCAAGGAGGAGTTGCAGGACGGCATAGACATGATAGAGTCTACGAACTTCAAGTATTTCAGTAAAGAGATGACAGCTGAGTTTTATGCCTTCAAAGGATTGTTGCTAGCTCAGTTAGGACGATCAGAAGACGCGAACAAAGCTTTCGCAGCCGCGGTACAGTTACACGACACCCTTGTCAAAGCTTGGGCCCTTTGGGGAGACTATTTAGAGCAGATATTCATTAGGGACCCAAGACAGATCCAAGTCGGAGTTTCCGCTATGACTTGCTTCTTGCATGCTTGTCGTCATCAGAATGAATCGAAATCGAGGAAATACTGTGCTAAGGTGAGATAGTTTTTCATCTATACATGTCAATTCAAAAACAAAGTGAAGTAAAATTGATTTCAGGTTAAATCGCTACACAATTGACTTATTTCATAATTTTCAGGTTCTTTGGATGCTAAGTTTCGACGATGAAAAGAATAGCCTATCAGATGCTCTAGACAAATACTCAGTAGGAGTTCCACCTGTCCAATGGTTGCCATGGATACCCCAACTACTTGCTTGTCTTGTTCAGTACGATGGGAATGTTATACTGAATCTTCTGAGCCATGTAAGTTATTTATTTATTTCCAGTAGATCAAGTCACACACAATTTTAACTGTCGCCAATGTTACATTTTAGGGTTCCGTAGCCACAGGGTAAAAACGGGACCTTATTATTAAGACTCCACTGTTCGTCTGTCGGCCTGTCTGTTTATCACCAGGCTGTATCTCATGAACCGTGATAGCTACGCAGTTGAAATTTTTACAGATGATGTATTTCTGTTGCCGCTATGACAACAAATACTAAAAACAATAAAATAAATAAACTGGGGCTCCCATACAACAAATGTGATTTTTTTGCGATATGGTACGGAACCTTTCGTGCTCAAGTCCGACTCGCACTTGGCTGATTTTTTTTATATTATTCATCAAGCACGGGCCATAAACATAGAAAGAGACTTGTGCCGTAGACTTTTGAGGTTATGTATAGGCAAGCCAGAGCCTTAGTGATTTTTATAGATATGTGTATGTGTATAACATGCACACACATTATTTGTGCAGGGTGGCCAAAAAGTTGTGGATCAAACGCAACTAGGGGTTAGATGGGGCCATCAGCTGCAAAAAGTTGTTCTACGGGAGGTTCTTCCCTTGCAGAGTTATAATTTACCTGCAGAGTTTATTTTTAAATAGGCCTAACCGAGTTATATGGTTTGGTTAACTTTGGCCTTGCTACGAATGATCGTCCTCGAAAGATATCAAAGCCACGTATAACCATGTGTAATATTTTTTTAGAACCCCTATTAAATGCGCCAAAATTTGTAATACAGGGTCACTTTTCGGTAGAGTATTTTTTAACAACAACGGAACAGTGAGAGAAAATTTCTTAATAAAAAGCTATCACACATGACACTAGTTTTGCTAAATGTAGAGTAATATTTCCACAGGTTGGTCGTTTATTCCCGCAAGCGGTATACTTCCCCATTCGCACACTGTACTTGACACTGAAGATCGAACAGCGCGAACGACACAAGACTGCTGAAATTGCCGCGCACCTACCACATCAGCCCACCACCTCTGCTGTAAGTTTACTAATTATAAATTCATATAATTGTTTAAAAAAATATATGTCTCTAACAGGTATAATTAAGAGGAAATGCGGTCGCAGACATCATACTGAATATCCTAAGTAAAAAGTCAGAATTCGAGGTTTGGCTCTCGCCTATTTCCTCCTACAGTATTGAACCAATTTTAAAAGATATTCCATAAACTGAATAAAAAAGATATATGTTGTGTTTCTATGTTTTTCTTTTAACATTAATAGTTGTCAAATGAGGAGCTTGTGGCTAAATAATAACAGCCGCACGGGTCGATCATCGAGGTAAAGCAACGCTTGACGAGGTCGATCCGTGGATGAGTGACCATTTCAACATACCGGGTTTCCTCTGTGCCTCGGAAAGCACGTTAAGCCGTTGGTCCCGGCTGTCATTTGAAGCTCTTTGACAGTCGTTACGGGTAGTCAGAATTTGAGATCTGACACCAGTCTTGCCAAGGGGTACCGTTTTACTGGGTTGTGGAGGTCAGATAGGCAGTCGCTCCATGTAAAACACTGGTACTCAGCTGAATCCGGTAACTGGAAGCCAACCCCAATGTAGTTGGAAAAAGGGTAGGCAGATTGATTGATTGATGAATAGTTGTCAAATTTTTACCTTAGGCCTTTGCAAGCGCAATTTTTTTTTTATTTTTATGCTTCTAGTGCTTTTAAAGATGATTGATTGATTCCTTGATTTTATTATCAATAAGGAAAATATAGCACCACAGTATATGTATATCTTTCTTTATAAATATACTTTTTACTAAGGCAATTCAGTAGGAGCTCTCTGCCCGCATTTCCTCATCATCCACAACCCGGATTTGCCCACTGCTAAGCATAGATCTTTTATTGTATTAATCCCCTAAGTCCTGTGCCAATGAAGAGGTTTACTGTCTGTAAATTAGACCCAACAGCTAAACAAAAATAATAATTATGTGATCGCTGGACAGCGAAACGGTTTGCATGTCATCAACAGGTCATGAAACTTAATTCAGTTCTTACTTTTTTTGTATTCTGCTTTATAATGTTGTTGTTGCTTATATTTTTAATTACCAGCATGCCTGTTTATCTTTACTAGATAATAGAAAAATAAAGAACACTTCATATAGAAACAAAACTTCAGCACCCTAATTGCGTAACTGTTTTAACAACTCAAAGAACGCGCGTTCCCTTTCATTTTAATAACAACTCAACAGTATTAGTTGCGTGTTTTGTGTTGTTGAGTTGACAGATTTTTTTTACATATTGAAGCAATGAATGCAAGGAAAGTACGCGTTGAAGTATTCTTTAAAGTTTCGCAATTAGGGTCATGCCTAACGAGCGTAATCTTTCAAGCTGTGAGTCGCGTTAAATGAGTCCCGGCATTTACGCTTCATTCGGCTCATATTAAACTCTGCTGCCTCTCGCACATTATTTCAACCGAATAGCGCTCGGGATGTGGGAGCGAGGCAAGCGTCAGCACCCCGAACAAACTTTGGATAGCAACTGAAGTTACGTCCGTCCGTCTGGCAGCCTAACCGGATTTCAGTTGAACGTAAATTGTGGTACTCAAAATACGCGACTCACGTCTCACAAAATAACGCTCTTTTCGTCTCGCCCTTAAGAGCGGACTCTAGTCAACAGGAATTTTAAAAATAGGTATTTGAAGAAACTATTGCCGTCGCGTCACCTCCAACCTCATCCCGTAAAGTGCGAAAGGGACAACTGCAGCTCAGGCTGATTTTACCTACAAAAACTTTGACTAAAAGACGTTTCGTATTCTGCTGTTTTCTTCATGAAAACTGGTCTGATCTAAAAAATTCTTATATCAAAATTTAGAGGAAAAGTATATCTATGCTCCTATCATTTCCTTTTTTGTTAAAAACTTATAAATTTTGTCTGAAAGTCTTTTGAACATGGCGGTAAAAACGGGCATTGTTTTCGGCATTTTGGATTATCATATTTCTTTTTGTGATTATGTTTTGGAAAAAAGGAAATGATACAGGCACGTGTTAATTAGACCTAGATTTTATGGAAAAAATCATTGCTCTAGAGGCATTATCCACGAAGAAAACAGCAGAATGTGTTTGTATGGAGAAAGTCTCACTAGAGTCCCCTCGTAAGGTGCAGATGTCGCGTTCAAAATCTCTCACAAGCGAAAAGTACATCTTCACCTCACACGAGCTTTGGACATACATACGCCCCTATAAGCTTTTAGGCGAGGTGTTATTTTTATCATCTAAATTTTAATTTTGGTGTACATTAGTGTCTGTTTGTATGTTTACCAACATCTCAACAATTCCTATTCATGATACAGGCAGGCAGCAAGGTGGGTGAAATTGCATCATCATCGAGCAGTGGCTCCACGGGCGAGGCTGGCCCCATCAAGGCCACTCTGCCCATGTGGCGCTGCTCCAAGATCATGCAGATGCAGCGGGAGATACACCCCACTGTACTCTCTTCGCTTGAGGGCATTGTCGATCAGGTCAGTTGTAAAATTAGAAACATTTAAAAAGATATTTCGGCTATAATTCATTGTTGATTATTTCGTTCTTCGCAAGGTCCATCTCACAATTTATTTAATTAAATCCCACAAAATCACATCCTTCACCAGATGGTATGGTTCCGCGAGAACTGGTACGAGGAGGTGTTGCGTCAGCTGCGCGCGGGGCTGGCCAAGTGCCACGTGGTGGCCTTCCACCACCGCGCCGCCGTGGCCGACGCCACCGTGACGCCGCACACGCTTAACTTCATCAAGAAGGTCGTGTCCACCTTCGGCATCGGCATTGGTATAAGTGAGTATACGCCTTTATAAGGCAATACAGTTAGGCGTTATGGTTTTGTTTTCTACTCTTTCAGTCTATGGTTGAAATTTGAATTAGGAACTTAGGTACACCGTAGACATATTAAAACAGTCTGAATATAATGATACTGCGGGTTGGTGATTAATTCAATAACACAAAATGATAACCAGTCATAGCTCCACTAGTTTTCAAGATGGCGTATTGAAAAAAGTGACTA
Source organism: Orthosia gothica (assembly GCA_949775005.1). Lineage (NCBI taxonomy): Eukaryota > Metazoa > Arthropoda > Insecta > Lepidoptera > Noctuidae > Orthosia > Orthosia gothica. Next base: position 5,046,380 of record OX459062.1, on the reverse strand, counting down.
GCATATAAAATAAATTTTGTTAAATCAGCAATGTAATGATCATGATCCGTACAATCTCGAGATCACGACATAACTGCATTCTTCATCAGTTATTATTCACTCATAAAAAACACAATAACATACAATTTATTTCAGAGATATAATAACATACAGTACAGTGTGTATTGCTGTGCGATTATAACTTTGACATGACATAACAGGTAACAAGCTATTTATTGATCGTTCACAGTTCACAAGTAGTTTGTACGAGTCTCATTTTATTTTTGGGTTTTTTTTTCTGAATATATAACTGATGTTGTGCCGCCAGCGATCGTCACTTTATACAGATACTCCATTTTGTATGTCTACAGAAAGTATTTCAACAAGTTCTGTAAGTGGTGCATTCTCTTCAGCTGCATCAGAGAGTCTCGCCCGCCGCGCGCAAGCCACCGTGCAGGACCCTGTCTTCCAGAAGATGAAGACTCAGTTCACCGCCGACTTCGACTTTTCGCAGCCTAACGCTATGAAATTACAAAATCTTATACAAAAACTAAGAAAATGGGTCAAGATACTCGAGGCAAAGACAAAGGTTCTGCCCAAGTAAGTAGTTCAGTCAGGTATTGAGCACTTTCCGCTAAGGTAAATACGGAAGAGTTTCTATAAAAATTGTGCCGTCCATCTTACCTAGCCCTTAGCAACACTGTCACCATCGAACTTACTTCATCGTGTAGTTTAGAAGGATTTTGGCTTACTGCTTTCTTCACTTCAGTAGCTTTCGGATTCATGATAACAACCAGGCGATCATGTACTAACAAAGGTTGAGACTGAATTAATCCAAAATACTAATTGTTCCTATTTACTGTTCGCAGATCATTCCTCATCGAGGAGAAGTGTAGGTTCTTGTCCAACTTTAGCTTGAAGACGGCTGAAGTGGAGCTCCCTGGCGAGTTTCTGTTACCGAAACACACGCACTACCACGTGCGAATTGCGCGGTTCATGCCGCGCGTTGAGATCGTACAGAAACACAACACTTCCGCGCGGAGACTGTACATTCGCGGTCACAACGGCAAGATATACCCGTACCTAGTCGTCAACGACTCGGGGTTGGGTGACGCCAGGAGAGAAGAACGAGTCTTACAGCTTCTGAGAATGCTGAACCATTACTTAGGAAAACAGAAGGAGACATCAAGAAGATTTTTGCACTTCACTGTACCGCGAGTCGTTTCGGTGTCACCGCAAATGCGACTGGTCGAAGATAATCCCAGTTCGGTATCACTTTTGGACATTTACCGTACAGAATGCGCTAACAGGTAGGTCTATGGTCGAAAGTATAGAACAAAAAAAAAACAGATGTTCCATTTCAATTTGAACTGTATTACAATTAAATAAAGTCCCTTGTCTGGCATTCGTGAATTGCTTTTACTATGTTTTTAATTTTGTTTGTAGGGGTGTTGAATACGATGCTCCTGTTGCGAGATACTATGAACGACTCGCAGCAGTCCAAGCACGAGGATCCCAAGCTTCACATCAAGTGCTGCGGGATATTCTACGTGAAGTAAGTTTAGAAATATTTTGCACTAGCTGACCCCCCGGCTTCGCTCCCGTCAAAATTATAGTCTATGATACTCGGGCATAATGTAGCTTTCCATAGGTGAAATAATTTTTTAAATCGGTCCAGTATTTTCGGAGCCTATTCGGTACAAACAAACAAAAAAATCTTTCCTCTTAATAATATTGGTATAGATAGAAAGGTGACAACTGAGATGAAGAAGTAGATGTTTGGAATAGGGCAAATTAATTAGGATAAGGGCAGGAGGATGCTGTTAAATTGTAGCATAGGAATAGTGTGGCACTGAAAAGATAGATTATGATGAAAAGTCATCGCAATATGTAGCAATCTTACTTCTTACTAATATTATAAATACGATAGTTTGGATGGTTGGTTGGATGGATGTATGTTTGTCACTCAATCACGCCAGAACTGCTAAATGGACCTGGATGAAGTTTGGCACAGAATAGAAAAGAGTATACTTTATTGTACACCAAAAAAAAAAATACACATATATTTTACAACAACTTAATACTATGGGTACAAAGGCGGACTTATTGCTGACCAATATCTACCAAACAACCTTTGGATGGACTTAAAGAACTAAAAATAAAACAGGGGATAGCCTACGGTGTACTGCTACATTAAAAATTATTAATACATAAAAATTATATAGCTATAATTATAAAGCGTGTGGGTATGACTAGATGTATGAATGTGATTGAAGCAAAAGAAGTATGTATGGATCGTAGCAGGTGGTGTTCTGTAGTTTCTGCCTACCCCCATGGGAAAGAGGCGTGAGTTTATGTATGTATATCTATATATATAAAAATCAATTGCTGTTCGTTAGTCTCGCTAAAATTCAAAAACGGCTGGACCGATTTGAATAATACTTATTTTGTTTTGTTCGCCAGAATACAGGGAAGGTTTAAAAACAAAACAAAATGGTAGGTTGGATATGGTAGGTAGGTAGGTTAGGTAGATAGGGTAGGTTAGATAGGTAGGTAGGGAAGGGTAGGTATGGTAGGATAGGGTAGGGCAGGTCGGTAGGGTAGGGTAGTGTAGGTAGGTAAGTAGGTAGGGTAAGGTAGTGAAGGGTAAGTAGGTAGGTAGTTAAGGTAGGGTAGGGTAGGGCTGGTAGGATAAAAGTACAATGAATAAAAAAAAATAATGTTTTGTGTTTTTTTGTTATTTTTATGGCAAAGCAACGTTTGCCGGGTCAGCTAGTAGCTATATAAAATACTACACAGAGATAAATTATATGTTTTATCCCGGTATAATGTTCCCTTGGGATGATAAAACAGTTTTCACGCGGGCGAAGCTGCTGAAAGAATCAATCAATCAATACTGAACTGACAGACTGATATATAATTTATCAATTAACAAACCATATTGATTAGAAAACACTCAGCCGCCATTAATAACATGTGTGCGCATAATCTAGACACAATAAAGCAATTAGACACGGCGCACCTGCACGCAATAACCAAAAATTTCCCAACACAGGTGCAAGCAACAATGGTGCCAAAGGGCATGCTCAAAGAATGGGCGGCGGCTACATTCTCCGCGCCCACAGACTACTGGACCTTCAGGAAGATGCTGACTCTTCAGCTATCCCTCGCAAGCTTCGCAGAATACGTCCTGCATCTGACCAGACTCAATCCTGACATGCTATATGTCCACCAGGACTCAGGACTACTCAACGTGTCTTACTATAAATTTGATGTCGATGAAACCACAGGTATGTAAAAAAAAAAAAAAATTGGTGTTGTTCGTGCTTTTTGCAGGTTTTAAAAAGTTGCAGTTGTGAAAAATTCGGGTAATAATGTTGTAATATTACTTTTTTATGTCTCTATTATGTACTCGCTTGATTAGTGTTAAGTCTCGTGTTCTTGTCTGAAGCACAAAATAGTTAGTATACAGAAGGGCCACTCCCGCCGTTTAGAAAATTGACCTTAGAGGGTAAACAGGGCATCAAATATCCATTTAATATCACGAAACATTTCATATTACGCCACATACGATGAATATTGGAGAGTAAAAAGTCGTAGTAATAGTGTAATAATGATCCCACTTAAAAAAATAAATTGTAAAAAGCTCCAAGCTCGACAAAAATATAAATGTGAAAAACAGGTACCTAATAAAATCAAAAAACCAAAGATGATCTTAAACAAGAAGAAAATTATGCTGTGCAGTCGGAGGAAACATATTTGTAAGCTGTATGACTTGAACCTTATTATTATGACAAGTTCCCAATTTCATCTATGGGCTTAAAATAATTTATTATAATCCTAGATAATGAATTTCTAATTTGTCATCTTGAAAGATTAATGATAACTTAAAAATATTTGAAAGTAAGAATTAAAAACAAAAAAGTAAATTCGGTCTGTAACAAATAATAAAGGTAACCCATCCAATGCAACCAACCTCGTTACAGTACTTAATGTATGAATGACGTGACAAACGCCTGCACAAAGCAATCATGACAGCCGCGACTGAGCTCGGTCCAATATTGCCCAATATTCCCTGTAAAACCGAAATGTCAAAGTGAGAGTGACCCCTCTGTCTGCGGCGCGCCGCCGCTTACGTACTTTGTGTCTGAAGGTTCTCCTAATATAGTTTGTGCTCCTACAGGTGAATTGGATTGCAACCGGCCCGTGCCGTTCCGACTGACGCCGAACATTTCCGAGCTGCTGACGAGCATAGGCATCACGGGACCCCTCACGGCTTCCGCTATTTCCGTCGCAAGATGTCTCGTCACTCCCAACTTCAAGGTAAAGTAGCAGTAACCAAAGTAGAAATACAGTGACAAATTAAATAATTAACAAGCGAAACTTCACGAACGTGTTATTAGTCTCTAGGGTTCTGTACCTGAGGGGTCCAAACGCAGTCCTATAGCTGCCGACTCCCGAGTCAGACAGACGGACTCGGGAGTCGGCAGCTATAGGACTGCGTTTGCACTGACTGCGTTGTCGTCTGTCACACAGGTTTTACAGCCAAACTGTTGGAACTACTGTCATCAAATTTTTACAGTATAAGCATCTTGTTTAGCCAAAGCCATACAAATTCATCATCATCATATTAGCCGAAAGACGTCCACTGCTGGACATAGGCCTCCCCCAAGTGTCGCTACATTGACCGGTCCCGTGCGTCCCGTATCCAGCGAATCCCCGCAACCTTCACCAGGTTATCGGTCCACCTGGTGGGAGGCCTTCCAACGCATTGTCTTCCGGTTCGCGGTCGCCACTCCAGAACTTTAGGCCCCATCGGCCATCCGTTCTGCGAGCAATGTGCCCTGCCCACTGCCACTTAAGTTTGGCAATTCTTCGGGCTATGTCGGTAACCCTGGTTGGTGATAGGAGTGGGTGTTACATGGGCATTCAACACGAACATACAAATTGTTTAGAGATAAATGCTGAATTTTTGTTTAAAAATATATTGGACCACAGAGGAATGAGAAGCCACCAAAGCTAGTTCTTAAAACAAAAAATTGTTCCGAAGAATTTTTTAACTTCCCATTGGCCTATGAACTTCAAATTTGTTGATAATGTTTAATATTACGTATATTTTACAAAAAATACCGATATATTGATAAATCAGACAATCAACAACAACAACACACATAAAAACAAATTGTTTTTGCTGTTTGGTACGGAACCCTAATTGTGCGAAGTCCGACACGCACTTGGCCGGTATTTTTTAGTGTCGGCTTTTGCTATTTATGAGATGGATCACATCTTGAAGTTTCGCCAGACTATAATTTCTTTTACCTAATATGATGTTCGAAAAAAAAGATAGTTTTACAAAAGTTTTCATTGCAGATCCAATCCATCCTACGTACTATTCTGCGCGATGAAATGGTCACCGGCTACAGAAAACGCCTAGAAGATAAATCTGGCCTACCAACACCAGGGTCCTCCACGGAGCAGAACAAACCTGTTGAAATGGATAACGATACTATCATCAATATGGTCACCAAAGCGATAACAGTCATCATGAACCGCCTTAACTCCTTGGCCAGTTTCGATGGACCTGATAGTAAGGTGGCAACCCTCGTGACTGCGGCGAACAGCCATGACAACCTATGCCGCATGGACCCTGCGTGGCACCCCTGGTTATAAGCTACAAATAATGTTATTCTTTTCGTGTGAGGATGTGCCACCTCTGGAGTTAATTAAGCCGCCTCTGGGAACGCCACGGGCCTCTGACTTGGCTATTTCATTCTTATATTAACTATATAAGACCAGCAGCCTAAATGCGTAAGTGAATTCGGCAAGGCGAAAGATTTGTCCCCATCAATCGACCAATCACAAATAGATGGAAAACCACAATGCGTCGATCATCCCGCACGTGATTGGTCACATCACAATTCACTTACGGAATTAGGCTGCAGGTTTCCTCACGATGTTTTCCTTCATCGTTGCCTAAGATGACCAAGATAAATTTAGAAAGTACGTATGTACTTGAAAAAGTCACTTTGGTACTTGCCCGGATTTGAACCCACGACCTCAAGCACGAGAGGCGATTTCTTAGCCACTGGGCCATCACGACACTTACAACAACAAATAATGTTGTGTAAATATAAGAAAAGCATTATTTTTAAATGTTTGTAAGTAATAATTTTATGTTAGGCTTTTGTCAAAATTTTATAAAGATAGTATTTTTTTTTCATTTACGAATTTGTATTTTTACTGTTTTACATTTCAATGTATGAGTCAAAATAATAAACATACATTTATGCCTAAATGTATTGATTGACAAAGAAATATGATAAGGATCTGAGTTTATAAGCACATATATGTGCAAATAGTAATGTTACTGTTATTGTAAAAGCCATAGAACATTTTTTCCTTAAATTTTGACAAATACATATTCAATGTATCCTATTACTGGGTTCTCACACTTTTTCACATTGATATTGTCTGTTTAGTCCTGACTGGGAACACAATGTATCCCGTTAAATAGCTTTCAGATCTCTGTTCAATGTTACCATGGCAAAAATCATAAGCTATGTACAGATGGAGGCAGCCTTTGTGAGTAAATAATAGTTTTAAGATAGGTATAAGTGACTCATATTGTTGATATAAAGATAAAGATAGGCAGACAAACTGCTTCTGTGATCTCTAAAGATGAGAAGTATTAAAATTGAACGATAAATTGTAATTGGTTGTTTTATTTTTACCTGCTCCATGAAACCTGTTTGGTGACGGTGACGTACATGAAAAGAAGTGTGCATGAGTGACAGGTAAGTACCTGCATGGGTGAAAGTACCGGGACGGCATCAAGTGCGCGACTAATAAGCGTGGCTGCGCCCCCTCCCCTCCCCCCCCTCGCGTCTTGCACCGCCCGTAAGCCGCGCCAATCTCACTTGATCGCTAGAGATAGTAAAACTGATTTCATCACTCTAACAATGGGAAAGAAAGTGCAGTAATTGTAGGATAGAACGGGAACTGTTAGCATAGCCTAGCCGGCGATGCGAATGTCTCTCTTGAAACTTGGGTTTTAGATAGTTTATACCCACTTTGCCTTCAGGATTTTGCAGTACCAATTACCTGCAACCGGTTGCATTCCTGAGTGACTAGTGTCATATTTTTTTTATGGGGTTTTCGCAACCACAGATCAATCCTAATAATCACTATGAGTGGCAGGCTAGGAGTATCATGTAAATATTCCATGAAACTATAACCTACCACAATGAGAGGATAATTTTTGATGATTATTAAGCACCTGTGAAGTTTTGTTTCTTTACAATCTAGTGGCTTTCCATAACTGAATGTTGTTACCTTATAAGGTACTAGCTGACCCCCGCGGCTTCGCTCCCGTCAAAATTATAGCCTATGTTACTCGGGAATAATGTAGCTTTCCATAGGTGAAATAATTTTTTAAGTCGGTCCAGTAGTTTCGGAGTCTATTCGGTACAAACAAACAAACAAAAAAATCTTTCCTCTTTATAATATTGGTACTAGCTGACGCACGCGGCTTCGCTCCCGTCAAAATAGCCTATGTTACTCAGGAATAATGTAGCTTTCCATAGGTGAAAGAATTTTTAAAATCGGTCAAGTAGTTTCGGAGCCTATTCGGTACAAACAAACAAAAAAATCTTTCCTCTTTATAATATTGGTATAGATGTACACCCTGTTTTTCTAGGCATACATGAATAATCAGAAGGGACCTATACAAGTTGAAGAAAGTCATATTTGTCAATTTATCAGAAGTGGGTCTTAAAAGCTTCCAGTGTTTTTTGTGCATAGTTGAAACTTCTCTAATCTGAGAGTTGAAAGTTAAATATTTTCATAGATTTTTGAGTCAGAGGCGTCAGAACAGCTGTTAAGCGTCTTCTCGGGTATTCTCCAATATTCGTCCCTTAGATCTCGATCTCGTTATCTCCTACACCGGCTCTGTTCGGTCTTCAATCTTTAGCAGTGGATTTCTTCGTAATACCATCGAAGTGAGGTTTGGGGGTGTCACAAGATGTATCGTTGAAGGCGGTATGTCGTACATGAGGTCGCCGCCACCGCCGGGTGTCTCGGCGGCGGCGGCGTGGCGGTGGCGTTGCTAAGCGCTGGGCGGGTGTACTGTGTGTCGCGGGTGCCGGGAGCCACGTCGCGGGCGGCGCGCGCCGCTCGCTCCTCGCGCCGCGCCTCCCTCCGCCGCACTGTGCTCTGTCAGTCCGCTGAGCGGCGTTGCGTTATGCGCCGGTGTATTTCATGTTCCCGAGCCCGAACGGCGAGTGTCCGACCTCTGTAACCGACCGTTTATGACATTCGACAACCCCGCCCTGTGCATTTTTCCGAGTTGCATTTCGACCAGTGCGAAGAGTACGTCGGTCGCGAACGATCCGTGCCGGTGTCGGCGGCTCCCCCCGCGTTTATTTATGTTGTCGTTTTGGTGTGGTGAATATTTGTGTTGTACGGACGATAACCGTATTATCTGTGCGATCGAGTCGAGTGGATATTTTTAACGATCGACGGCTTTTCGCAAAGGTGAGTGAAATTTCTGATTCTGCGAATATTGTTCAATTGACGGGACGTTTGTTTGATTCGCCGCTACGTGGCGATCATCTCGTCAATATGTTCCGGAACATCAGGGAACTTATACAATTTAGCTATATGGTTGACCACGATAAGAGTCGCTGCCTTTTCTAAGCCACGTCGAAATCTGCATACTTAATAATTTTTGAGCATCTACTTCCTAGTCACGTTACAAAACCTGTTGTTTCGACGCACTTAATTCTGAGGATGTCACGCTTTGAACTCTACAATAACATGTCTACGACTCTACATGATTAATTCTACAGCAATTCTGGTAATTTTTAGATTCTGAAGTGTTTGAGACTTATTAGAATCTTGTTAGATTCGGTCCTATCCCACTACACCATATGGTAGAAGGAAACGAGCGGGTAAGAAATCATGGAGGTGAGCGGCGCGGGGCGGTGCGCGGCCGGTCGGGCGGTCGAGCCACCGAGCGACCGCATTCCATATGGAATGCCGGATTATACGCAATGTCAGTGTGACTAGAAGCTTGCTGCCTCCACTGCACTGACCATTGCACATTTGCAACAATGTCTACTAACAGAAGTCCTACGTTTTATACACGAAATTCCGCTTGGACGATGCTATAAATTGCGTCGCTGATTGACAATTATGGCGCAAGTCTCTATAAGCCCACAGATCCACACGTAAATATGTTCAACCAGCATCGTTTAATGTATGAAGAAATACGAGCGTGTGCGTTTCAGACGAGATGACACTTATTGCGTGTTACAAAAACGATTTCTTTAAAGGATATCTGTAATTCTGTAAGCAATATACTACACTTAGACACCATCCTACGTAGTCATATTAGGTACCTACTCGTAAAGATATATGCCTATGCCAATATCTACTTTGTTTTCATTTAATATAATAGAGTTCCTGTTGATACTTCGATCTATTTCATATCAATAACATAGTGTCCATGTTCAATATGTCTGTTATTTAAAACTAATAACTCAGCAGACAATGGACAAAACCTAGCGAGGTTTGAGACATAGGAACATACAAAATGTCCATAGTTTTAAACTCTTAAAGATTTTATTAACTCATTGAAATAAATATATTTTGCAAAAAAAAAAGTAATGAGAATGTTTATTGACTCAATATGAAATGAAGCATACACATAGTTTTTCCCCGTGCAAAATCAAAAAGGGTTGCCAGTAATTGATAATTTTACTAGAATAGTAGAATCTAGGGGCTTTATGCTCTATGGTAATTGTAATAAATATGTAAATTACGAATGTAGTTTTATGTTGTAGGTACTTATTTTACTTTGTATTTTAATGATGATAGTTGAAACATAGGTACTTTGCTTGTTACTCAGTAATCTGAACTCTGTACCTACCTATTAACAATTGATAAGCAAAGTCCCAGAACGTTTGGCAACAGTCCCTTGGCCCGCACAAGGGGCCTATAAACCCTTGATAAACTATTATCTCAGTGACATTACTCGTGATCTCACATAATGAGTATAATGAGTTCGATAGTGCGTGCTATATTTCGAAACACGTCCGTCGTCGCTTCCGCTGTGTGACCCACAATCTACAACAAACTTTTTAGGTGTATCTATAAAATACCTAATAATATAAACGAGAGGCCTGACATTTTTAATTTTCCTTGATGAACCTGTTGACAAACTTTTAGCAATTTAGAGGTTTCTACAGTCTGGCTGGAAGTTCTAACCAACCATACCTTAGAATGATACATTAGCTGTCTTATGTCGGGCGTAGGCACACATTTTTTTTTTTTTGCAAATACATGAGGTTTCCATTTTGAAATACCTGTAGAAACCCGAACTTGTAAGCTGGTCTGTTACCGCGTTTGAGTTTACAACTTTTATATTCTATAGTTTTTGTTATACTATCATTGAGAGCTGTTCAAATCACAAAATTGTATGCTAAACCGCTCGCAACATAATACCTAAGCCACCAAATTCATTATCACGCAGTGTCCGGTTTATGGGTCAAATTGACACAATCATGGTGACCTTTAATCTCGTTTCAGATAGCTAAAACACGTTCCTTTGTGTAAATTCTGAGAATTGGTACTTATCATGCCTTATTGTTTACATCCAGCGATAGATACTTGCTTGACCTTTTTATTATTACTATTACCAAAAGATTATCTTGTTAGTGAATACATTGTTTTACTAAAGAACATTCCAATCATTACAAATATTACAAAGTAGTACTAAACTTTGCAGACACGAGTGTTACGCTGACTTTTTTAACCTTTTCGAATCGATTTACAAACCAGTGCCGAGTCTAGGTAGTTAACCACGAGGGTCCTTGACATTATAGCATAGACAACTTTTAATTTTCTGATTCAAAATGTCACACGAGTTGCTAGTCTAGAAGATCTCATTAAAATGTTAGTTTCATCAGTTGCTGTCTCCTTGGACCAAAAGTTTTAGGTTGCTGTGGCAGATGGTTCCATTTTGTTTGTCACATCACATCACATCACATCATCAGCCTATTAATGTTCCCACTGCAGGGACACAGGCCTCCTCTCTGTGAGAGGGAATGGGCCGTAATCCACCACGCGGGCCCAGTGCGGGTTGGTGGATGTCACATGTCTTCGAATTTTTGGTTCTAGGACATGCCGGTTTCCTCACGATGTTTTCCTTCACCGTTTTGAGAGTTTTGTTTGTCGTTGAGCCTAAATTTACAGGTTGGTAAACAAAAATATTCCTGCAATTGTCATATTGTCTACTTGTCTAGTCTTATGACTGTTGTTTTATACTTAAGAGTTATATTTAACTCTTTGTCGACTCAGACGTTAACCATTCGAGCGTACAGTTGGGTCTGTGTAAAGTGTGACCCGCGACATTTTGAAACACTTGCATTTTCTAGAAATATTGTGTGTAATTTCTGTACATCTCAGTAACACCCCCTTCTTCCCACTATTCAGTTGTATTGCGCCTGTACCGGTGAATAGACTATATCTCATTTAAAAAAAAATTATTAAGTACTAGATTATTATTTTTAAAGTAAATCTATATTAAGCTTTTTTTTTTGCTATAATGCAGAACGTGTGTTATAAAATAATTTTTAGGTGATTTTTAATAAACCTCAAAATGCCTCATTTATTCATATATTATTCTAATCATAGCAGAAAGGTTATAATAATCCCATTAAATATTGTAAATATATTAATTTTAAATTGTGGGTAATCCTGACCCAGCCGTACACTCGATGTTACAATTTATCACTCTCCTGGCGTCGGGTTAATCAACCGGTTTTGTCTATGTGCATACTGTACCGAGATTAGATAGATAATTTATTCTAATAGATAACACAAGTATGCGAACATTACGAAATAACTCGTCATCAGGAAACACAACTCCTTGTGCAGACGAGTTTCATCATTGTGATTTAAATATGGAATAAGGAAGTAGGAATAACATTAGGTATCAGCCTAAACTTGGTAATCTAGGACGGTAGTCTTGTAATGACACAGACCCTACAATCAAGTGTGGTTTATCTCGGGCGAACGTAGCTATTGTAAAATGAAAGTACGAGGCTTTTTCATCTGATCAAACCTCTGTGTTTTGTAACGAATGTGATAGTCACTCGCATCGTACTCGTAGCAGACGCCTTTCGTTTTACCGGACAACACTATTAGGCGCAATAAACACTCATTCTAAATTGAATTACTTTCAATTACCAGTAAATCGGTTAGGATGTCATCTTGCGATGCGAGATGCAGTCTTTCCTGTTGTACCAGATAGCCTTGAGTAGTAACGTTTGTGTTTTAGTTCTTTAAAAAGTAAAATTTTGCACTGCAACTTTCATAATGCATTTCATCAACGCTGCTGTTAATAGCGTTGCGCTAAATTTTGTAAGGTGAATGAAGATATGATCGTCAGTGTTAGTGATGAAATCTTGAAGAGATATAATCGCATTCCGCGGCTAGGTTCCCCTCTCTCGGGCGCAGCCGCGGAGTTGCATACCGACGTCGCCGCACTCTTATGTGGGTTGCATTGCATTGCACTTTACCGCCGATACTGTTGTGGATCATCCACTTCAAGTCAATTGGTACTGATTGGTACCCTATTCTTTCATTCAGCGACAACATTGTAGCTTCAAATCACTAACCAGTGTAACTTCTTCATTGGTCCTTCGATACGCATTCAATTATTTTTTGGTGAATCGACAATGTCATTAGTGACGTATGCCGAGGACTGGCTAGACCATTGCTAGATGATGTTTAAGTAGAGGATAGCGGGTAACGGTTCTGTCATGTTTGCAGAGGCACGGGTGTGGGCCCGTGTGTGCGTCCGCGCCACTCACTCAGTCACACAGGCGCAAAGCGCTCACGGCGTAGCGCGGCCGTTGAACCGAATACTCGAGGAATTTCTCCAACGCCGCAGTCGCTTTGCTTTGCAGAAGAAGAAAATTATCGCAGGTGGTGGGCTGGCACAACTAGAAATGACGACGATTGTGTGTTTATTATCCTCATCGTGGATTATAGCACGTCGCAGTGTAGGATGTTTCTGAATTGGACGCTTGATTGCATTTCTGTTTCTCAGGCATTCATTGTTTTTGATATATTGTCTTAAATATCTCTTTCTCTTTAATAATGTTTGGTGTTTCTTATTGCCATAGTCAACTAATGAAGGCGCGCCAAAGGTTAACGTCAGTGGGTAGTTCACAGTTCTCTATGATTTCGAGTGACGCAGCTGTACTGTACCACTTATTACAGTCACAATTTAGGTGTTAGTAAGTACCAATTTGTCGTAGACACGTGTGCGGGGCTGATCTCGCAATAGCATACCGGGCCAGCAGGGCGCGGTCTGCCAATGGGCTCTCGAAACGCGAATAAATTTTATGTGACACGTATTTATGATACAGTTTATGCTACCTTCTTATAATAAACGGGCGTTGAGTTTTAAATATCAATAATTAGTTGCAAATGGATGTTATGAGTAACACACAGCGAGGGGAAAAGAAAAACAGATTTAACAATAGAGCAGCAATTAGTGAAGCGATTGTGAACACTGAGATTGCGACTAGCTGTCTGAAACACGTTTGTTTTGCATTTATTATTCAAACATTGTACAATTTGAATTTATCCATCACTTCACTCCATCTTTAGTAATAAAAATACTATTATTCTTTAGATTGATTAGAGTCCACCATTAACTCTACCTAACTAAACAAAGCTAGCAACTTATAATTTAAAATCACGATGAACGCATTGTAATCTTTTCGCCAATGCGCCAACCACCATCTGAAATTTTGACAGCTGTCATTATATTATTATTGACATAAAGATCGGTGTTGCAATTGCAACTTGTAAATAAGTACAAAACATTTGATGTATATTTTTATTTAAATAATATTTGTGACGAAATTTTCATTCACCTTCTACGCTAATTTATTAACACCTTATCTGCCAGATGCCCGACAAACAATACATTTTCTATTGTGTCTCGTTCTCTGGCAGCCAAACTGTTAACACACAAGTGACAAAAAGTTCGGTATATCCTAGCAAATCTTGTACTATGTAAACATAATACGATTTATATTTTACGTAAGTGAATGGTAAATATGTACAGACAGGTAGGTATGTTTTATTGAATAGGCAATCATACTGTTTTCCTTATGTGGTTTACAAATTTCTTAAAATTAATTTGTGGTTACGTTTCCTAGTTACTATCTTGCGCAATACCGCAACAATACACAAAAAATAAATAGAACTTATTTTGACTTGAGTTATTTCTTCCCTTTATTGATACATAGCTTTGTTTGTAGTTTGTAGGGTTCATCAATGCTTCCTCTTGATCGAATATATCCAAATATATCGAATCAGTACAAAAAAAAGGGTACATCACACCTTTCATGAATTCATAATCACCGAGGTCTAGCTCATTCCATCTCTAGCTCTTGTCTTTGCTGAAAGGCTGACTCATATTATCTATACTTCTATCTTATAAAAAAAAAATATAAAGTTATGGTAGATTTGTAGCCAGTTCACGGGAGCGAAGCCGCGGGGGTCAGCTAGTACTTATATAATATTATAAAGAGGAAAGATTTGTATGTAACGAATAAACTTAAAAACTACTGGACCGATTTCAAAAAATCTTTTACCGTTGGGAAGCTACACTATCCCCGGGTGACATAGGCTACTTTTTATCCCTGTATTCCCACGGGAACGGGAACTATGCGGGTGAAACCGCGAGGCATCCGCTAGTTCTTAATAAAGGTGTTTTTGTTTGTGTATCGTTGCAGAGTTTGCTAGGTTGGCACGGTGCAAAAAAAAAAAAAAATCCGATTGTTTAAGAAGCGAACTAAAAAGACGTTAACAAGAAGAAAATCAAACTGTGCAGTCGGAGGATACATATTTTCCAGTTGGCTGACCAAAATAGATGTATCCTCCGACTGCACAGCATGATTTTCTTCTTGTTACGTCTTTTTAGTTCGCTTCTTAAACAGTCGGGTTTTTTATTTTTATTTTATTTATAACTTTTAACATTTATTTTTGGAGTTACCTATAATTAAATTTTTGTTACCTATACATTTAAACATAAAAGTGTTACCTATAATTTTTTGAAAATACCTCGTAACACCCTTTATTTTGATACACCTCACAATGGGATTGCAAGAAAAAAAAATGGGTCCCTACAACAAAATCCGCCCTTTTTCTATTTTCCTATCTTAATGTAGCCAGTGACACTCGCAAGAGTCGCAACTTCGCAAGGTAAAGACGAATCGATTGACGGTAAGAATCATCAAAATTGGCCAATGCGTTTGGTGTGCAGAACGCCACACATTACCCTCCTTCGGCAGTAGGGTAAAAAAAAGACGACGTCTTCCATGATCATGAATATGCACTTAGTGAACCGTCCTTTGATATTGTGATTTAAAATGTAGAGTAGGTAACCGACTTTACTAACTATTCTTAGCACTATATTGGTAATTTCCCTCCTCTAGCTTAAAGAGCATGCCTTTGATGATAAACAGCTGATTAGGTTTATAATCTTATCCACAGATAACGACAACACTGTTTAGTGGGTTATGTTACCATACTGAAATAATTTATTTACCCATTTGTTTAACTACTAAATTAAAGCTTGAGTGACGTGGAATGGCACCCTTGAACACAATAAAAATTATACCTACTTATATAAATATACTTGAAAGTTGGCGTCGTAAATAGTCTCATTATTATGTACGATTTTCCAATCGCAAGAAACTTTCGCTGCTCAAACCGCTGCGGCTTGCTATCTATGTGAGATCTCTTATGTACCGCTCGTAGTAAATGTATAGTAGTGCTACAAATGCTAATGTAAACCGGCCAAATAAGACAGCTCAACTAAAACATTACGTAACAACGTTGGATAACGCTATTAGCTATTATCATACCAAATTTTTAATTACCATTTGAGATTCTTGTACTTTTACGTGAATGCTTTGCTTCGTCGGTAACTTACTAATAAAAGATTGCGTCACCAGCCTTCACTTTTAGTGTTTCGAAACTATACACGAGTTGCAAGTTGCACAAACATCCGGCTCAAAAGACCAACTGACAGACTTAGATGACAATTGATATTTTTGACAGGTCAGCTAGAAATCGATAAATAAATCAGTCTACACGTGTAACAGGTATTGGTGGAGTTTTTGGCGGGATTTTTTCGAGTGAAGTTCAGCGGCTGTTAATATTATTTGCAAATTGATTCCTAGTGGATATTGTGATATAAAATTGGTGTAGTTTTGTGTCTCAACTGTCTACGCAACTGGACAATATGTGAAATCATTGACAGGCGATCTCAGGATAGTAGAGCGGAGAATTTTATTGTAGTATTGACTACCTCCGCAAAGCTTACTGGGAAGGCTGACTCGTTACAATTTGCTGCCAAATACTCCAAAAAACATTAGAATCTGTTACACCCGTATTCTAATACATACTCAAGAATGTTAAAATTGCACTGAAGACGAGGCGGTATGGTCCAAGACCTTAGCCTGCCTGAAAAGGGCGAACAAAAAAAAAAAAAAAAAAAGTAACAGGTATCTGGCCAGAGAATTGTATTTGTAATGGAACTAGTACAAATAAAGAAAAGCGGCTCCAATTGAGCGTCTGCGCAGATTTGGCAACACGCGTGGATCGTTTACAGTAAATCTATGAAATTGTTTGATTGTTATTTAGCACGAATTGTTTACTTGGCTTTTGCACGAATTGTTTATAATGATAAAAATAATAACCGTGTGCGGAGGAATGTGGGTTGGCATGCACGTTCAAGATTAAAGACGAGTAGCGCAGGGCAATCATACAAGGTTGTAGGCTAAAAATAATGCAAAATCTTGGGTAAAATAAAACCCTTACTTGGCAGCCGCCAGCCGGTTGATGGTGCCGGTGTGGTGTGGCGGGGCTGGCGGGCGAGTGAACGCGGCGACCTTGGGCCCGTGCGGCCCGCGGACGTTCGTTGAACGCGCCGCTCCGCGCACCCCGCACCCCGTGCGCCCCGCCCCGCGCCCCCGCCACAACTCGTTTGCGACACGATTATTCTAAATCCAAAAATTAAAGCTGCCAGTATTCTAATCCTTTTCCTCTAAAATGATCCCTGACCACCACGGTGCCCTACTTAAGCTTCAAGCTAAACAACGAAAACAACATAGAATGTCGTCGATCTCTATCTACGCTTTGCATTGTCTCGTTCTCTCGAGTTCAGTAATCCCTTTATCATACATATCGCGGATCAGAATTTGTTTATTTCTCTCATTTAACAATCTGCCATATAAATAACAGATGTTTTCTCAGTCACGAGATATCTATTACGTCAGCCGACAATGTAAACGTGTAACTTACAATAAAGACCGCAATAACTATCCAAAACAAAAGCGTTTCCACGTTTGGCTCACTAACACGCATGCGAGCATAGCATAATAAACTATAAAAATATACCCAAAACAGTGCGTGACGTACGACGTTTGCTGCATTATTTTCGCAATAGTAGGCGCGCGGGGCCCGGGCGGGCGCGATGGTCTGCGAACGTTGACCGCGCGGGTACGGTCAGCAAAACCCCACTACTGCTCAAATTGAATTATGCCTGATTAAAAGCGCTTTTACTGCTTGATAATCGATTTTATTACTACTATTTTGCTGTCGTGCATTTGACAAATTGATTTGTTTGATTGCTTCATGAATGACTTGTAATGTTTATGAATGAGGGCCTGCGTTATTTTATTATAAACGATGTCGTGAATAAAGACACGAGAAGTCAAGATTTAACCCTTTATGACAGATAATCACAATCCGAAACATGTGTTTATTCGGGCCCTGCCATATTATCATAATGATAATAATATACCTAAACGTATGAACTAAACACAAATGATTCACATTTATTTGTAGTAACACTGATAAAACTGACACTGTTCCGTCCTTGTTGCTCGGACACGAGAAAAACATCACATATTATTTGAGTGAATCGCTTTTGATCTTCTGGTGAAAACAAAAAACAACGAAATGGAGATAAATGTTTGGTCCTTCGAATCGGCTGAAGTAATAATAGAAATGAGAAAAGAGACGTACGAAATATGTAGATACAAGCAAATCATCGAGCCAGGTCTACACGGAACGAGTTGAAAATAAAGCTAACACACGCGTCTTCGCAACAAGGTGAGCTGTAATCCTTAACAAAGACTTATCCTCATCAGCTCTAGATTGAATTAAATGGTGAGAGAGATTTTTACCATGCAGAAGACCTTATACTTATGTTCGGTTGATGGCAATGGGCTCGTCTTCTATTATATGGGACGACTTAACTATGGGAAAACTTATCCATAACTGACAAAATTTGGGTGGACTATAAGGTGCATCTCTGCCTAACCCTTCCGGGGATATAGGTCTGATGTTGTGTAAATCAATATAGTAGGAGTATTAAGCTAACTAATGCAGGTAATCTCTACTGTCCGACCTACGCGTTTAACGGTACAAAAACAATACAACACTTGATAAATATAGAATTCGTAAAATTGTTGTTAACCAACGAAATCTAGGTTGTAGTCGTGCAACGAGTAATAAAATCGCGAATGGTGAATGGCAAAAGATATAATTTACACTCAAAATATAAATATTTCAAAAAAACTTCTTCAGACAATGTATCTGCTTAAATTGTTGAGGTACACGAACTCTATTGGAACAGAGAGATGCGGTTTAGAATTCTATGCATGTGAGGAAATAAAATGTTGTAGCGGCTTCTTTATTACTAACTTACTATGACGACTTCATGTAGGATTTATTGTCGACACTGTAAACTTGTTGAAACAGACATGTGAAGCGCACTCGTGCATATAAACAGGATGCTGAGGGTTTTCCTCTTGCGCTCCGAGGCGACATGTCAGACGGGTTCTTGTGCGTTATTACAGCCTGATACTTACCTGTCGATTGCAAATGATACGAGGGGGTACTTGTTGTTGTTTTACCCTTGAATATTACAACTAAGCTTAAAGTTGCATGTTATTTTTAACTTTATGAAGAATGAAATTAGAATCCAATCGAATTGAAAAAGGAACATACGGCTCTATCTATACTCTACTTTATGCTAGTCTATTGATTGTTTATGCTATAAAAAAATATTGCACTAGGTCTAATAACGAGAAAATTGTAGAGACAGATTGGAAAATTATCTAACAAAGGCTAGTAGAGATTGAGCGGATTGTTAACAACACACTGCGTCAGTGCCCACCACAGATAATATAATACTAGCATAGTGAATACTGCATCAGAGACATATTATCTATACCAATACCAACAATATTATAAAGAGGAAAGATTTTTTTGTTTGTTTTTTTGTGTGTTTGTTTGTACCGAATAGGCACCGAAACTACTGGACCGATTTCAAAAATTCTTTCAACGTTGGGAAGCTACACTATCCCCGGATGACATAGGCTTTTTATCCCTGTAATCCTACGGGAACGAGAACTACGCGAGTGAAACCGCGAGGCGTCTGCTAGTTTATTATAAGTCCGTCCTTGGATGAAGATTATTCTGCTGTCTGTACGTTTTTATTTTACAAATCCAGTGATTCAATTACTTTATTTTATTGCTTCACGTTTTTTTGTTATGTTTACTATCAATATTAATCGTTTTACGGATGGCACGCACCTGTAGCCTGAACTATTTTATTTATTAAAAAAACTAGCCAGGTGTGTCTGACTCGCGCACAGAGGGTTCCGTATTGCTGTGTCTACATTCGCCAAAATAAATAGATAACATTACTAACGTTCATAAACAATGAAAGCTCTGAACATTGCTCTAAAGAAGGGACAAAATTAACTTTGCCATTCGAAAACTGTTGTCCCCATCCATATTTTTTTTTTTACTTTTGCAAGTACATTTTAAAAGTTGGCCATATTACTCTTAAACTTGTAAAGCCTACTTATCTGTAATAGTTTTCTTTTTAATTTCGTTAATATGTTAAGGAACAAGTGATTAATCAGGATCAGGGCAAACTTTGTTGTCGTGATTAATATGTATATACATGCCAAATTCTAGCTTTTTAGTACCAAGAGTCTCTGAGTTACGCTGCGGACCGGACGGACGGACATGGCGAAGCTATAAGAGTTCTTTGTTGACTACGCAACCTTAAAAAAATGTGGCGTGCTGGTTAAGCATGGCTGTTTTAAAAACCCACAAATGACGTGTATGATAATTCCGGTTTAAGTATCGGACGTTAACCTATCATCTTTTGCTTTTAAGTAAACATTTCTAGAAAACAATATTTTATCGGATCCGGATTTTACGCGGGCAAGTCCGCAGCTTTCTAGAGCACCAATTTATAGTTAATTTTCCTTATTTGTCGAATGAATCAGAAATACTACTTCCAATTCCATCAGATGAGATAGTGGTCAAGCGCAAACAAATAAAAATAATGTAACACTCCTTGGATAACCTGGTGAAGTGATTTTTTTGCCTAGCCATTGCTGTCCTGCTGGCTGGGCAAAGACCTCCCCAAGTCCTGCCAGACATCTTCCTACCATCTTTGCCCGGGCACAGTAGGCGTTTCACTACTCAAAAATATTAATAATAATGAAATGCCCTTATTGACCGGGACGAAACTCAGCGGCCGAAACGCCTTCTAAGCCTTTTCCCGCGCCGCTCGCCGTCTCGAACCAGCCCTCCTGGTAAAGTCAAAGTCAAATATATTTATTCAATCAGGCCAATAAACGGCACTTTTGAACGTCACATAAATTAAAATTTAAAAGTAATAAAAAAAAAAAAAAAAACTACCGTGCATTCGGCAAGTATATTGTTATGGAGAAGAACGCACAAGAAACTCCATAATTATTCTTTAAAAAAAAATTGGTGTTTTACTATATTTACATAAGTACCTACATACATTAATATATGTGAGGACGATGCACCCAGAATATCTCTACACACTATACTACGTACAGGTATAAAATATTAAAAAGCATTAACAGGAAAATTTATTAATTTGATAAGTAGGAACATGGTTCTCACATACTTACAAATATTACAAACATAGGTAAAATACCTAATTCAACAACAACGGAACAGTGTGTGAGTAAATTCGTAAAAAAAAAAAAAAAAAAATTAACAAATTTGATTTTGTATACACCAAAGATTGCCCTATGGATTGCAGGACTAGTATGTTTCCAAGCATCTTGAATATAATCATCTAATTTGTAATATGCTTGTTTACAAAGAGTGCTTTTAAGTAAAAGTACGACTCCAAATCATCTTGCCACCTCTTTCTAGGACGGCCTCGACGGCGACTTCCATCTGCAGGAACCCACTGCGTTGAAAAGTGAAATATTTTTTGCAAAAATACACCTGCAATTAGGTGACGCTGTCGTGCTAGCTTTAATGCTGCAATTGTCAATTGGTGCGGAATAATTCACGATTTAACGTCAAAACGGTGATGTGTGCGACCACGATGCGATCTCCCCGCATCGGTCGCATGAGTCGCGACGATTCACGTCGACGACGTCACGATGCACGAGCGCATCAACCACATGCCACTTTCCCCGCATGCACTGCATGAAAGCCACTCAGCACGTTTTGTTATTATGGCAATTATCTAAAACGCCATCGAATCCTGTTCACAGCTCACACATATTATTATTATGTACCTTTGTTGGAACCACAATAATGGTTATGGATACTCTACTTTCGTGTGCGTTATGTTGGCGGGACCACGATTTGATTTTGCGGTATAAGTATTTGTATTTACATACTCAACTCTAAATGCTCTAAGACTCAACTGGAATAAACATAAATAAGTGAATCTATTACATTGCATTATGTTTAAGTAAGGGTACATGAGGCGGGTATTTTTTATATTTTATCCTAGGACGGAGTAATAGTTAATTTTCTCTGTTTTTTTTCTATTGTACTTTGTTTTATAAAGTACAATGTTCGTAAACAGTATTTTTAATGTCATTCTGTTGTTAGGTAATTAAGATTATTTATTATAAATCTGTGCCGTTTGCCAGAAATAATAAAATACTTAGTATCACTATTGCAATAATAATAGATAATTTATAAATAATAATATATGTGTTGTTAGTTCGCTGTTTTAAACTTCTTTTTATAAATGAATGGTTGGGGTATTTTTTAGAATATTATGATGTTCATAGTTATATATGTTATGGTTTGTACTACATAAAGGACATTTAAATGATTTTTAATTCAGCATTGTTACTTGCACCATACCGTTCCTACCGTTACTCGTGGCCTCGCTCTTGTAAACAATTTACATTACGCAATTGGCAAATGTATTTGCGTTGCAACATTTCCTTCAAATTTTCCGAAAGACGACCATACATCGTCACGAATTACATGACTGTTATCACGCAGACCTATATTGAAACCACTTTCTTTATCAAAGTAAACAATCAGCTACCTATTATTAAACGGTTGGCCAAATGCCAAGCCGCGTACACTTTCTATACTATCTCCACTCCGAAAATACTTTAATTTTGAAGTCTGTGTGGTTGCCAGGTTGCAATAAAAATTGATCGCAAATTCGTAGCCTAGACATTCGTAGACTTTGTAGCTTAAACCGATATCTTCTACAAATCGCATATTATGTAGTATTTGATTTGATTATAGCTATGTAGGATTATCTCAGGCATTTTTATGTGCGTAAATTCTCATGATCTTTGACATATTATCACTAATGATTGCAGAAACAATCCCCATAACGGCACATAAGTACAACTGAAAAAACAACAATTCGTTGCGAAAAACTGAATATTTCATAGAACGTTGTGGTTTAATCGTAGTATGATTGGCAAGAGATGTAACAAGTGGTGCATCGGGGATGCGACGGGGGCGAGAGGGTGCGATCGATAGGGGTTCGTGGGCGTCGGGGGCGCTCGGCGGGGCGCCTCCCACGTCAGCTGGAGCCCGGCCAGCCTGCCTCCAGACCTGACGTAAATAGCACCGATAGGCGGCACTGTTTACGTCGGGGCACGTTTTCGATAATATTATCGTTTTAAAATAAATGAACCCAAGGATCTTTATAGAAAACCTGAAATCACAGGTAAGACTTCATGATTGTAGCTTATTGCGTGAAATTCGTTTGATTTATTGGTTTTATCAATGATTTCGTGAATATTTTCAGAATCAAAATTGACACCACGTTGCACGTAATTTTGATTCTGAAAATGTTGAACCGGAACTGCAGGCTCTGCTTTTATAGAAATGTTACCTTTTTTCAGTTTATTTTTGTGTTATGATAATGCCAAAGCTTATTAGTTATGCATTATGCGTTTGCTAAAATTATTTGATTTAATGACGATAAAAGTGGTTCATGATGCCAAAATTAATTACCTAAGTTTTTTTTTAATAGACATGGATGAAGTACCTACTGACGACATCTTATAAACAAGTTACCGGCAGAAAGTAAGATGATTTATGCGATTATTAATAACATTCTTGTAACACTGATAGCTAGATCTATGTCTAGTCTAGGCGCATGTTGTCTCAGTTATTATAAAATAGCCTCGGCTGGCGGAATATTTATTTTTGTTCAAGTGCATACATCAAAAGTTCAAAACATTTCTCGCACATCCACAAAATATCCCACGTGTATTTATGAATTATGCCGAGGTATGTAGACGAGACACGGCTCTTGGTCGTAGAATAATTTCGTAATATTTTAACAATCAGCTGAGATATTTTTGAAAAGAAAAGATAAGAATAGTTTTGACCTAAAACAATGAAAGGCGAATCGTGAAATATGACTGTAAAAATATTTTGTAACATTGTTGTTCCCTGGTACATTTTCTAATAATTTGTCTGAACGACACGCGGGAAAGTCTTTGCAATTTATCTGTATTTTCTATTCATTCGTATATATGACGTAACTGCTGAGTGAGTAATGCTCGAGATTTGTGTCCCTGACGTAATTTATACAGAACACACTGTGTGTGTGTGTTGTGTTGTGTACGTCTGATAGCCATTCTCTGAATTATTGTTATGCCAACACTGATTAAGAGGAACGACTGTCGTGAATTGAACTTTACTGCTTATTGTTATCATTTTTACTACACCATATTATACTAATCGATTCGTACTTAAAACATAATAACGAACAGTTATTTTTCATACGAACTAAAATAGTGTTCTGATTGCGTTTGTTTTTTAAACATTTTCTTGATTGTTTTTCTTATCTTGAAGCGTATTCTCAGAAGCCGTTCTATCTCCTGCACTCGAAAACAATCTTAAACCGCGTGCCAAATGATGCTGTGGCTTTTCCAGACTTTTTAAATGTTTACGGTCTTCATCGTCTACACAAATATAATTGTATTATTTACTCCAATTGTTTATTTATCTCACTATTGACCGTATAGTGATTGTTTAGCGGGTAGTTGTATTCTGTTACGGTTTTAAATAGGAATTGAAAAAGTATTCCGAATACGCACTGCTATAAACAGTCTAGATGTCTAACCAAATTTTACCAAACAAATCAAAGCCAGCAAAATTGGTTGAGTAATAAGTTCGGTACCACTAATTTTACGACACATCCACTATTTGTGGCATTTGACGTGGCATGTATGATTAGGTACCATGTCAAACTTAAATTTAATGAGGTGATGACTCAAGTATTGTTTTAACTTTTACAGGTACGTACAAGGGACATGATGGGCGGGTATTGGGAGCCATCTCATATATGCTAATGTAAGTAGGTACCTACAATTGAAACGTCTCGCGGTGTTTAAAAAAACTTCTCATTGTTACCGGCGGCGGGGCGCATCATGCACCGCTCATGTTTTCCTGTGTCGCTCACAATGCTACAAACAACTATCGGACATTACTTCTATATGTGCGACACGATACAATCAACATTGCGTGCTTATCGAGTTCTCTACATTACAAATTACACACGTTAGAAATTATACTCGAAACCCGCGTTTGATTGGTATCTCCCATTGTGTCTAAGCTTACACTATAATCGGTAAAATCTGTAAAAACAACCTGCCTTCAAAACAACTTGAACGAACGCCGCTACATGAAAAAATGTAATGTTATATGTATTTAGGACATCTTTAGTTTGTACTTTTTAAAGTATAAACCCGTACTTTTCGTATTTTAAAAGTACATTTTAATAAAATGTTGATTGAAAATTGAATACTTAGAACAGGAACATAATCTACTGAATTATGCTGCTTAAATAAACAACATGTGTGTGCGCAGTCTTTCTTAACGTGCACCATAATTATGTAGTTAATTCAAAAAATATACGCATTACATCTCAAGAAATACCAGTTTTCAAATAAATAACATTAACGTTCGTTACATTGATGGCGATATGTGACTTGTGCAGTGTAATTATAGTGAATAATTTTCTCATCTGTTTACTATTTATGTTTATAGGTTTACGTTTAATAATAACAACTTATAAAATTGCTAAGTTTAGAGCTACGTATCAAATAAATGTATTTACAAATTATAAGAAGTTCAATCACCGAAACTAAAAGTTCGTTGTGTCCCAAATTGAATTATCTCATGTGGCGACGATAGACAGATGGATCTTTGTTATGTCTATAGTTAAAATATATGGCGCAAAGATTACAAGATATTCTTTCTTGGCTGGCTTGTGGCCATAACATACTCATTGTGGTCGACTGCCCAGTGCATTGTTAATAATTCAGCCCTTGGGTATTTGAAATGTGAATGAATGCGTGACTTGATGTCGATTTGTTTGTGGTCTGTATTGTACATCACTGCAAATTCCATTACGGCCTAGTAACGAGCAAGACCGTCTGTGTTTTTATTGTTATTTTTTATTTGCAGGTTTATGTTTTTTAATACTTAAAAAGTCTTGTATTTACGGCTACTATTAAATCTATAATAAACCCCATGGGATGGTGGGACTTCAGAATAATTCATTTACTATGCATAAAGTATTTAAATGAGACTTTGATGAGTCCGCGGCTTGTTGTCGGCGCCAGACTTCATTGTAACTTTTATTAGCCTTGTTCGGAGAGTGAACGAACGATCATTTATTAGTATCCATCCACTGATTGTAGCCAGTTGCCACCCCACGTGATTATTAACGAGTCATACTTTCTAGCTCGTTCGGTGTGATCACGACTGCATTCGAAAGGTACTAGCAAATTAGCACTTCTATAACGGTTGCTATAATGACTAACTAAATCTGTCCAGAGATCATTATGTAAGACCAGAATGATTGCGATGGCAGCAGTAGGATTTAATGCGACTGTCAAAACACGGGCTGGCGCTGATGAGCGTAACAGCTGAGCGTCAGCTGGTGGCACGGCCTCGCTCTCGCAACGCTTAACTAAATATCGCCCTGTTGGCTGAGTTCATCGCCTAAACTATCCACGTTACGTAGGTATGTATATTATAGACTAGGCTATTGAAGCTCCCGGCTACGGGCTGCCGAGCGCCGAGCAGACGTGCGTTCACGACAATTGAGGGGCCACGCCGATTGGAGATCGCCTCTGGAACGTATGAGGCGCACGATCTAATGAAATTCTACGATCGTTTCATCTCAATAACTGCCTCTTGCAATTACCAGTTGCTCATTTCAAATTTTCTTTTCATTCGAAATGCATTAGTGCCAGTAGTCATCTTGCAAATCACATTGATTATCCAATAGTATTCGCGTTTGTATTTATTTCACATCTTTTATGCGTAAACTAGAAGACTTTTTTATCTTATTCTTTCTCTATGCATTCATAACGTGAAAACCTAGCTGAGAATGTGCATTTCGCCAATTGAGATGGAAGTATGCTAAAAAGTGAGTAATTAAAAGGTTGACAGCGAAGGCCGCCAGTTCCGCGTGGTGTCGTAACTGCGCCGCGCTGCGCGGTGCGCCGGCGCGGGCGCAGGCAGGCCGCTCACCTCGCCGTCTGCGGGTCACGGCGTACCTTCGATTCCTTTCTAAAGTGCTTTCTATATCTTACACACTCGCGATGCTTCCTAGCTTCGTTTTGCCTTCACGCTTTTCCGCCAGTCTCATCTTTCCACTCAACTTATCAGATTGCAATGCGAAATTTTCTGTTTAGGAGTATGTCGTATTGTATGCGGATGCAGTCCCTCTCTCTGGTCGGCGTCGCACCGCGGTCCAGTTATCTAGCGTAGTGTGTGTGCTGCGCACGCATTCTACATCAGCATTCCAATAGCGGCGCGTCATCCTCGATTGTGCTCCGATGCGTTAGGTATTTAGGATCCGAGCTGACTACACCGACCCCCTTTGTTCTGATGCAGTTTTGTAATACATCGAAACTGTAATAACGATTCTAGCACCAGCATTGAATTTTGCAAGATGATAAATAGTTCGAACGAAAGAATACCTATCATTATTTAAACGAAATCGAAAGTGTACAATGTTGCACAATTCCATTGTCCTCACTCGGTGGTGTGTTATCATGTAATTCATTCGCAGTTCTCAACTCCCGTCAGAGGGGCACTTTAATTAAAGTCTATGGCGATATAAATCCTATGGCACGTCGTCGGCAGTTAGAAAGTGCGCGTGATGTAACAATGCAACGCTCCCGACTCTCAGCCTCGGAACGTGAACGTGATCGATCTCTTCATTCTTCCACCAGTTGCGTTGCAAGATGTCTAATTTAGGACCTATCTATGTTTGCGTTGTGTCCCTCCTAGTTTGAGGTGCATTATTGTTATAACATTCATGCTTTCAATGACCATTTCTTCAACCATCCATAAAATAATTTGACACTTGCTTAAATTTTCCAAAAAGTAATGGTATTTATCGATACTGGAGATTGTTTCAATGTATAGCGCAGTGTATAGAATGAGGAGCGTTGTTTCGACCCACTGATCCGCATGATGCTCCGAAACTTCCGGGGTCATGGCGTAACAACAGCCGCGCGACAGGTGACACACACGACTTACACCCACACGGCTACGTAACACGAACCTCTCGCTGGCTAGCCAAACACACGATATGCTAATTACCACATTCACCCCCTTGATTCAATGCAGTGCAACTATTTAGGTGAATTATCCGAAATTAGATTGTTCAGTACGAAAAAAAAGTCTTTTACAAAGAACATTTCGGAAACAACGCATTTAAAATGTATGAGGTAACCTAAACGAACACGATAATGGTAACTGCATGCGAAATCGCTTTTTTCGGCGAGAGATAAGCGATACTAGCCAAACATGGCTATTTTACAAGCCACTTACGCAATTTTTACGTCATCCTGTGACGTGTTTACGTCATAAACTCATGGCTGTTTTTATGGTAGGTGAAGTAATTACGCGCTTAGTTAGTGGCAACCTACGTACATATAATAAAATTGGTTACGCTTTCCGACTAACATTGCATAAAAAAAACAAATATGCTTGGCGTTTAAAAAAACGTAAAGTAGCAATAGTTTATTTTTGTGTCACAAATTAACGTTGCCATTAGTTTTTATATTGGTACCAAATGGTACTGATTTATTTTTAAATACAGTACTGCAGATAACTTTTTCAGAACTTCGCAGTGGTCCCGCCATGGTCACACCTATCTTTCGGCTCATTACTATTATTTAATTTATGTAGACCAATATTTCCATCTTGGTCTCGGAGGTATAATCTGTTTTATATTTGTTTAATTTGATGCCCCGAAATAGCTCCGGCATGCCATACTTATTTACACGTCAATATTTGTACATATACCTATTTAGGTTCCTCAAATAATCGATAACACCCGACAAACAAAAGCATCAAAACAAATATTTAATCAGGTAAATAAATAACATTCCAATCGTTTCAATTAATCAAATATTTCACTAGAACCATTTATCTAGAAAATCAAGAAATTGACAGTACACAACAATAAAAGTATATAAATCTTTTGATATGATAATCTGGCTTTATTGTAAACGCAGATAAGATATAAGTATTAAATAACAAGTAAAATTTCAAAATTTAAAAACCTCCGACCCATTTATGTTGCGAAAACACCCCGATTCAAACAGTAAAACGCCCATAACTTTTAAACGGCTGAACCGATTTTATTCAAACATAGCTAAGAACACTCTCGACAAAATCACCTTTTAAACAAGAAAAACTAAATTAAAATCGGTTCATCCGTTAAGGCGCTATGATGCCACAGACAGACACACAGATACACAGCAACACACGTGAAATTTATAACACCCCTCTTTTTCCGGCGGGGGTTAATAAAGATATTTTGTGAAGTAATGCCTATCTTCATAAGTTTAAAAAACTTCGTCATAATTTAGAAGGGATCATAATGTAGAAGAATTACTAAAGAAATGCCTTGCAAATAGAACAAAACGAAAAATTAAGTGGTCCATTATAGACCAGCCAGACTAGTCATTATGAATTACCTACCGAGTCAACCGATCTGCATCTATTTGTCTATGTAAGGACGCTCGAATTACGGCTGCACCTAGGTGTAGTAGCCCAACTGGCCTCCTTTATGCAGAGCTCCTTGAAGTTATTATTTTACGCAAGGTTGCTAGGCTAAAATACTGATAAATAATTGGTCACCCATCCACCTTGTAATTTACCAGGTAAATGATAACAACTGCATGCAACCAACGGCTGAGCTGCAGTTCAAACCACTCCATTAGAATTTATCTTTACACAAAAATAACAAGATTACAAGCCCCTGACGTAAGTTATACATTAAACATATTTGTAACTAGCTGACCCCCGCGGCTTCGCTCCCAATCAATCTCAAAATTATAGCTTATATTACTCAGGAATAATGTTGCTTTCCATAGGTGAAAGAATTTTTAAAATCGGTCCAGCCATTTCAGAGATTAGCCGGAACAAACAGACAGACAGACAGACAGAAATTGTAAAAAAAAATATTTTAGTGTATGTACCGTATATATATTCATATATATATACATGTGGTAAAAACGGTTATTTCAATATTACAAACAAACACTCCAATTTTATTATATGTAGTACTAGCTGACCCCGCGGCTTTGCTCCCGTCAAAATTATAGCCTATGTTACTCGGGAATAATGTAGCTTTCCATAGGTGAAAGATTTTTTAAAATCGGTCCAGCCATTTCAGAGATTAGCTGGACCAAACAGACAGACAGACAGACAAAAATTGTAAAAAATATTATTTTGGTGGATGTAGATACCGTATATATATTCATATACATGTAGTAAAAAACGGTTATTTCAATATTACAAACAGACACTCCAATTTTATAATATGTATGTATAGTTAGATAAGTTCATTTACTTTTATTGATTTTTTATGTAAATAACACATTTAGCAATAAGCGGGTTTATCTCGAGTAGATAATAATGTCGCAATAGGCCTGCATACTACGGTTGCTAGCACGGCCGTCCCACATGATTGTGGAAAATATTGTGACTTTTATGACCTACTGAAAAGTTTGCTTCAACCTTTGCTCAAACCATTTTTATTTTTACCCGACTGCCGAAGGAGGGTAATGTGTTTATCAGTCTATGTATGTATGTATGTATTTCGAAGTTAAAAGTAAGTTAAAAAAAAAGTAACAAAAAAGTTATAAATAAAAAAAGTTAAATCAAAAAATCAAAAAACCCGACTGCTTAAAAAGCGAACTAAAAAGACGTAAACAAGAAGAAAATCATGCTGTGCAGGCGAAGGATACACCAGATTTTGGTCAGCCAGCCCGCGAATATGTATCCTCCGACTGCACAACATGATTTTCTTCTTGTTTAGGGGAGAGTGTGTGTGAAAGAGCCAGTTTTAAAAAGTATAAAAAAAAGTCATTTTCGGTTGCTTATTTTTAAATAAAATTACTTTTTTTTAATAATCAGTTTAATAGTAATGGTACTCCAAGTAACAAAAAATAGCTAACAATGTTAGAAATCTGAAATATAGCCACTTAGAAAAAAATGGGAAATCGGCTCTTTCAAAACAACCTGTCAATGAAAGAGCTACCGTGTGCTATGAAAGAGCCGGATTCCACTTTGTAGAAATAAACATTTTTTTCAACAATTAAAATCTCTTAATAGACTTAAATATAATCAAAATTAAACACAAGCGAAAATCACAGGTTACAGCCTATTGACGATAAAAAAAAAAAAAAAAAAAACTTACAATAATCTTAATCATAAATAATACTTTTATAAAAATAAAAAATCAGAGTTTCAAATAATATTGAAACTCTGATAGAACAATTAAAAACATTTTTGGCAGAAGAAATTAATGACTCCTTTGTTACCACAAGACTCATGTGCCCATCCTCCACATATTTTGCACTGGTACCATTCTTCTTTGCTCTTAGAATAGTGTCCATTACACACACTACAATAATTTTGATTTTGTTGTAAACTAATATTCCGGTTTCTGAATTCTAATAAATTTATTTCATCATCTGAGCTTGTTAATGATGTATCATCGTGCAAAGACATGTTTGCGCTAGTGTCACTGGAATCATCCTGTTTTTTAGAATTTAGTTTCCTTTTAGAATTTAGTTTCCTGATATTTTGTTTTGTGGTCATTTTCTTAACAATATTTTTTCTTGATTTGTTTTTACTTTCCTTTTCTTCTATTTTGTTTTTTTCAGGAGTATCCGTGATTACAGCTGATGTCATTTTACGATTGTTAGGTTTAGAATTCTTTCTGGGTCCTGATTTTAGGAAAGGTCTTACAACTTCGGGACTTGCAAATTGTTGTACTGATGTTGAGGGCTGTATACTTTCTGGCAATGGGATGTTTTCAATCAGACTATCTGTGGGTATGGATCCAACATTTGGAATTCTGGGAGCTTCTGAAATGTTAATATGAAAAGTGCTGCACTCAGGTGTTGTTGGTCTCACGTTTTCTGGCGTAGAATCATCAAAAGGAACTGGATTAGGTCTGTCGGTCACGTATGATGCAAGAAAATCATCATCGGAAAATGTATTAGAATTTAAAGGATAAATGCCAGTTTTGATGAATCCTTGAGTAAC
Source organism: Orthosia gothica (assembly GCA_949775005.1). Taxonomy (NCBI): domain Eukaryota; kingdom Metazoa; phylum Arthropoda; class Insecta; order Lepidoptera; family Noctuidae; genus Orthosia; species Orthosia gothica. Next base: position 5,014,427 of record OX459062.1, on the reverse strand, counting down.
ATTTTGCAGACTAAACGCTGCTAAGTAAGCATCTCTAGCAAACTGTGCAACTTGGTAGATGGTAACAGTTTTACCAGGATTTGAAAGCATCCACTCATTCATAGCTATTCGATATCTGGTTTTGAATGGCCCGTACACCGTGACATCCAGAGGTTGTAGCCTATGGCTGCAGTGTGGTGGAAAAGTCAGCATTTTTATAAAATTATGTCTGGCAAATTCGATCACACGGAGATTAACGTGGGAGGCATGGTTATCCAATAAAATCAATGCTGGATTTTCTTCTGATGGTTTAACATGGCTCACAAAATGTTCCATAGCCTTCATGAAATTATTTTCAGTCATCCAGCCTGAAACATGGGCTAAACCTAGTGCTCCTGAAGGCCCATTATTTAACATATGGTCTTTATAATTCACGCGTGGAAAAATAAAGACTGGGGGTATAGTGCCACCTGCAGCATTAATAAAAAACAGAGTTGTGACGAGCGTACCACGCTCGGCTGATGTAACCTGTCCAATTTGTTTCGAGCCTCTTTCAGCGATGATTTTAGGAGGGGCTGAAACGGTGCTGCATCCTGTTTCATCTGTATTAAAGATCATGTGGGGTGGGAAATTATACTTTTCGTAAACGCTGGTCAGCTTTTCAAAGAACTTGCCAACATTTGTCTTATTAAAACTTGTCGCCCTGGACAAAGAAGTGCTCTCAGGTTTTCTGACTGACAAATCTTTGTGTCTCGACATGAAGCCTCGAAGCCATTCCACAGATGCAATTTTATCAGTCTTCCATTTTTCTGGACAGATAGCATTTGCGTCTGCATACTGGAAAGCTAATTCTCTTGTTTGTTTTCTTGTCAAACCGTGACACATTTTAGATGCAGTTTTTAAATATGATACTAATAAGTCTTCCTGAACTTTAGTAAAAATGCGTTTGTTACCTATATTTGGGCGATGTATATACTCCTCTTGAGAATTCTTAGCCTTCTTAATGATTTTCGCTAAATAAGCCCTTGATATTCCAAATGACAATGCCGTTTTATTTATGGACTGATTTCTCTCAGTCACTTCTCGTACAGCCTCTTCTATCACTGCAGTTGTGGGCCTTTGCCGTTTTTTCGGTGCTGAAGCTCGTGAAGACATATTTTTATAGTCTGAAAGATTAGCAGTATTAAATAGGTATTATAAAGACAGCAATGTTAAACTAAAAGCTAGTAGTGTATTGAAAGAGCCAACTTTCGTGCTATGAAAGAGCCGGCTCTTTCATAGACTCGACAATTGGCTCTTTCAAAACATTTTGTATTAAAAAATATAACCTCAAACTACAGGTAATTTAACATAACATGATAAAAATAATATTTGCGTAGAATAAAGCCAAATATATGCATAACAATACAACATATTCCTTTTGTCCACATATGCCTTACACTTCTCGTCAAAAAAACTTAAGTAAACCCAAAAATACTTACATTTTGGCTTCAATATTTTCAATGCAGTCCTACGACGCCATTTGTTTTGCTAGAACTGTCAAATCTCTGTGGGTGACAGCTGTCCAGTGTTGTCATATAAAGAGTAAAATTGAATTATGGTAGGATTTTGTTAAGTGGGAGAAAATCGCATTGGCTCTTTCAAAGCTTGGCTCTTTCATACACACTCTCCCCTACGTCTTTTTAGTTCGCTTTTTAAGCAGTCGAGTTTTTTTTTTTTTTTGTTTTTTATAATTATGTCTAACCTAATGTAATGATTTAATGAAGACGTAAAAATATCATAAATAACCAAATAGCTTTTTAATGACGGTAGAACCCACAGATTAAAATTTGATTATACCTGAATTACGTCATACGAATGATGAACCAGTGAGAGTTGACGCGATTAACAAAACATAACACGTATATTGCCATACGTCATAAATATTGGAGATTGGAGAGCTTATATGAATCTAAAAGGTATGTAAGGCATTTCGTAACACTGCTGATTCTGTTGCTGACACTCTAAAAAGCTTTTAAATAGTCTCATCGATAAGGCATTGTTGAGCGCTGTAGAACAATGAGAGAAATTCACACATTATGTCAGGCTACAGAGCGGTCTCGCAAGATGCCCGTGGCTAACGATGTTCGTGCTAAATATAATAACACTCTTGATGTTACGTAACCTGAACCTTCATCGAGATTGCACACGAGCTGCCACTTTGAATATATCAGAAGGAATATATTAATGCCAAATACCAGCTTGACGCACTAGAGTCGATCGAAAAGCGGGCCAAGAGGCTCATCGGCGATGAGGCGCTGGTCAAGTCAAAGCTTCAGAGTCTTGAACATCGTCGCTGAGTTGCCAGCCTGTCTGTTACATTTCGGGGAGTGTGCGATGGAATTGCACGATCTAATTCCACCAAGCCCGTTTCATCATCGGACTACCAGACGTACGGCGATGCGCCATCGATACATGGAAGACATCCACAGAAATCTTAATAATATTATTAAGATTTCTGTGAAGACATTCCACCCATACGCACAAAACGTTTTGAGAACACTTATTATGCGTACAGCTAAGGAGTGGAATTCCCTGCCGGAGTCTGTGTTTCCCGATAGCTACAATCTAGGAGTCTTTAAGTCAAGAGTGAATAGGTTATTTCTAGGCAAGCGTGTTTCACCGTCGACCACATCATCGTTTACCATCAGATGAGATAGTGGTCAAGCGCGAGCCTATAGGTTATAAAAATAAAAACTTTTCGCTTTCTGTGTTGTTAACCCAAAGTCATATACAAATTAAGAACCGCAATTACGTGTCGCGAAGCTATCAAATATAAATCACCGCTGGATTACCACTTATGCTTTGATAAATTTTACCGTATCACGTTCGAAATTGACAATTTAAATTATTAAGCACTGTCTACGAGCAATAAACTTACAGGCGAACTAAACCTAAATTGTCCCGACTGGACTATTGAATGTAAATAAGTAGTTAAGATTGGTTAAATACTTCCTGTTTTACAAACTACAAGTCACTCGAACGATAGTACGTTTTCGGCTGACGTATGTAATTAATTGTCAGTATCAAATTCTATACCAAACTGGATGGATACTCGTACGATCCGTGCGCTTCTGGTTTATTGGCATTCAGTCCGACAGCAGCGAACGCGCACTGAAATGAATCTTAATTATCACTAATCGCATTGAATGCCTACGTATGTTTTCCGTATATTGTTATTATGGATGGTTGACAATACAAAAAAAAAAACATTTTTACAAAAAAATACTACCGACTTCCAAATAAAAAAACTACAGAGTGAAAAATAACTTTACTTTTGGAAGTCGACGTCTTTCATAATGTACCAATTTTTTGCGTTATGGACACCGACTTTTTTAAACGGACAAAAACACCACAATCGCACACAATGACACCATCTCAAAGACAATTTAATTATGATCTACATTTTGATCTGAGGCTTTTTTTTTAAAGATATAGAAAAACTACTAAATAATGCTGACTGGAAGCCGACCCCAACAACAATTGGGAAAAGGCTAGACAGATGATGATAGAAAAACCGGCCAAGTGCGAGTCGGACTCGCGCACGAAGGGTTCCGTACCATTTTCGTAAAAAACGGCAAAAAAAACACGTTTGTTGTATGGGAGCCCCCCTTAAATATTTATTTTATTTTGTTTTTAGTATTTGTTGTTGTAGCGGCAACAGATATACATCACCTGTGAAAATTTCAACTGTCTAGCTATCACGGTTCATGAGATACAGCCTGGTGACAGACAGACAGACAGACAGACAGACAGACAGACGGACCGCGGAGTCTCAGTAATAGGGTTCCGTTTTTACCCTTTGGGTACGGAACCCTAAAAACTACTAAATTTTGGGTCGCGCGGTTGTGAAACGGGTGCAAGTTTTGTTCCCTCAACGTCGTTGGCGTTAGTCGTTGTCACTGTCCCCACTAGAATAATTGCTGTCGTGCAAAACAATTTACGTTTCTCATAATTTCTGAAAACGTACATAAAAATGTACGCTGTCATCTTGAGAATGTGCGTGCCTAGGTTGCTCTACTAAGTAATCGCCACGTACGCTCTTGTTATCCAGTGGTCAATAGTGCGGTAATCGGGGAGGTGTAATTACGGCACACACTAGTGAGGGTCGAGCCCGCAGCGGGAGCACGCCCGACGGCAATGACCTCCACAAGTCAACTATACTCTATAGTATTGTATTCCTGTGGGACGAGCACACGTGAGCTAGAAACCTGAGCTCGGAATTCCCATAGCCGGTGTTGTTAGCAAATTAAAAACAAGCAATAATTGAATGTTTCGCGCATTTTAACTTTATTACTAACGTCAATCGCGGCAACTTTTATGGCCATTTGTGTACAACAGAACGTGATGATAAAATTTCTTAGTAACAAGAGTTGAGAAGCAGCAATTGCGAATCTTGGAGTCGTGGCTAATGCATGGCGCGGCGTCGCCGAGCCGGCCGTGTAGCCAAAGCTGATTTAAATTTCACACATAGTTAGATATCCAACTCGCCTTCTGTTTTATTCATCCGGTCAAAGGACATGAGGTCACCAGCGAGCAGCGGGACCTCCAGCAACCAACAACAAGAGAAAACTTCTACGCATTGTTTCTCTTTTCGGTATACCCGTTGACTTTGAATGTAGATTTTGGCACACATTTTGTAATTTTTAACTGAACTAAAAATTACTATGAGGAGGTTCTATGTTCGAATTATGTTTGTTTTTTTTTGTTTATGTCCACGCATATCTCCGTTAATGAAAATTCTTGGACCGATTTTGAAAATTCTTTTTTTGTATGAAGAAATATGTTTCGAAATTGGTCCCATTTTAATTTCAACAGACCTCTTACAACAGAACTCTTCAATCAATTACGGCAAATCTCTCGGGATAGCAGCAATCGCATGTCTGTTTATTGTTTATACCATTTGATAACATAACATCACGCCAGTACGCTCTTAAGGGTTACGCAGATCTCTCATTTCACCGGTTATGTTCAAGTTTCATGATATTCGGGTAATCTATTCTGGCGTTATAGGTCCTTAGTAAACAACTTGCCTATTAGGTAGGTACAACAAAAAAGTGAAAATAAAAACTTTTTTTACAAAAAAATACTACCGAGTTGGGGACAGTGCATTGGCTTAAGGCGGTACTTCGAGCAAAATGCCGCGCTAGCCGTTTTTCGTGATGTTTTAAGGAGCTATCTACTCAATATTTAAAAAAAAAATATCAACTAATAAAAATACATTAAATTTCTACATATATTGAATCTAAAATGGTCGTATACAATTTTTTTAAAGAGGTATATGTTTCACTAATCTCCTTCCAACAAAACCATAAAAATGACAAATAATTATTGATAGCATGCATCTCCTCGTAAAGTGTTCATTAATTATTTTTTGTACAAACACTAATGTATAGACAATTTAATAAAGAACATTTTTGTCGTGATTTTTTTTTCAAAAGACTAAAATTCGATTTTATAAAGATTTTATTCTAAAATCTGGGCGTATTCACTACCGTAATTCATGTGCCACCAGTGCCGTTAAGCCAATAGGAATGCTCATATCTCATGCTGATTTTTTGGTCAGGGTACCGCCTTAAGACGACGACTAACGCCAACGACCTTGAGGGAACAAAACGCGCACTCGTTTCACGCCCGCGCGACCCGAAATTTAGTAGTTTTATGTACTTGACTTTAAAAAAAAAAGCTTCAGATCAAAATGTATAATAGATAATTAAATTATCTTTGATATGGTGTCTATTTCATTAAAATACGTCCAGCGGTTTTGGTGCGATTGGCGTGTTTTTGTCCGTTTTAGACATAACTTTACAAATTAATTACACTATGTTATACAAATAAAACTAAAAATTTGCTTAGATGAAATTATTAAGAGAATGGTCTAATATAAAATATAATTTTGCCAATAAATTACGACTAGCCGTTTAGACGTGATTCTCATTTTAAAATCAGCTACTCAAGGGAATCGGCGCCTTAATTATGCTGCCGCATTACCAGAGTGGTGAGTAAAGTCGCGGCGCCGGCGCACCCCCCACTCTGCCCACGTTCGCCGTGTAATCCGCGACTGCTTTCGCGTGGGAGCTGCACCAGCCCTCGTCTCTATTTAGACGACGTACCTACAATTACGATAAATTAACATGCTTATGCGTTTTTGCTTATTGCGCATTCCCAGCGGTATCACAACACGACTTGCGCGCCCATTGTGAGTGGAACAGCGAAAGGTCTTAATTTGCGCAAGTGTTTTAATCTCGATATTTAGAATGTTTGAAAACTTTATTGATTTCTAGTTAGCAACATTATAAAAGAAGACAAAATTCCTTAAGACGACGACTAACGCCAACGACCTTGAACAAAACGCGCACTCGTTTCACACCCGCGCGTCCCAAAATTTAGTAGTTTTTTGTACTTTCCTTATTATTCTATGACATTAAAAAAAAAGCTTCCGATCAAAATGTATATAATAAAATTGTCTTTGAGATGGTGTCGATTTCATTAAAATACGCTTAGCGGTTTTGGTGTGATTGTCGTGTCCGTTTTAGACATAACTATACAAATTAATTACACTATGTTATACGAATAAAACTCAAATTTTGCTCAGATCAAATCATTAAGAAAATGGTCTAATATAACATATATTTTTTCCAAAAAATTACGAAAAAAAACTACGAGCCGTTTAGACGTGATTCTCATTTTAAAATCAGCTACTCAAGGGAATCGGCGCCTTAATGTTTCAGTACTTCTATTCATTTTGAAATTAACAACTGCTTCTTCTTTTGGTGTGAGGTGTGACCACCTCTGGTGTCAGAGTTACTTAAGCCACCTCTGGGTACCTCACAGACCTCTGATCTGGCTATTTCAGACCTACATCTATGCCAATATTATAAAGAGGAAAGAAGTTTTTGTTTGTACCGAATAGGCTCCGAAACTACTGGACCGATTTAAAAAATTCTGTCACCTATGGAAAGCTACATTATTCCCGAGTATCATAGGCTATAATTTTGACAGGAGCGAAGCCGTGGGGGTTAGCTAGTTAACTATATAATAAGTCCAGGTTTCTTCACGATGTCTTCCTTCTACTTGAAAAAGTCATATTGGTACTTGAGGAGATTTGAACCCACGACATCAAACACGACAGGCGAGGTCTTAGCCACTGGGCCACCACGACCCACTGCTGAAATGGCCTTCAATTCCACATAAATTCGTCTCTCCAAGTTCTTTCCATCGGGACCTATCATTGGTTCTTCTAACTTACATGTCATCTGACACTATTACATCTCTCTGTAATCTCATCTATCTTAATACTAGCTGACCCAGCAAACTTTGTTTTGCCATAAAAAGACCAAACATTTATCTACCCTACCTACCCGACCCTACACTACCCTACCCTACCCGACCTTACACTACCCTACCCTACCCTACACTACCCTACCCTACCCTACCCTACACTACCCTACCCTACCCTACCCTACACTACCCTACCCGACCCTACACTACCCTACTCTACCCTACCCTACCCTACCCTACCCTACCCTACACTACCCTACCCTACTCTACCCTACCCTACCCTACACTACCCTACCCTACCCTACCCTAACCTACCCGACCCTACACTACCCTACGCTACCCTACACTACCCTACCCTACACTACCCTACCCTACCCGACCCTACACTACCCTACACTACCCTACACTACCCTACACTACCCTACCCTACACTACCCTACCCTACACTACACTACCCTACACTACCCTACACTACCCTACCCTACCCTATGTCCTTCTCCTGGTTCTAAGCTACCTCCCTGCCAATTTTCAGCTAAATCGATTCAGCCGTTCTTGAGTTATAAGTGAAGTAACTAACACGACTTTCTTTTATATATATAGATAAGAACAACGACAGTTACCTACTGTCACCGGTACGCAATTATTTATTTATTTAAAACTTCATGCAACATACAAGTACATAGGCGGACTTAATGCCTGAGGCATTCTCTACCAGTCAACCAAGGGTAGTGCATAGAAATTGAAATAATTATTGAAGTAAAATTGAATAACAATATATATACTGTAGCTAAAATAAACATACATATATATTTACTATAATAAATACGTTTATATAAACATATATACAAATATAAATTAACAGACAGGTGATTGAGACGACTCTGCTAATGGTGTATAAAATAATGTCGCAATTTCCGCTTAAAATGAATATTGACTGGTGGCCGTCCTGATATCGAGAGGAAGCGCATTCCAGAGAAGAATGGACTGAATATGAAAGGAAGAATGAATAAAATCAGAAGTATGAGAAGGACAAAGCAAGAGAAGATTGTTAGACGAACGCAGATTCCTAGCGTGTGAAGTACACAAATATTGAAAGTGAGGGATGAGATAAGAAGGTGGGAGAGTTGAGTAGAGAAAAGCGTGGTCAAAGCGCGTAAATTTCGCATCTGCCGAATAGGCATTCACTTGAGCTGAGATCTGCAGCTCGACACATGGTCATATTGCCTCAGGTTGAATATGAACCGGATGCAGTTGTTTAGGAGCCTATCAAGCTTATCCAGGAATACCGCGTTCAGGTCAAAGCAGCACACGTCACCATAGTCGATTATAGGGAAGATTAAAGTCTGCACAAGATATGCAAGCTCCCCTTGACTCTTTGACTGACACTTGAAACCTGAATAACCTAGGCTATGAATATGCCTGAATATACCTAACCTTGGCTGGCAAAGCCAAGCGTCAAGTCAAGTTGTAGACCGAGATCTTTCACACTAGGGCTGATGAACTACGTACCAGTGACAGTAGGTAACAAATGATATTGATACAGGGGGAGTGAAGTATAGGTTGAATGCACGTCGACCGCACTTTATCTATGCGGTGCGGCTCTACTCTCGAGCGTAACCGCAGCGCGTGCGTCGGCAGAGCTTTTACACCCGGCACCGCCCGGAAATAGAACCAAATTAAACTATAATCAAGTGCCACCGTACGTTAGCTTGTCAGTCCACAAAATAACGGATCGTTGGCGGTTCTACGATAAAGTAGGGACGAATATTACGCTTCTGACAGGGTTCGTGCTATAGGATAGTCCAAATATGGGTTATGGGGTTTGTGCTTTGAGAAGAAATTGTTACACTATCAAGACTACAAGTGCAAACATATCAATATTTGAAATAGGACAATCCAGGGTGATTTTTAAATGACTTCCCATGAAGGAGGAGGTTCTCAATTCGGATGTATAGTTAGTTCGGGCATAACTCATATATAGACAGATTTCAAAATTCGTTTTTTGTTTGAAAGGTATATTCTCGAGGTGGTGCCATTGTCACCAAATTAGAATCTCATGGAAATCGAGAAAACGCCTCAAAATTACAGGTAGACACATAGCGATTTTGGTATTTTCAATAACATGGCAAGCATTTGCACTCAGAAAGTATCATTTGGTGAAGTGGAACTGATGAAGAAGACCACAGGGGGGTGACCACAAGCTCTTAGAGTAAGGTTATTTTGAGATCGAGTAAGTGACAGATGTATACACGTCATATACATCTGTCCCTTACACACACTCAAAATAACCTTACTCTTAGAGCTTATGGTCACCCCCCTGATGGCTATGTAACTCCTTAATAAGTATATCATGGGTATAAGATATCGAGAATAGTTAAGCGACTAAGATTAATGTATGTGTTTATTTTACTTTTAAGTTTCCTTTTCTATGTTTTAACTTGGTGTACCTACAATAAAGCATATATAAATAAATAAATGAAGCAAATACATATAAATAAATGGTACTGATGAAAGTGGTACCATCGGACTGATCTGATGATGAAGCCGGAAGGTAGGCACTGGAACTCCGTAATAAAACAATTCATCATAGACGTGTTTGGGCTTATTGGAATTGAAATAAGATGTACTCTGGCTATAAATGACTTCCATGGTAATATAAAAAAAATAAACCGACTTTCCTTTCCTTTGTTTTCGGAAGTCGATGTTGAACAAGTAAAATTCCAAAATTTAAAAACCCCCGACACATTTTTATTTCATGCTACATAATTTATCTAGTACATAGTAGATACGCTTCGATCGGTAATCTATTGAACACGTAATTATGACACGATATCTTGAGAAAACACCCCGATTCAAACAGTAAAACGGCCATAACTTTTGAACGGCTGAACCGATTTTATTCAAACATAGCTAAGAACACTCTCGATTAAGTCACCTTTTAAACAAAAAAAACTAAATCAAAATCGGATCACCCGTTTGGACGCTATGATGCCACAGACAGACACACAGATACACAGACACACAGATACACAGCAACACACGTGAAACTTATAACACCCCTCTTTTGCCGGCGGGGGTTAAAATAAGATGCCAAAAACATCGACATCGGGCAGGAAAGTTATTTTTCGCTTTGTAGTGTTTTGCTTTAGAGGTCGGTTAATTTTATTTGTTAATAGTAGATTATTAACCAAGGGGATAAAGCAGTGTCTTCTGTCGCGGGTGACGAATTAAATCGCGAGCGTAACGAAGGACTCGAGGTTTACTCCCGAGCGTAGCGAGGGTGTTAAAAACTTAAATCACGAGCGAAGCGAGGGATTTAAGACGATTCCTGAGTGTAGCGAGGGATTTAAGTTCACCCAAGTCTAAGACAGCTTTATCACCGAGGAAAATACTCTACTTTTCGTACCATTCGCGAAAAATTAACACAATAATAATATGAGATAAAATAAACTTAACGTTTATGTATTTGAAGAAAACAAAAAACGCGGCAAATTCCTATACTAATATTTTTTTGTCGAAAAAGCAAAGGCATCAAGCTCATACCAGACGGCCTCGTCGGTTTTCGTAATTTTATTTAATATTCATAACTGCATAATAAATGCGTATTCCTTTTTCAAAAAGATGTATAATGCTTTATATACAAACTCAATGGTGTAAACACAGATGTAGTTCAGTATAAATTTCGGTAAGTATTCCAAATTTAAATCACATTCTCTCCCTAGAGGATGAATGAAATTCAGTACAATTTTCTTTCCCTGTTTTTAACAGATTAAAAATGACTATTGTTATGTTCGCTTTTTGTGGCATAGAATGTCACTTTTTTGAGCAATTGGTACGAAAAAAGTTTTTTACTATTCGTTCGTTCGTCTTCATCTGAGAATTTTTACAATTGCATCTGTAGGTAATGCAGTTTCCGATTCACCCATCACCAAACAGAAAATTCATTCCCTTTATTCAGGAAAACACTTTTCGTTTTCACACTTCATAGGGCACAGAACACAATGAATCACTTACATCCTTACGAGTTATTATGTCCTATAGTATTTTATGTTTATCTTCTATATATATAAAACTCAATGCCACTTTTCGTTGTTATTTTATAACTCTAAGAACGGGCTCACCTATCCAAACCAAATGTTTAGGCTTTGTTCGGACTAATTAGTAGATGGTTTTTTTTTTCTGTAGGTAGTGTAGGTAGGGAGTTATGGTAGGTAGGTTGATGGGAGGGAAGCCGCGGGGGTCAGCTAGTTATGTATAGTATTTTATGTATAGTTTTTTGTTGTATAGTATTTTTTTTCTCAGGCAGACGTGAATGGAAACGCCGGGAGGGGACGCCCTCGAAAGACATACATAGACCTTATAGGTGATGTTCTTCAGAAAGGCCAAGTGCGCAGTACCCATAACCGGCGTGTGTGTATGACTAGATGTATGAATGCGTGTGAAGCAAAAGAAGTATGTAAGGATCGTAGCAGGTGGCGTTCTGTAGTTTCTGCCTAGGCGTGTGGCGGCGTGAGTTTATGTATGTATGTATGTACTATCAGTCTCAAAATGAATGGAGATAAATTGTTTACTATGGTGCTCTTAGGTTAAAGGTTATCTGCGCACGTAACCGATATCAGTACGTGGTTATAATGCTCATTCATGTTGCTGTACTGCAGCTAAATAACTGTTATACTTGTGCCTGCGACTTGAACTGCATGTTTTTCATCTAAAAATATCCGACTGCTTAAGACGCGAACTAAAAAGACGTACACAAGAAGAAAATCATGCTGTGCAGTAGGGATACATATTGGCGAGCTGGCTGACTAAAACCAGATGTATCCTCCGATTTCACAGCATGCTTTTCTTCTTGTTAACGTCTTTTTAGTTTGCTTTTTAAGCTGTCGGGTTTTTTGAATTAACTTTTTTTATTACATTTAAACATAAAATTGTTATATATTTTTGAAATAACCTCTTAAAACCTTTTATTTTGATACCCCACACGAAGGGTTTGGAAGAAAAAAAAATGGGCCCCCACATTAAGGGCATAAATATAACGTTCGGGGCAGTAGTTTAGGCATGATATAGAAACAAACAGATAGAGTTACTTTCGCAATATTTTGATTATGAATTGATGGCACTGTACTGAAAATATTGTAAATCATATAGCCCATTTTCTCGTAATGCAGTGGGAATAAGTAATATATGCCAGACTAAACATCATCATCTGCCTAGCCTTTTCCCAACTATGTTGGGGTCGGCTTCCAGTCTAACGGGATTCAGTTTTACATGGAGCGACTGCCTATCTGACCTCCACAACCCAGTAACTGGGTAACACGGTACCCCTTGGCTAGACTGGTGTCAGATCTCAAGCGTTTGACTATTCGTAACGACTGTAAAAGATCTTCAAATAACAGCACGGAGGAAACTCGGTATGTTGTAATGGTCACCCATCCACGGACCGACCTCGTCAAGCGTTGCTTAGCCTTAAAGATCGACCCGTGCGGCTGTTATTATTTTGCCACGAGCTCCTCTATATCTATATATATATATGTAGATGCCAGACTAAACAAACATTGAATTAATTTTCTTTGGTTGATTTCTATTCTCATTTTAAGATCACTATATCGTTGGGACATCTCAACTTACTAACCGAACGCAACATCACTTACAGTGTTAATAATACAGTGTTGTTTATCAAATAATCGCACTTGTAATGGAGTAACCATCGTTTTCCGCTACCCACGCACTGGGTCGATACCAGTCCATCAATGGTGGCTTACTTCTGCGCTGCTACTATTAATAATTCCTCATGAAGGCGACTCCATTCACGTCGCTCGCGTGAATGGGCTCTATTAAGGGCTGGAGCTAATTGACTGGCACGGCCGCACGGAGCACACGCGACCTACGTTGCCTACGTACTACGAGAACGACGATATATTGTAACATTTCACATTTGTAACCCACGGATTGTTGTCGACACACAGTGATGCCAACTTAGCAACTTTATAGCCAGATCTAGCTATTATTTGGTGACAGACAGCTACAATTTAATGAAACTCGTAGCTAAACTTTTTAGCAACTTTTCATTATCATGAGACGTGAGAAATTAGACACATTCTACATATAAATAAGTGGCATTCTCAAGAAATAGTTTAATTTTGGGTTCGACCCAAAATTGAACTATTTATTTCGTACAATAATTTAGAAATTCTTCCGGTGACAACATATACCAAGATATAAGTACTCTTGATTTAACTTGCGTTTCACTGCCACATTCTAATGCAGAGGTAGAGATTTACCATCTCTCAAATGAATTTAGTTAAAAATAAGCAAAGAAACCGTAATCTTCCTCTTTAATTGTTCATTTTCTTTATTTTTTATTCAATAACGTACGCAAGACATTTTTAACTCTCTTGTTGAAATTAATGAAAATGAAAATGATTGTCAGAAATTGACATTTTATTGTAACCCACTTACCTACTGTATGTAAGTATGTAACATTTAACTACTTCTAGCAACTTTTTGGGGTCAAAAATACTGGCAATCTAGCAACATTTTTAAAATTGTCTAGCTACTGGGGAAAGCTAACAGTTGGCAACACTGCCGACACATACGTCATTTGTTACTATGTTTTGATTGCGTGAACACTGCTATCCATTGAATTGTCTTAAACCACAAATGGTAAAAGATATGTTACGGAATTTTCCCTTGATTGCGTTACTAATTGAAGCAATTTACATTTTCTTGAGTAAATCTAAGATCATATCCTGTTTTATTCATATCGAAAGTTTAGTCCGTGATTTGCCACCATTTTTTATTTTGCTTTGCCTTTTAAAACCTCTTCTCTCTCTCTCGATTTTCCGTCGAAAAGGCGCACTTTACACGAAATAGGAGCCCCAATTTCAAATAAACTTTTCAGTTCAGTTATTTCACACACAAAGGCTTTTTAACCGTCCAACAACTAGAATAGAACGTGTGAACTATATTCAAACGAAAGGTTCCAGGAAAATCCGTTTAACAATTCAGATAAAGCATCGCGAATTCACGACTCGCGTACCAGTGCTTTAGATACTTGTATAAGTAAATAGATCACATATGTATACGTATGTACTCTAGTTGTTGCTATTGTTTTGTTTTTACTATTATTTTAAGTTGGTTTTATTAACCCCCGCCGGAAAAAGAGGGGTGTTATAAGTTTCACGTGTGTTGCTTGTGTATCGGTGTAATATCTGTGTGTCTGTCTATGGCATCATAGCGCCTAAACGGATGAACCGATTTTGATTTAGTTTTTTTTGTTTAAAAGGTAATTTTGTCGAGAGTGTTCTTAGCTATGTTTGAATAAAATCGGTTCAGTCGTTCAAAAGTTATGGGCGCTTTAGAGTTTGAATCGGGGTGTTTTCGACAGATAAATGTGTCGGGGGTTTTTTAAATTTTGAAATTTTACTTGTTAACTACTAGCTGACTCTCGCGACGTCGCTCCCGTCAAAATTATAGCCTATGTTATTCGGGTATAATATAGCTTGCCATAGGTGAAAGATTTTTTTAAATCGGTCCAGTAGTTTCGGAGCCTATTCGGTACAGACAAAAAAAATAATCTTTCCTCTTTATAATATTGGTATAGACTAGCTTTGCTCGCGTAAAAAGTGTTTTATCATCCCAAGGGAATACAAACTATCCTTTGTCCTTCCCAGGGTCTCAAACTATCTCCATGCCAAATTGCATCTAAATCGGTTCAGTAGATCCAGAGATTACCCCCTAAAATCTCACAAACTTTACCTCTTCATAATATTAAGCATAATGATATATATTGAGCATAACGACTGCTAACTGTTAGTTTTGGAAATAATTTTAACATTTTTAGGGACAAAGGGCCGATTACTGAATTGAGTATTTGAGGTTATGAACGTGTCAAACTCTACTTTGGAAAGGTTTTCAGGCTAAGTACTTAATTTTTTTATCATCAATTCAGAAATCGGCCCTTAATGCACAAAACCAAAAGTCTAAAAAACCAAACAAGGGATCTTTAAAAGCAACCTGGGTGCACATTTTAGAATAGAATAGAATAGAAATATATTTATTCGACTCAGGCACAACACAACAGCAACAAACATGGAGTAAAAGACAAAAAAGAAATGCAAAGACAAATTGCGCTGAACGTGCCCATACCGAAAGGGTTACCAACTCAGCATTTGCTGGGCGTCAGACATCCAGCGCTGGTTTAGCTCTACAACTACAACTTGAGCAGAAAATCGGGGCTCGAAAATCGGTATGGAAATTACAAAAGCCGGAGTGTAGTATGATCTGTATAGCGAGTATTTTTGTCGTAACAATACGGCGAGGTGGGTCGGATCGACAGGGGGATGAGTGGGCGTTGCTATCTGGCGACGGAAAAGGCGCCGTATCCTGCGGAAGATAAGCGCCAGCCTCATCCACCACAAACGCCGCGCCAGCTTCATGAACCACGCTTTGTTCTATAAAAACTGCGCGCCATTGGATTTGTACAGCCAGTTATGATTAATCAGGGTGATTTTGGAGTATTCTCAATGCTTAAGATGACGACAGACAGTCGCCAATCATTTTGAAGAAACACGCGCACTCGTTTGCACACCTTGCAACCCAAAATTCAGTAGTTTTTGTACTTTCCCTATTATGCTATGACTTAAAAAAAGCCAAAAACGTAGATAATTCAATTGTCATTGAGATGGTAAAAATTTTGTTAAAATACGCCCGGCGATTTTGGTGCGACTGTCGTTTTTCTGTCCGTTTTAGATATAATTTTACAAATTAATTACACTATGTTATACGAATAAAACTCAAAATTTTCGTAAATAAAACTATTAAGAAAATGGCCTAATGTAACAATATATTCTTTCCAAAAAATTACGACTAACCGTTTAGGCGTGATTCTCATTTTAAAATCAGCTACTGAGGGGTATCTGCGCCTTATTACCCGACTGCCGAAGGAGGATAATGTGTTTATCAGTCTATGTATGTATGTTTGTTCCTATATGGCGTTCCAGAGACCAAACGCGTTGGCCGATTTTGATGATTCATACGTCAATCGATTCGTCTTAACCCTGCGAGTGTCATAGGCTACATTAAAATTGGACAATAGAGAAATGACGGATTTTGGGCGCCATATTGTTGGGGCCCAAATCTTTTTTTCTTTCAAACATGTGGGGTATCAAAATAAAGCGTTTTAAGAGGTGATTTAAAAAATATATAACACTTATATGTTTAAATGTATCTAATTCGAAAAAAACTTAACTCAAATCTGAGCAGGCGGAGGATACACCAGATTTTGGTCAGCCAGCCCGCGAATATGTATCCTCCGACTGCACAGCATGATTTTTTCCTTGTTTACGACTTTTTAGTTCGCTTTTGAAGCAGTCGGGTTTTTTGATTTTTTGTTTAAAATTTTTTGTTCATATTTTTCAAGACTTCAAAAGCCAACCAACAGTTGGTGTGTCCACGTTGAAAATGGGTTTATGCCTTACCGTTGTGATTCCACGGAACCATTGATTTGTTTTGGGTTCAATGTTATTTATCTTGCACATGTTACGCGTGCCATTGGCTCTGACAGGTTATCCGTAGTCCGCACCGGATATCCAAATCCGATAAACGACGTGTCCAATTTCAGCGTCGAAAATCGATTTAAAAATCCTACACAAATTCAATTGTGTTCTGATTTCAATCGCCAAAATTGACGGTTAGTGAATGGGGGCCCCCGTATCGTTGAATGTAATTATTTTCTAGCGATATGGAATTTGTTCACTAATCGTGTTTCCACAATGAGTGCACACTATCTCGCTATATTTATTGTGCTGAAAAATAAATGTTGACTTAATTAACCAATGATTTGTGTTTCCATGTTTATTGAGATTAGAACTGTCGGTCTATTCGGTTGTAATTGTTGAAATAAATATTGACTTCGTTAGCCGCAACGCGAGTTAACTCGAGTTGCACATCTCTAACTTTGACGGGTCCATACCTAAGTAGTTAACTGAGCTAGGTAGATTCTTAATTGAGAAACGTAAAATACTCAAACGCTTCCTAAATTATTTGACAATACTCAACTGATTAATGCTGCTTTACTTAACTCAGAAACCGGCCATTAATTACCAAAAGATATATCAGTGTGCTTAATCGTAATAATTCTTAAAGCTTTGATTTTTACGGTTCCGTACCCAAAGGGTAAAAACGGGACCCTATTACTAAGACTCCGCGGTCTGTCTGTCTATCTGTCCGTCTGTCACCAGGCTGTATCTCATGAACCGTGATAGCTAGACAGTTTAAATTTTCACAGGTGATGTATTTCTGTTGCCGCTATGACAACAAATACTAAAAACAGAATATTTGAGTGGGACTCCCATACAACAAACGTGATTTTTTTGCCATTTTTGCGGTAATATCACAAAAAATATCACCCGAAAAACGTCCACTGCTGGACATAGGCCTCCCTGAAGCGTCGCCACATTGACCGGTCCCGTGCGTCTCGCATCTAGCAGATTCCCGTCACTCTCACCAGGTCATCTGTCCACCTGGTAGAAGGCCTTTCAACGCAGCGTCTTCTGGTTCGCGGTCGCCACTCCAGAACTTTTCGGTCCCATCGACCATCCGTTCTGCGAGCAATGTGCCCTGCCCACTGCCATTAAAGTTTAGCAATTCTTCTGGCTATGTCGGTAACCCCTGGTTCTATAGCGGATCTGAACATTTCTGATTCGATCACTCAAGATAGAAGATAATTCCAACAAAAACACTTGGAAGCGCCTGACCGGTTATTTAAACGTATTTCAAAAACGCTCGCTCATAGCAGGAAAATGCAACACATGAGCACAAAATCCACAATATGCAATAACAGACTTAATCAGACAAGAACCATGAGGCATACCCTGATTCCACTGTCTCAATTTTTTTACAACGAAATGAATGACAAAGGCAACCACAACGTTATTTCCCTAAAAGTAATCGGTTTTATTCAGAAAGCTCACAAGGAAAACAATATATGTATAAATGAAATCCAAATCACTTGGATTCTGAATGGACATGATTGGGCAGCTAATTCTATTGTTTGGCTGCTACTTTTGTACCTCTTGTTATACGGAATAGAAATCAATTTCAAAACTTCTGTCGGCTTCATTATCTTTGCACATAGGTATTTCTTTTGTGTTTCTGTCCGTGATTTTCGTAATTTGCCTTATACTTATGCTGGTCCAAATAAAAAACGGATCTGTCCTTTATTTTGCAACTTCTGTTTGTTATGGCTCTATCCATCGCACATCTTTCTTTAATCTAATTCAAATATTTTTTTAAGTTCATTGCTGAGTTCTTTTCTTTTTCTTTTTACCCGACTGCCGAAGGACCCTCCTTGTGTGTGTTTATCAGTCTATGTATGTATGTTTGTTCCTATATGGCGTTCCAGAGACCAAACGCGTTGGCCAATTTTGATGATTCATACGTCAATCGATTCGTCTTAATCCTGCGAGTGTCATAGGCTACATTAAAATTGGACAATAGAATAATGGCGGATTTCGGGCGCCATATTGTAGGGGCCCAATTTATTTTTACTTCCAAACCCATCGTGTGGGGTATCAAAATAAAGGGTTTTAAGAGGTGATTACAAAAATATATAACACTTATATATAGGCTAAGGATACACCAGATTTTGGTCAGCCAGCCCGCGAATATCTATCCTCCGACTGCACAGCATGATTTTTCCTTGTTTACGACTTTTTAGTTCGCTTTTGAAGCAGTCGGGTTTTTTGATTTAACTTGTTTTTTAAACTAGTACTACTAACTAGTAGTAACTAGTACTAGTTACTTTATAGATGTCTCTCATTCTTTCTTCTTCTGTTAATATTTACGTGTTTTCCTGCCTCCTCTGCCTAACGGTTTGCTGTCTTCGCCAATAATTCTGCACTGGTTGCTGTTGAATGTTTAAACTTACTTACCACCTTTAACAAATATCATTTCATATCAAAATAAAAATCATAACTTCAAAGCGAACAGAATCGCGGGCAAGAGCCAGTATTACATTAAACTAGGTATGTTCGATGCTAATGACATTTTTTCACACTGGCTCGTATGTGATTGCGTGTGCGCATACCATACTGCACATTGTAAATAATGTATGCGGCATAGTTCGTGCTCCATTTACGTTATCACGGCGGTAAATTAAAATTATGCTTGCTATTTACAACATGTGTGAGATTGCCAATAGATACTTAGATGGCGTACAAGTTTGTCCTATTAACAATTAGCTCACTTATTATTACCCGACTGCCGAAGGAGGGTAATGTGTTTATCAGTCTATGTATGTATGTATGTTTGTTCCTATATGGCGTTCCAGAGACCAAACGCGTTGGCCGATTTTGATGATTCAAACGTCAATCGATGCGTCTTAACCATGCGAGTGTCATAGGCTACATTAAAATTGGACAATAGAAAAATGGCGCATTTTGGGTGCCATATTGTGGGGGCCCAATTTTTTTTTTCCGTCCGAACCCATCGTGTGGGGTATCAAAATAAAGGGTTTTAAGAGTTGATTTCAAAAATATATAACACTTATATGTTTAAATGTATCTAATTCGAAAAAAACTAACTAAAAAGTTATAAATAAAAAAACTTAATTCAAAAAATCAAAAAACCCGACTGCTTCAAAAGCGAACTAAAAAGTCGTTAACAAGGAAAAAATCATGCTGTGCAGGCGGAGGAAACACCAGATTTTAGTCAGCCAGCCCGCGAATATATGTAGGTATCCTCCGACTGCACAGCATGATTTTTTCCTTGTTTACGACGTTTTTGGTCCCTTTTGAAGCAGTCGGGTTTTTGATTTATTTAATTAAGTTTTTTTTTATTACTTCTACTTGACCCTTTCATGTCATTCTTGCGTTCTAGAGATATGAACAAATTATCTCGCTTACTCCCAATCAAATGTTTAGTCTTTATCTTTGAATGCGATCAATTATGAAATATGGAATGCCCACTTATTTTCTTGTTTATATTTTCCTCATATTGCGTAGGAATCAGTTATAGTATTTATGTTGCAATTAATGATTTCATAGTCTGTACAAAGTGGCGATATTATAGTATAGCTATCCCACGACGACAATATGTGTCACCGATTGTTTCCAGCATTTATAAATGTCGAATGATTCTGTGCAAACGACCGTTACGCGTGTATGTATATGTGGTGCGTGTGTATGTGTGTACAATGTTAGTGTGAACAGCATTTGCTTGATTGTTATTCAGTACAGCTGCGAGCGAGACATGATGCCGGGCGTCGCTGCTCGGCGATTGAATCGTGGCTTCTAGTGCACGAATGATTCGGAGGTCGACGTACGACCCCTCCCAACGAGCCGATAGACGAGCTTTGTCCATATCTAGCGTCTAAAATTAAATTATTGTGATGACTTTATCATCGGAAACAGATCACACAAAAAATAACCCAAATTGTGTTGTAAGCGGTTCGAATTAATGATTTACGTTTGGCATTCGAACTTTTCAATATAATTTATCTACACTCACAACGTAATATTCCAAATACGAATTCAAAAAATATTGCATAAACACGTACTTTATATTCGTGGACAGGTAAAATTAAAAAAAAGCCATTACAGTTCAACATTTTCCTTCGATTTTCAAACAACTGCATCATAATAGTAGATTAGTAGCCAAGGGCTGTAAGGCATCAATTGCAGCCCGAGATATTTAGGCGCACGAGCGCAGCGAGGGCGCCTATAGTTCGAGGGTGCAATTGATGATTACACCCGAGCTAACTATTCTGCTTTACATCTCGATTGTGAGGTAAGTAGAAAAAAACCGGCATTACAAAAATAAAACATTTAAAAATATATTTATTTTTCAAGAACGAAATTGAGCTTCGCCGTTCGATATTTAAAATTGATGACTATTTTTTATTTTACTTTTTTGTTCGCCCTTCTCGGGCAGGCTAAGGTCTTGGACCATACCGCCTAATCTTCAGTGAAATTTTAACATTCTTTAGTATGCATTAGAATACGGGTGTAACAGATTCTAATAGTTTTTGGAGTATTTGGCAGCAAATTGTATCGAGTCAGCCTTCCCAGTAAGCTTTGCGGAGGTAGTCAATACTACAATAAAATTCTCCGCTCCACTATCCTGAAATCGCTTCTGTCAATGATTTCACATATTGCCCAGTTGTGTAGACAGTTGAGACACAAAACTGCACCAATTTTATATCACAATATCCACTAGGAATCAATTTGCAAATAATATTAACAACCGCTGAACTTCACTCGAAAAAATCCCGCCAAAAACTCCTTGATGACTATTATACTCACACGAAGACAAGGCTGAATAGCAAAGCGACCTCTTTGGTCATTGGGCTGAATGCATGATGTCTATTGCCAGTATGATGGTTAGATGTACGCGAACTTTTTGAAAGAAAGAAGTGTTTTTTTTTAATTACTTACCGCCCTAGGGCTTTTCTAGCTACATTATTACCCTAGAGCGCTAATTTATCACCTACAAGCCCCATTTGGAGGTAATAAGAACCTACTTACCGAACATGAGAGATGTAAAATAACTTTTTAATTTTTATAGCACACTTTTACTATATGACCATTGCATAAACTACTATTCTGATATCTAGCAGTTGTAGTAAACGATATTCAATAACATCAAATGGACAAACAAAATGTTCGTTACTTTAACGTTTCTAGACGCATTTGCCGGTATTGCCTCGTTGTCTCTAAATAGATATATTTCCAAAGTAAAGAGTTATCGACATTCTGTACCGTGCATGCATCGATTCTCGCTTCATTGATTATTAGAAATCGAACTGGCAATCGTTCATTCACTGCTATGAAAACTTGTGCTCGTATCAGGCCATTACTATTATTAGAAGGATCTTTACCTACAGATCTGAATACCTACACTTAATAATACAATAGTAGTAATTACTACATACGTTGGTATGATATCGGAAAGTAAATTCATTCATAATTCTGCTATTCGATGATTATGTACAAAGATTTAGAATTAACTAAGTACGTCATCTTTATAAAGTCCGGTTTAATTGGTTGGGTCATTATAGTGGAATAGACTATATAATAAATTATAGTTGAAAATTGTGCGAAGTTTTTGACATTTAGCACTTTAGTATCGTTTTGAGTTGCATCGCCCACTCGCGTTGACGCCTGCGCGAAAATTAAATATGGCGGTTAGATTCTTTACGCGGTTTAATCTAGCTTCTGTTTGCGTCAATCTCTTAACCTTTAAGTGACAATATTATCAAAACAATTGTCACATTGTCCATATCAATCTTGTAATAAATTCAGGGCGTTACGCTTTTGGACAATGTTGAACTTTAACCTTAGTGATGATTACAGTTTGTTCAAATTATTATTTCGAAATATCAGTCTTTTAATGATGTTGGCCACGAACTTATGAACTCGCAGTTAGAAACAAAATATATTTAGATATATTCTTAAAGAGAAGACCAGTAATTTTACCATTACTATTTAACTACCTACTTGAATTTTAGGCTATCTAGCTTTATAACTATCAGTTAAAGTTCAGATTATGCGTTAAAGTTAAAAGGCTGGCGGCATCCTAAAAGGATTTAGCCGAAACAAAAGAGCTTGTCACCGTGTCACCAGGGCCTCTGACTTGGGCCTCTAAATTACAGACCCATGAGTCACCGACGTCTACCTTCCTTGTTAGGCACTAAAGCTACTTTCTGTTTGTACGTCATTATGTCCATTTTGTTGTGCAAATTTAAATATTCACAGAATTCGTAGAAGTACTGTGTCTACGCGAATCTGTTGCTAACGAAATGACAGGCGACGCCGGTTTTTACCCGACTGCCGAAGGAGGGTAATGTGTTTGTCAGTCTATGTATGTATGTTTGTTCCTATATGGCGTTCTAGAGACCAAATGCGTTGGCCGATTTTGATGATTCTTGCGTCAATCGATTCGTCTCAGCCCTGCGAGTGTCACTGGCTACATTAAAATTGCAAAATAGAAAAATGGGGGGTTGTGGGGGCCCAAATTTTACTTATCGTGTGGGGTATCAAAATGAAGGGTTTTAAGAGGTGATTACAATAATATATAATACTTATATGTTTAAATGTACCTAATTCTAAAAAAAAAAACATGCTGTGCAGTCGGAGGATACATCTGGTTTTGGTCAGCCAGCTCACGAATATGTATCCTCCGACTGCACGGCATGATTTTCTTCTTGTTTACGTCTTTTTAGCTGGGTTTTTAAGCAGTCGGGTTTTTTGTTATTTTTAAATATTTTTTTAATGCTGTCCTTTGTATGCGTTATTTTAAGTAATGTAGTTTATAAGACTGAATGTGTTCTGATAAATCCGTTCCGTTCGAATGATGTCGAAGTTAATTAATTAACAGTTGAGTGATATATTTAAATTATATCACATCCACAAAACTATGAAGGTGTTTCTACAATTTAGATGTTCCTAAAACGTTTGTCGTAAATTAAAAACTACCATTTCGTTCATCTTGTGACTATAGTCTCGTGTACTTATTTAATTCTTTGAATAATTACAGGATCTCTGAACGTTTTTATCTTTTTTGAGCAGTCTGTTTTTAATTGGTTTTCCTGTTGTTTTTTTGTTAACTTTGTTGCAGTACTGTTTTAACTTAATAGTTAAGGGACAAAACGGTAAAACAAGTGACTAGTACAAAGTAAAGTGCCTGTGCACCTGTTTTTAATAATTCTTTTGTTGTTGTGTTAAGGTGCCTATAAAAAAACTCGTCAAGAAGGCGTTCGTTTCTACGTTTACCTACTATTTCTCTTCTGTCTGTAATTTGTGCACTACGTTATTAAAATTAAGGTGTACTCGTTTTCCTTGTCTAGTTTCTTGATCTTTTGTGTCAGGTATTGCACATTCTATTTTAACCGACTTCAAAAAACAAGGTTCTCAGTTTGACCCATATGTTTGTATGTATGTTTGTCCGCGATTTTCTCGCGTTTGGCTGAACCGATTTTGATGTGGTTTTCAGAATAGTATTTAATACATTCTGGAGAACGTTTTGGTATTCAACAAATGGATACCCCGTGACGTTGTCCGCATGGATCCGTTATATGTTTGTTTGTATGTGTATATATCTTTGTCCACGCATTTCGCTGAAAATAGTAATCGGATCACAATAATTCCTTTTTTATTGGATTAAGTATTTCACAACTTAGGTTATAGTGCAAGTTTCATCAAAATCGGTTTAGTAGTTTTCAAGATAGGGAGCATACAATCGAACTCTATAGCGACAAACCAACCGCACAAATGTGTAAATGGAGTTATTATGGATATTTTGTCAATCCTTTAGGTAACTATCTATGGAACTTGCTGAATTTGTAGTGATGGTGAAACAAAACTAAAATGTTTGAATCTCTTTTAGGGTTCCGTAGCCAAATGGCAAAAAACGGAACCCTTATAGATTCGTCATGTCTGTCTGTCTGTCTGTCCGTCCGTATGTCACAGCCACTTTATTCCGAAACTATAAGAACTATGCTGTTGAAACTTGGTAAGGATGTATTCTGTAAACCGCATTTAGATTTTCACACAAAAATACAAATAAAACAATTAATTTTGGGGGTTCCCATACTTGAAACTAAAACTATAAATATATTTTTTCATCAGACGCATACTTGTGGGGTATCTATGGATAGGTCTTCAAAAATGATATTGAGATTTCTAATATCATTTTTTTCTAAACTGAATAGTTTGAGCGAGAGACTCTGCCTAAGTAGAGTAAAATGTCCCCCCCCCCCCCCTGTAACTTCTAAAATAAGAAAATGATAAATCTAAAAAAAAAAAATGATATACATTACTATGTAAACTACCAGCGAAAATTGGTTTGAACGAGATCTAGTAAGTAGTTTTTTTTTTAATACGTCATAAATCGTAAACCGCAATTTACCAAGTACGGAAGTATCCCTTAAGTATCCCCAAGTACCCTTCGTGCGCGAGTCCGACTCGCACTTGGCCGGTTTTTTTATCACTTGCGTGTGTCTTTCTTTCCAATTCCAAGTTCAAAAGCCAGCATAAACTGACTGGTTGGTTATTTTTCTACGTCGAGACGTGGCATAGATACAATGAATATACCCGGCGTCGCCTACCATTGGCCTCGATCCAGGAATAGGCCATCCACAGTTCAAGTGTACTCCATTTCCGGCATATAGTTTTACGCTCGGCCTTTTGTCGGCACTACTACTCAGTAATGGGGTTGTAGCATATTTAAGTTCATTTTAAGCTACGATGCTACTGCTCTGTTATCGATTTTGCTTTTAAGTGAAGAAGTGAGTACATTGCACCTTACGTAGTTTATTATTAACTCTGCTGTTTGCTGTAGTTTTCCCAGTAATCATAATCCCACTCAGTAAAAATGACAGAAAGTGTGATCCAGCTGTTCATAATTTCACGGAAATAGATGTTTTTTTACCCGACTGCCGAAGGAGGGTAATCATTCTATATATGTATGTATGTTTGTTCCTATGTGGCGTTCTAGAGACCAAACGTGTTGGCCGATTTTGATAGTTCTTACATTAATCGATTCGTCCTAACCACCTTACCCTGCGAGTGTCACTGGCTACATTCAAATTGGAAAATGGCGGATTTTGGGCGCCATATTGTGGGGCACAAATATTTTTTTTCTTCCAAACCCATCGTGTGGGGTATCAAAATTAAGTGTTTTAAGAGGTGATTTCAAAAATATATAACAAATATAAAAATATGTTTAAATGTACCTAATTCGAAAAAAAAATAACAAAAAAGTTATAAATAAAAAAATCAAAAAACCCGACTGCTTAAAAAGTGAACTTAAAAGACGTAAACAAGGAGAAAATCATGCTGTGCAGGCGGAGGAAACACCAGATTTTGGTCAGCCAGCCCGCGAATATGTATCCTCCGACTGCACAGCATGTTTTTTTCCTTGTTTACGTCTTTTTAGTTCGCTTTTTTTAATCTTTTTATTAAGCTTTTTTTCGTGAACCGTTTCTACTACAAATAAAGCTCTTCTTATCTCTTCTTAGAAAGTTTACAAATAAGAAGAATGCACAACAAAGCTTAAAAGCTCGAATTTCAGAGAACCCTGACAATTAAGTGTTTACATGACATTTAAATGCCGTCTTGTAAAATTTTCTAAGCTAAAGTTATATGTCCCTTGATAAACTTACGTCCGTCCATCGTATTCGTAAAGGCGCTGAAAACATGCTGTAATTATTTTAACACCCAATTTACATACATATTAATAAAACCTTCTCCAAAGTCGTAGGTGTAGCAGTTTGGTGTCTGTTGTTAGGTTTTTCATGAAAAGCTCCTGAGGCTGGGCGGTGTACGTCAATGCGTGGGCGCCTGGGGTGGGCGGACGCCCCACCGCTCGCCGCAGCTTAGGGATATCGGAAGTGTAGCAAAATATCGATGTTAAATTTTATCGATATTTTTATAATATCGCATTCGACATATTTAAAAAAAAATATCAACACATCCATGTACAGTACAACCATTTTCTTAATGTCCCTTGGCAAACTTCGTGTTTCGTCAGTCGTCGGCTTTCTATCAGTTGCCAGTTTGCACTTGGTGTAGACCGCTCTTAATCAACTTGAAGAATATAGAGTTGCTTATACGCTTTTAACTTAATATAATTTATTTTCTAAATGGGAGGAAAGCTGCCAAAGTCACAGGCAAACAATAGTTTGACAGCTCTATACAGTTCACACGGAAATCAAAATAAAACAACAATTAAGTGCTTAGTTCTGAATTCAAATTGTTATACTCCATAAATCTAATACTCGTAATTGATGGGCATGGAAATTAGTATTTGTTTGTATTCGGAAAACCGATGATTGCCGAGGGAAAATAGTTCGTGGCTGCTGTATTTTTGCGGATCTGAATGCCAGCCTTTTGAGTCACTGCAATATTTTTTTAAATATAAATAATATAATTTTAGATACATTTTCTAAACTCGCTAATTTGATATTCTTACATCGAAATAAATCGCCAAATAGTATCGATATATAGGTATCTTTTTACATGCCTACCGCAGCCTCCGACTACCACCTTTATCACGATCAAAACAGCAAAGGCCAGTACGCCTACATTCCAAAAGGGTAAAGAGCTTCAAAGGTGGGTCCCACCTTAGAGTATTATTTTATCGATATATTTTCAAATGTTTCACAGAAAAGTTAAATTTGTTTGAATCACTTGACTCTAACGGTCTTAGAAGCTTAGTCACAACTTCACAAGTGGTTAAGTGGTCTGTCAAAGCCAAAGTCTGATAGTGGTGACTAACTCTAATATGCATGATATTGATAATGTATCGGAACATGTTTACAAAGGGTAGGTACCTACCACCTAATGGTTTTGTTTGTGATCTGCGGTACATAGAGAATAATCTCTATCATAGTGGGCGTATTACAGAAACCTTATTGATTAATTTCGCTAGAGGCAAATTGTAACATTTTTATGATTTTGGAACTGTCGAACGATTTGTTTGTCTTGCTTCTTAGCAACAGGTATCTAACTCTGTAATTTATTTTTACGAAACATAAGTATGATATTCATATCAAGGTAGGTAGCTAAGTTGATTATAGTCCTTTTCGACCGAGGTTTGTTTATTGTGTTCATGTTGACGTATGGATAATAGTTCTAAAAGCGTTGTGACGTCTAGACGCTAGGCCAAGCGTGGGAGGTGCCGCGTAGGACTCAGTTGTGCGAAAAATTACCCATACGGTGGAGCAAAAACCTTTTTGTTCCGAGTATAATACGCCTCCTAACCGGCGCTAAGTGACAGGCTGATGTGACCGTTCCTGTCAGTGATGCCGAATGAAAAATAACAATATTACAATGTCTTGTAGCGTTTCTCTGTAGAGTGTTAGTACTGGGTGAAATTGTATGTTTAAAGGAGCTGATGATTGATAAATTGATAGCACTTTGCTGCCAATGTCATTTGTCTAACTTTCTGGTTTGTGACTTTGTTGAGGTTCAAGTGTTCATGGCTGACTGCCTTTGCTTGCTTGGTCTCGCTATCTTTTATATCACTATCCACGGTGTTGCTTTTTCTTGTTGGATCTTCATTTTGTACATTTTATTTTATCTGCCTAGTGCTCGGGTGCGTATCAATCATAACAACCAGTTCTCGCTACCGGCCTCAATCCACATTTGCTATGTAAATTAATTCTTGGAACGTCTCCGCCGTTCGCAGTTCGAGACGCACTCGACTCCTCCTTTTGTAATGCACGATTTTGGGATTCTCCCGGCTGGGAATGTTTAACGGTCACCGCCTGCAACCTTCGCTGATGTGCTTTTAATAATAACTGCTTAGATTATGAGGAAAACTTCGTAATAACTTGGGTAAAGAAACTATTGCGCCTTTCTATACAGAGTTTTGCAACGGTCTTAAAGACAGCTTGTATACAATAGTGACAGTGACACATACACAACTATTTGCAAGACAAAGAACGTGAATATGTCATAGTCATTCGTACACTGACCTAGGAATTGTACTTACTAAATAATAGTCAATACGTGACCACACCAACTTAGATCTTTGGCACTATGTGGCTCTAGCAAAACCCAAGACCTAGCTAGAATTGCTTTACCGACTAAGTAATTCACTACTCTACTTCTCTATAGTTTATTGATCTTTACGTATGTAAAGACCGAGACCAATCGGTTTTTCCTTCAATTTGGTGTGAAATGTAATAATTATATTGTCAGTCTGCTAGTGTAATTTGACACAAAATGAATACAATTCCTTTGTTAGTCACACGTGCGAATCGCACTAACACTGAATATCAATGAGTTTACAGCAGTTCCGTTTTGCCAATATTGGCGCAGACAGGACGATTTTAGCGCGGCCATTGTACCAACTTTGTTTAGTTTATAAAACTAATTAAGGCTTCTTTTCAATTAATTACCCGACTGCCGAAGGAGGGTAATGTGTTTATCAGTCTATGTATGTAAATATGTCTATGTGTCCATGTATGTATGTAGTATGTTGTTGCATGTATGTATGTTTGTTCCTATATGGCGTTCTAGAGACCAAACGCGTTGGCCAATTTTTTTTTGCTTCTTACGTCAATCGATTCGTCTTAAACCTGCGAGTGTCACTGGCTACATTAAAATTTCAAAATAGAAAAATGGCGGCTTTTGGCCGCCATATTGTGGGGGCCTAAATTTTTTTTCTTCCTAGCCCGTCGTTTGTGGTATCAAAATGAAGGGTTTTAAGAGGTGATTACAAAAATATATAATATCTACTTAACTATATGTTAAATAAAAATTTGCAGTCGGAAGATACATATGGTTTTGGTCAGCCAACTCGCGCATATGTATCCTCCGACTGCACAGCATGATTTTACGTCTTTTTAGTTTGCTTTTTAAGCAGTCGGGTTTTTTGTTATTTTAAACATTTTTTTTATGATTCAATTTAAAGAAAATGCTTAAACTGAGAAGATGTGGACAGGCTTTCATCCAAAGACCACAATATGGATGTAGAATGTTGCGTCATACCTACAGATGACGTGTGACATCGTAATAATTACGGATTTGCCAGGAAAACCGCAAATACAATTAACTAACTATTAATCATTTAGTTGCCACCGCAAACTCCGCAAGATACCGAGCCGAGAGATACCTACATATAAATATTGTGTACACGTAACAGCTCTAAGAGGAAAAATCCGACTGTTGTTGTGTTGTTTCTTTGGCGGAGCTGGTTTTTATCGTAAATTATAATTGTTGCCGGATCGATAGTCGACGTGTGTGCACGTGCGTCAGCGGCGAGATTACGCTTCGTTTCAATCACCCACACAACGATATGAAAATCATAAAATGTATTCGCCAAATTGGCTATGAGCTAACGTGAAATCGATAGAAATTGACGTCCGTAATGCTGACTATCATCTTCATATCTGCTTTCGAACTTCGTTTGAATAATTGATTGTTATTGTTAGACATGATTAGCATACGGCCAGCGTGCGCGCTATAAATAGGTGCTAAGCAGCTACTAATAAGTAATTATAGCAAGTTATGACGTGGCATAATACGCGAGGGCTGAGGGCATTGCGCGTATGCTCGGCCGTGACCCTGGCCAGCAGCGACTCATCTGTCGGCACGACCCTATTTACATAACAACGCGCGTAGGATCCGGCGTTAATAGCGAACGCCACGCTACCATCACCTCCCTGCATTTATTCAATTGAACGAGATCGAGAGCAGTAGATGAACGACTTGAGAATTCAGGGGGACGGGAAATTGTCTGCTGCGATTGTGACGATGAATCTGTTTACGAGTGATTCAGATGTACGCTGTCTGCTGCGGGCACTCTCATCTTGTTGTTAGTGGAGTGCATTCTCGAAAAAAGAACTTTGAAAAGACAGTACTGACTGCACTATAGTGATGTAACCATCCAGGCATCTCGAACTCTCGATAGGAGTTTGATACATCAGCGGAATATTCCAAATTCCAACAGGTCAAGAAATATTTTCGAGATTTATTTTCAAACATAAAGGTGTATTTTTTTATGGGCGAGGTGGTTTATGAGTCAGTTGTTTTTCGAGCCGCATGCGCAGCTGGCAACCCTGCCTGAGGAAGTCTGCTTCTCAGAACACTACAGTAATAATATTCATGTGTGCAACCTTCAAGGTTAGGTCCAGGCAAGCTAGCTATGTATTTGGTTGCGAATTGTAATCATATCGAATTAGTTAAGAATGCATGTGTTTGGTCGCGGTTGGAGTCAAGGCTGTCTCGATAACGCAAACGATCAATTATAGGCCGGGCTTCCTGGGCATATTGGTTTAATAAAATATTTGAATGCTTGGTTTGTGTGGGCGAATGAGAGCTGAATGAGACGGGCTTTAATATAGAAACGATTTAAATGGAAACATCTTATCAGAAAATTAAAATTCTATTAAACAATCGGCAAGCACGGTAAGCTGTTGGTCCCGGCTGTCATTTGAAGATCTTTGACAGTCGTTACGAGTAGTCAGAAGCTTGAGATCTGACACCAGTCTTGCCTAGGGGTACCGTGTTACCCAGTTACTGGGTTTTGGAGGTCAGATAGGCATTCGCTCCATGTAAAACACTGGTACTCAGCTGAATCCGGTTAGACTGGAAGCCGACCCTAACATAGATGGGAAAAGGCTAGGCAGATTGATTGAAACAATCACAATAACGGGTTTACTATGGTGACTTAGGTAGATATTAAATTTAAAAAAATATATAGAATGCAATCATCGAATATTAAAATCGTTCGATAGAACGCCCATTTTTTATTGAATGTTTAATAAGTCTAACAATCACATCAAGTGTTCAAAATATGGAATGCAACGCAGCACGTTACGTCCTTAAATTGAAAAATCAATATGCTGACAGCCGCTGTGTAGCGCTGTCGTAGCGGCCTCGTAATGTTTTCGTAGCGGCGTCGTAACATTCTCGTAGCAGTGTCGTAGCTTTTTAGAGTAGCGGCTTTGTGGTGGATTTGTCGCGTAGCGTTTTCGTAGCTGCGTGGTGCGTCGTATCGTTTTCGTAGCGTCGCGGCGCTGCGCTGGCTTTGCGTCGTTCTCGTAGCAGCGTCGGTCGTTGCGTCGTAGCTTTGTAGCGTAGCAGCTTTGTAGCAGCGTTGTAGCACTGTTGCGTAGCGTTTCCGTAGCAGCGTCGTAGCATGGGTGCGTAGCGTTTTCGTAGCTATGTCGTAGCGTTTTCCTTGCCGGTGCAGCGGCGGCGCGGGCGTCGCATCTTTATCGTAGTAAAATCTTAGTAGCGTCGTGGCACTTTCGTAGCTGTATCGTATTGGTGTCGTAGCTTTTTCGTAGCTGTATCGTAGTGGCGTCGTTGTACGGTCCCCTCGTAACATTGCCCAAATTTTATAACATTTTTCCTTTAACGAGTCTTTTTTTGCATAACTGGTGACTTTTAATGAAACAAAATGATTGAAAAATATTGCACGTTGATAAAAAATCAGGCAGTATAAATAAGGTAGGTCTGGGACGGATCTGCCAAATACCAGCTTGATGCACTAGAGTCAATCGAAAAGCAGGCCAAGAGGCTCATAGGTGATGAGGCACTAGTGAGTTGCCGAGTTGCCAGCTTGTCGGTTTTTTATCGGTTACATTTCGGGGAGTGTGCGATGGAATTGCACGATCTAATTCTACATAGCTCGTTTCATCATCGGACTACCAGACGTACGGCGATGCGATACATGGTGGACATCCCACCCATACGCACTAAACGTTTTGGGAACACTTTTATTATGCGTACAACTAAGGAGTGAAATTATGCCGGAGTCTGTTTTTCTCGACAGCTACAATCTTAGGGGTCTTAAAGTCAAGAGTGAATAGGTTATTTCTAGGCAAGCGTGCTACATCATCGACCACATCATCGCTTACCATCAGGTGAGATAGTGGTCAAGCGCAAGCCTAAAGAATATAAAAAAGGTATCTGCTAACAACTGTGTTATATTTTTATATAGTAACAGTGACCATCACACCGTGAACAATATTTCATCATTGCGTTTTTGTTATCGAAGTGTCATATTGCTTGGGGATTTACCTATTTGCCCTGTACACAGCGAAAATTACAGAAATCATGTTACGGTATCAATTTTCGCAGTTGATTGAAAATCTGATAGTTGAACGTCAGCAATTTATTGACACGCATAAGAAACTATACTGGTGGTCTAATGGCAGGGGCAATACTGGCCGACAATTTTAAATATGAAGAGTACAGGCCAAGGGAACGTTTAGTTTTTTGAAAAGTTAGTGATTGAGAATAAAACTACCATCACAGATAATATAATACTAGCATACAGATGCCATATCCTCCCATCCCATACAAAGAAACCGTGCCGACGTAATTAGCGTTTTTCATCTGATTAATCTTGTTATTAATAAGACTTATATTAAATACTATAGATATTGTGTCGTTTTTGTAAGTACATCAATCGCGTTCGATCCCGTTTCACGGCAATAGATGGTGTTAGCAGCGACTTGAAGAAAGAAGTTTTTTTTTTGCACCAAAATGTGTTACAATGCAAATTTTAACAATCGAGTGGAATGCCTCAGAAATTAAAAAATGCACCATCTTTAAGCATCAATTTTAAATTATCCGTTCAAATAGTCTTTGTAATGTGAATTAAGATCCCAATATTCCAAAATTTTGTACTTAGGAGAGTTGATTAAACAAGAACATACAATTTGTATGTTCAATTCCAGTAAATGTTAATTTTACACACAATTCTATTGAATTGTATGTACATGTCGCGCCATCTAGTGAGATTTATTTGAACCATATTTTCTTTTTTTGCAATGAGACCCCGTGCTACCATAGATAAAGATTTGCTTGCACATAAAAAATAGAAAAATGAAAACTTGTGACATTCCCTGTTCTTTGCCTGTACCCTACATATGGATAGTCTCTGGACAAGTGACATTCTATCATCGAAAACGTGATTATAGGAGACCGTTCAAGTATTACGTAAGCACTATAGGGGGCGGGAGGGGGGTCTATGCTTTGCTTACTTTTGATAACATGGGGGGTGCGGGGTTCTAGATGGTGATTACGTCAGCAGTAATTATTTACTTTTTTACACATATGGCAAATTGGCAACCCACACATTGTCTATGCTTGAAAACGAAACCACAAATAATGAATACGTTTAGGTACTCGCTTAGAACCGAGTAGGAGAATTAAATGTCATGAATCAATAAAAAAAACAGAATATTGCATTAAAAGAAAAATGCATATACCAATATTTACGGCATGGGAAGGAGAGGGGGGGGGAAGGTTAATAATTGTAATAAATCTGCTTACGTAATACTTGAACGGCCACTAGCGATTGAAAGAAAAACCGGCCAAGTGAAGTGCGTGTCGGACTTCGCACATTTTAGGGTACCGTATCAATTGTAGAATATATCAACAATCGCTATAGAAACACATTCCGTCAACACTTTGGAGCTTCAGATTCAAGGCTACAGTATCAATGACCTTAATAAATCAAATCGAATACCTAATTAATTAAATGATTTATATAAAAATTGAGGAAAACTGTTAACTGAAACATAAATATTATTACGTACGCGCAGAGCATAATACTGAAAATATTCTCATTAAAACATTACCATGATTTACAAGCCAGCGCATGAGTTGATTCAATGAAATATTGGTTTGTTATAATGAGCACTTTTCAATTAATTACCTATTATTTCGGTGGTCACGTTTGCACACAGTTTTCCTGTAAAAGTAAATTAACCAATTATGGTTAAAATAAATATGGTATTTCGCTTGACGCTTGGTTGACGTCATCATGAACATGGGTTTTATAGGCTTTGTTCAATATATTGTATGTGAGGATCAGAATGTTGGGCTGTGAAAAACATGGATGAAAAGAGATTGCATGACGAGAATGGATAAAGTGAGAAATTAGTATATTAGAGGCAGTTTGAAAGTGGCGCCAGTGACAGAAAAGTTGAAAGGAAACCGTTTCTCCTGGTATGGTCATGTGATGAGGAGGGATGAAACGCATGTGACTAAAAGAGTTATGAATATAGATGTGGATGGATGGAGAGAAAGGGGACGGCCAAAGAAAAGATGGATGGACTGTGTGAGGAGTGATATGAAAGAAAAGGGCGACCGTGATGCAGTGACGGGGGACAGGACGGTATGGAAGAAGAAAACGTGCTGCGCCGACCTCAAGTAACATGGGACAAGGGCAGGAAGGTAATGATGATGTTCAATATATTGTATACTCCACGAATAACCGGCAAAAACCGCAACTCGAGAAGGCATTGTTCTTAAAATAGTTGTACTGTAGTTGCTTCTTTTGTTGGTCATTGCCATCGAAGATATATCTGACACACGTCTCGGCAATACTGTCGTCTTATCAAAGATATGTCGGTATGCCTTATCATTCTAATCTGCTCAACCTTTACAAACCTAAAACCGCACTTTCGGCATTGAAAAAGAAATAACAAGGCGATGAACTTTGTTTGACATTTCCTGTTAGGGACGCATAGTACACACCTCGATAAATGTTGCTAATAATAAAATTAAACGGTTATTGTTTTGGTAAGCAATCAGCTTCAATATCTTAGTACTAGGAGTCATAAATATCGAACAGTATTTACTGCAGTAAGCTCCATTATAGAGTTATGTAGCGTGTAATTGTCCAGCGGAAATGCAAAGGTTTCTATTACACAGTTATCAAACAGACATACATAAATAGCCGTTGAGTTGCATGTCGTGTTGTTAAGGTTGACCTAGTCGACGGGCACGGGTTTGTGCGCGGGGTTACAATGCATGCTATCTCATCCGACAACACGTGCGAAAGAGATAGATGCTGTGATGAGCAGTAAGAAGCTAGTTCGCGTACGAATACACAGATTTGTATCGAAATGGATAATGATTTAGGAAGAAATAGGGGACGCGAAATATTATTAACAGACCTTTGGGAATATGGATATCATGGAAATACGACTAAATGTATCTGTTCAGAATAAAATTATTTACTTGCATTGTTGAACTACAAATCTATCCCTGTATGGTAACTGTTTTGTAATTTTTCTTCTTTAATTGCTGGAAGGAACTTTCGACGCTCATAACTTTTTTTTTTTGTTTACATACAGGGCTACATAATAATGAGACAAATAGTTTTTTTTTTTTTTTTAACGTACACTGTCAAGCAGTGGAGTAATCGCCAGACTACGTTTGTATGGAAGAATGATCGACTAGAGTAACCTTAAAGCGATAAGAAATAAAATGTCATTTAATAATCTGTATCCGCTGGTATAGTCACAGGGAAGTCCTTTAATCTTTTCTGAGGCAGCTGTGAATAAGTAATGCCGGAAAACGGCATTATTGTACCTAAAAAGTTTATTGGTGCTGAAGACTTTTACTTTCCTTTTGAAAGATAATTTAATTGGTTCTTATTGAATGTTTAATAGGATTAAAACGGGAATTTAGTTACCATTTCTCTTTTAATTTTCTACTTTGCGAAGACCGTCTACCTCTGCTTTCTTAAAGGATGAGAAGAAACGAACTTATTGAATTCTTAATTTGATTTCTACTTGCATCATACAATTTTATGTAGGATTAAATATTATATCTAACTCATTAAGTTATTATTACCTACGTGTTGTAATAATGTCTTACTTGGATTGTATGAATGCTTTTGACTAACTATAATCAATCATGCTGATAATAAAATTATGCATAATGCATCAAAATATTGATTATCTACAACCGACAGATAAATAAAGGTAGATAGGAATTACGTACTCATGTACCTGGGATGTATTATTAATTAACGTACGACGTATATGAGCGTATGATGTACACATAACTCAGTTATTTTCCGTATAAAATTATCTCATTATGTCCATTCAAATTATGACATTCCGCAGCAAAAATAATTTTGCGTAGTGGCCGTAATTGGGTAGTAGATGGATTTGCATTTTTTTTTAAAAGGACAAGGTTAAAACAGATAAGCACTTAAGCAGTAACTTAGTCAACTATTAACCAACCACAGTGAGTATAATTGGGGTTATAACAATCACCACGCTCGGTAAACAAATGACTGATTCTATCACGTAATGAGCGGATTTCAGGATGCCCTGCCCATCCTCTTGTCATCAATTTTAAATTGAATGAATGACATGAATATTCTTGTGACGTTTATCCGTTAGGACACAAAGTTATTAATAACATTATTGTTATATTAAGTGTACCTATTAATAAACTCAATGGCAATGACACATGAGCGCACTGACCATTACTTTACTTAATAATGTAACCATATTTTTAAATTGTTCACTAAGCAAGTAGTCAACCACAATGTGCCCTACCACGCACATGAATGACTCCACGTATTGTTGATTCGGTGACTCAACGACAATACTAGCAGCCACAGCAGACGACTCATTCATACATTCACACAAAAACCTAACAATTAGTCAAAGTAATATTAAAAGGATCAAATTATTTGAAATTATTATGTGTGTGGGAATACACGTTCGCTGTGAATGTGAATATTCGCGCCATTGTCATTAAGGAGTTAATGTTAATGAGTTTAGTGATGTAAATAAACATATACAGTTTTTTTTTAATTTATTGTGCTGTTGTTAGTGAATCAAAGTTGTAATGTGTTTAACGTACAATGCTATCAGGTAGTCCAAAATTTGCCACATTATTTTCTCCTCGAACTGTGCTTTAAGATACTTTTTTTTTTTTTTTAAAGATTAAGTATGGAGTTTCTTGTGCGTTCTTCTCCCTAACAATCTACTTTCCGAATGCACGGTAGAATCAATTTTTATTACATGTAAATTTTAATTTATTTGACGTTCAAAAGTGCCGTTTATTGGCCTAGTTGAATAAATATGAATTAAAAATTATTCTTTGAAATTTGATACATCAAAAAGTATAAACAGTAATTTGTATAACGTGAACGGTAATTTACTTACGTATTTCTTGGGCCAAGCAAAAAACGTAAATGCCTTTTTGCTTTTAATTAACTAATGTTTGTATTCTGTCAGCAGTTCGTTTTAATAAGAACACCGGATACCTAATGCAATTAAGCGAGTAAAATAAACTAGCACTTCGATAGAAAAACTAGAAGAGACGCCTTCAAAAATTTAAAGGTTAGAAGAGACTTGCAATATTTTAGCCACGTAGTTTTGAACAACTTTTTTCGTAGCGAAGAGGCACGAGTTGGTTTCAAGGAGCTCCGCTCATGCCACAATCACTGACACAGATTGCGGGCTCATCCTCGCAGACTCGTGAGGTGTCATGACGGAACCCCATTTAAAAGGCAAATACGGTCACGACGTGCTCACACGGATGTACAGATATCGTTACGATGTGCCTTGTGCAACTCACAGCACTAATGCATCCATAGACAAAATCAACTTTTGAAATGTGTTGCAAGTCTTCGGCTATGTTCTCACCCTTCTTAATCCTTGGTGTAGGAAATTGAAACGCTTGGAATATTGGCATTCCTATATTCCAAGCATTTACCCAATACCCAGAATAATCCCACTGTATTCTGGGTATTAAAGAGTGTTTTCACAGACTGCTGAATGGGTCAAAATTCTGGGTACTAGATACAATATACAATGTTTTCTCACGATCCTGAATGTGTAAAAAAATAGGGTGTAGGTAGTCTAGATTTGTACCCAATACCAAGAACAAGGAATCCCACTGCATCTATTCTTTATTCTGGGTATTCTATAAGTATTTTCACCATAGGTTTTCACACACTGCTGAATGGGTAAAAATTCTGGGTATTAGATACAATGTTTTCTCACAATCCTGAATGTGTTAAAAATAGGGTGTAGTCTAGATTTGTACCCAATACCCAGAACAAGGAATCCCACTGCATCTATTCTTTATTCTGGGTATTATAAGAGTGTTTTCACCAAAGGTTTTCACACACTGCTGAATGGGTCAAAATTCTGGGTATTAGATACAATGTTTTAATGTGTTAAAAATAGGTTGTAGTCTAAATTTATAAAATTCTGACTATGGAATGACGAATTCTTCGAGTGCCGAAAAATGTGGCAGGAAAATGGGCATGTAGTCATTCTGGAGGAAACTAGAAATGTATGTTAGTAGGTAATGGTAACTTCGTGGTTGCGAATTTGGTCAAAGATCATGCTTTGTTTGGCGTCAATGAATGACTACAACAATAGGAAAAATAAAGAATTGTCTATTCAGAACCTACATGTACCTATAGGCGTAGACTTCACGGACAGCCTTCCTGGTTACCCGTCTAATTGACCATCTATTAAAGTCTAAACAATATCGAAGCACCCTATTTGAGTACCGCTTACAGCACTGCTCACCCATTAAGGTAAAAAAGCGTGACGACCACGATGACATCGGGTGAACGGACAAATTGTAACGGTTCGTTCGACTACGGAACTTTAATAACACAGTGTAGGACAAAAACTCTGATAGACATAACATAATTAGTAATTATTTAGCGTCACGCATTTTATCACGGATCTCTTAAAATATCGTGGACATTAACGAATCTATCAGGAACTGATAAGGCCGTCCGATTCGGTACAAATTGAAAAGAAGTCCGTAGTGATATAATGCGCAAGAATACGAAAAATTTAAGTGACTAGTACAAAGAATGTGACTACTAAGATGATGGTAG
The DNA here is from genome assembly GCA_949775005.1 of Orthosia gothica. NCBI lineage: Eukaryota > Metazoa > Arthropoda > Insecta > Lepidoptera > Noctuidae > Orthosia > Orthosia gothica. The sequence continues at coordinate 4,974,989 of OX459062.1, read as the reverse complement.
AGAAAGATGTATGGATGGATGGGAGAAGATAACATGCTGCCCTGGGCCCAAATATCCGGGATGCGGGCAGAATGAGCAGAGGAGCTCAAAGATGATGATGACTTATTTTCTACAGAGAATTTTAATTTACAACCTGCTAATCTGTATCTAAACAATACCGAGATTTTAACAAACAAGATGTTATTTTTATTTGTGATATAGAAAAATTTTGATATTCCAGACATGACATCTAACAGGGCTTTTCCTCTTGTTCACAGATCGTTACCTAAAAATTCGGACGCAGCGCGGACGCCAGCGTGCCATGCAGTGCTAGTATCCACCATGGTCGGCGTGGGCGTCGCGGAGGGAGGCGGGGGCGGCGGCGGCCCCAGCGACGGGTACTATGGGGAGTACTACCCCCCCGAGCAGTACTACGTGCCCCAGGAGATGTGCCCTCATCCCCAGCAGCATCCTCAGCACGCACATATGTGTACCGTGCTCCCTGAATATGGTGAGTTCTGAGTGTTCCTAATGTGCCCTCATCCCTAGCAGAGATGAGTTAAGACAAGAATCCTGAGTGCAGCGTGGGATTCAAGGTCGCCCAAGACGAAGGCACCTTTATTCCCGAGGAGGATATTCTAATTTTTACACCATCTACGAGACAATAAAAAAAACTTGCCGACTTCCAAAACAAAACACTTCAAAGCGAAAAATAACTTCCATTCCCCCTCTAAAAAGCTTATTTTATTCACTGAAAACAGTGAATAAAAAGCACTTTTAATCACTGTTTTGGTGTTTGAATTTGGAACACACCAATGTATTAGACGTCCATCTCAATGCTATGTAACCTCCTTGCGCCTCCTTGCGCAAAAAATACTCGATACACAAACTCCTTCGATTTAAATTGAGTTTGTTATTTAGTATTTTATTAATGATTTTGATTTTAGTCTAAGATATTTATTCAATACTTGTTTGGATTGTAATTCTAATATTAAAATTAATTGGTACTTAATTAATTATAATTATGTAACGTAACGGAGGTGGTCACTGGCCCCTGAAACACAGGTGCTGTTACCTAGCTCAGAGGTCAGGGTTTCACATTTTATGTAAATTTTGAAGGAAATAAACCATTTATTTATTTATTACTCGTAATATTCCTTGTGCTTTTCGCTTAAATCTTTCTTTTTCTAGAAGTCATGGTATAAAATATAGTATGCAACTCTTGAATAAAACGGATTTATATCGAGGGCCATGAATCACTCGCGTCGCTCATGATTCTGACACTTGAATCACTCGCTATGCTCGTGATTCAATCATCATGAATCACTCTCCCTATGGTCGTGATTCAGTCATTAGAATCCTTCACTTGCTCGGGATTCATCTATGGCCCTCGCTTTAAATCCGTCTTTTATTCACTAGTTGCATAATATACTATTCTTTTCCGAAGTCGGTGTCTTTTGTACCTACCCATTGTTTTTTCGGTTATTTGACACTGACTTCGGAAAAGAAAGTTATTTTTCGCTTTAGTTTTGGAAGTCGGTTTGAATTTTTTGTTGAAAAGTTTTTTATTTTCTCTTTTTAGTTTTGGTAGGTACTTTCAATTAATATTTATAGGCAACGACATGTCATGACGATTCCAATAAGCCCAAACACGACTAGGATACATTATTTAATTTCGGAGTTCCAGTGGCCATTGTGGTCTTCTTCATCAGTTCTACTTCACCAAATGATACTTTCTGAGTGCAAAATTATTGATGAAAATACCAAAATCGCTATATGTATGCCTATAATATTTGAGGAGTTCCCTCGATTTTTCTAGGATCCCATCATCAGATCCTGGTTTCCTTATCATAGTACCACCCTTAGGATATCTCCTTTTCATTTAAAAAATAATCATCAAAATCGGTGCATAAACAACGAAGTTATCCGTAAACACACATTAAAAAAAATTATATACTGTCGAATTGAGAAACCTTCTCCTTTATGGTAAGTCGGTTAATAAAAAAGCAATTGTACTAGAATCAAAATACATACACTCACGCCTTTTTCCCATGGAGGTAGGCAGAAACTACAGAACACCACCTGCTACGATCCTTACATACTTCTTTTGCTTCACACACATTCATACATCTAGTCATACATAGACGCCAGTTATGGGTACTGCGCACTTGGCCTTTCTGAAGAACATCACCTATAAGGTCTATGTATGTCTTTCTATATTTATTAAAATTGCAATTACAGTTAGTTGACCTATTTAGTAGAACTTTCTTAGATTTGACTGACACACTCATGTGTGTGTCAGTCAAATCTAAGAAAGTTTATAATTTTTAATAACATCACATAAACCTTACGAAGGTTTACATTAATAATAATTATTTAACTTAGAGTCGAAACATCATATCAGTAGATCACACACAAGGGATCAATTCATGAGCGGGTAGCTGGTAGGTACCAACATTTACCTATTAAAGTAAGTCTAAGTATGTAGCTATTTTAGTTACTAAAAATTTAATAAATAGGTAGGTACAAACTTTTGTCGTAAGAAAGCTGTGGTCAGGGGCTTCATTTAGAATCGTTTCCACATTTTGAGCTGTGAAAACTTCTAAATTCCTTTTTTAAAATGCCAGTACAGCCCTGTGCAATTATGAGTGGCGTTTTTCGTCACCATTTCACCAAAAAATAAACAAAAACTGATCTTATGTCCCATTCAAAATGTAAGTTCCAAAAACGTCCGTTTCACAGATAAGTTGGTCGGGCTGTAATTTGGTGAATGTATTAATTTGTATATTATTTTTGATGCTTATTGATGACCTGAACATCGAATATATGCACCATAGACTAATTGGCTTCTTTTTACGTGATAAATGCTGGAAGTAGACTAAAAGCACTGATTTCAGATACAGACTTGACGCCTTTGTAGTTTTCTATTTTGCAAAAATCTTCGTAGACTTTCATTTACGATTCCTTGGACATTTCTGGGAGTAGATTGTTGGCAATGTCAATGGCTTCGGATTTAATGTACTCCGGAGTCAAATCACTATCGCACTCGAAATTTTTGTGAGAATTTGTAAGTAGTTATGTATTTTGTTGTATAAGAAATCAAAGTAATTTTCAGTATTCGAGGTATGTAGTACTTATTATCTCAATGTATTCGAGCCTCTTTTTAAGTTTTTAATTTGTGTTCTATTTTTCTTTTATTTATCTTCTACTGGTGGCCTGTTTGATTTTCGAACAATTATTTTTTTAGTGCAGATCTTAATGCATGGAATTAGTACCTATGTACCTACTACCTAACGTAAATGCTCGTATGCGATTTCTAATTTATGTTTCAAATTCAAATCACATGAATGACATGCGGGTCATAATGAAATACAGTACAATATTAATGGCCTGCTAGACCCATAGAGGAAAATAATTTAACGGGTATTATATTGCATGACATTTAATTTGAAATTGTCAAGCAGGTGGTGTGAAAAACTAATTTGACAGTCGTTGTACAAACTATTTCAGATTTTTCTATGTATCTGGATTTATTATCGCCTTGCTTGCTCTATCCTTGTCAATATACGAGTATGTATTATTCATTGTAATGTTTTATAAGTAGGTACACGTAAGCTCTGGGTTTAACATCGTATTGCATTTGGCAATTCCATCCTTATCAATTATGCCTTGTATTTAATTCTAAACGCAAGAGGTCAGTCACATCACTTAGTTAACGCTTAAAAAATGCTCATTTAGCGTAGGTAATTATCAAGTAATAAAAAAAATAGTTCTTCATTTTCCTCTAGTGAAAAACGTTGTTTTCTTAAAATTGATAGTTAATTGCTATTGGTTAATGTTGCCAATAAAGTTTTATTACAATTCACTAAATACTTTTTACTTATAGAATGCGAATTTTATTTCCTACTTTATCATCTAGATAAATACCGGTTGAGTAATTGATTTGCTCGTAACGGCAAGTATTGTAGACATCAATAGTTTTCACGAATTCTCGCATTTTTTCATTATCGCTACATAATTTGTATTTGACTAGTACCTGCCTTTGTATCAGGGGCGTAGCTACCGCCGTATCTGCCGTATCAATTATACGGGGCCCCCGGGCCACGGGGTCCCCGACGTGCGTAAGCAAAAATTATAACTGATAAAAAATTACCTAAGAACTTCGATGAACGCCTGTCAGACATGACACTATTGTTCAAAGAGGCAGAAACCTTACGAGGAGGGATCAAAAAGTTGTGAGAATGAGATGGAATATAATGACTATTGATAACTTAATAATTTATTTTTTACATAGTTTCCGAGTCTCTCTACACACCGAGTCCAGCGGTTTTGCCAAGGCTTCAATCACTTTCACAAAATAAGTTTTGTCTTGGTCCTGCAAAAAGCTCTCCACGGCATCCATCACCTCGTTATCGTCTTCGTACCTGTTTCCCCTTAGGTTATTTTTTAATTTGGGAAACAGATAAAATCACTAGCCGCCAGATCTGGTGAATAAGCGGGGTGATCAACCAATTCGAAGCCAGCTTGCTGAATGGCAGCCATCGCAAATGCCGACCTCTGCGCGGGTGCGTTGTTGTGATGAAACAGTACGCCCCTTCGAAGTTTCCCTCTGCTTTTCTCTTTGATAGCATTCCTCAACTTGGGAATTAAAGCTGCATAATATTAGCATGTAATAGTGGTTCCACGCTCCAGATAATCAATCAAAAATATCCCTTCTGAGTCCCAAAATATTGAGGCCATAACCTTGCCAGCCGATGCGAAACTTCTTCGGGGTCGGTGATGATGGCCGTTTCCATTGCGAAGATTGCTGTTTTGACTCGGGATCAAAATGATGGACCCATGTTTCGTCCATTGTTACGAAACGAGACAAAAAGTTTTCAGAATCTTCTTGAAACTTGTCCAACAATATCTTCGAAATGTCAAGTCGATTTTGTTTCTGACTGTCGGTTAACATTTTCGGCACCCATCTTGCGGAGACTTTTCTCATATTCAAAGATTGTTTCAATATGGATTGAATACTTCCATATGAAATGCCCGTTTCTTGAATTAAGTGACGGATGGTAACTCTTCGATCGCACAATACAATTTTCTCGACTTTGGAACATTTTCTTAAGTGTCTAACGTCGATGGACGCATGGCCGCAACGATGTTCGTCTTCCGTGCTCGTTCCTCCTACTTGAAATTGAGAAGCCCACCTTGCGACAGTGGAATACGGCGGAGCAGACTCTCCTAATGTTGCCTCCACACTTAACTTTTTTAAACAGAGTTATTTAATAACGGCTCGCACTTCGTTTTTCTCCATTTTCGAGGGCACGTTCCGACACGAAGCAAACAAATGACTACATTCAGAAAAAAACCAAAAGAGAATCGAAGATTTTTTCTTTATTAATATTACAAATATGTATCTGAGCTATGCCTGCCAGTATTTTTTTTTCTTACCAAGGAGTATGTCGTTCTCACTACTTTTTGATCCCTCCTAGTAGATAAACTAAAGTCATCATCAGCTATAAATGATTTAATAAATCAGTTTGCCGAAAAAAAGGCAAGGAGAGTGTATATTTAATTTAAATTGTTTGTTAAAATATTGGAAAAAGTGACTATCTGTCACTTTTTGATGACTGATAGTCATCAAAAAGATGATGATTTGACTTGATGATAAATGTTGAATAAATATTTCTTTTAATTATATGCAAACATTTTTTTCTTTTGTGAGAAATCTTTACCCTTCATAAGGGCCCCCAAACAAATTTTTAAACGTGACCCGCTAAAGCACGCTACGCCACTGCTTTGTATCTATGTAATTTACTCACTTTACGTCTACTGCAAAAAGTAAAACTGCTCCTAGGGGTTTCATACGCGAGTGGATAACAAAATTTTAATGCAAACAGTTAGAGTAACTTGTAGTCACGAAGTAGATTAATAAATAAATTAATAAAAACATTTGTACAGTTGGTAGGTGTCTTTGGAAGATACCAATTTTTTTCGTTATGGACACCGACTTCCAAAAAGAAAGTTATTTTTCACTTTGTAGTTGTACCTAATATGCAAGTTCTTCCTAATATGCAAGTTCTTTAGTAATGTACCGATAATGCCCGAATAGATTACCCGAATACTATGAAACTTGAACGTAACCGGTGAAATGAGAGTGTACCAAAATTAACTGAACATCTGTGTACCCCTTGAGAGCGTACTGGCATGGTGTTATGTTATGAAATGGTATAAATAATAAACAAACATGCGATTGCAGCAATCCTGAGAGATTTGCCGTCATTTATTGAAGAGTTCTGTTGTATATCTCTGAAGTTCTTCATCAGATCTTCATCAAATTAAAATGGCACCAATTTGGGAAAATACTCTTTTATACAAAAAAAAAATGTTGAAATCGGTCCACAGTTGACGGAGAAAACGGTGAACAAACAAAAAAAACATAAACTCCTCCTTTTGGAAAGTCGGTTAAAAATAACAAATTCATATTAGCGAGTAACAACACACAGTAGACAGTAGTCAGTAGTAGGGAATCCAATCCCGCAAACGCAGGATCCCGCACCTTTTTTGAGGGATTACTCATGCGGGATTGAATGACATAAAAATGTGCTCAGCCAGACGAACTTGCTCATTTTATTTATTAGACCCGCCAGCATAAACTCTAAGTGACAAGTTTAAACAACTTTAAAAGATGAAACGTTAAATATTGTAAAAAAAAATAATTAGGAACTTGACTTATTTTTTTTCACCTAAAACAATAATATGTAAAAAAACTCAATCCTCAGATAGAAAGATTTATGACCTCAAATCCCGCTGACATGCGGGATCGTGCTTTTAATGCTATCATGCGGGATTGGATGCCCTAGTCAGTAGCATTTGTATTGAATTCTGGCACCCAAGAAAGATTGAACTTGTGTTATGGGCCATAACAAAAGCCAAAGCTTTCTTTGGGTACCCATAATTTATGGGTACCAGGATCCTCACACTTGTGTTGTATATCAAAAATTACATAACAGATTAAGAAATTAGAAAATAAATTACACAAAAACAAGACCCTAGCCCTTTCGTGTGTGACTGTGAAGTGTGGTGAATGTGGAGTTGTGAGTTTGTGTACCTATTTATTTGCGTATAGGGGAGAATTTATGTATATGTCGTGTAATAGGAACACACCTTACCCCTAACAATAGCAACACATCATTTGAAATACGCTAGAGATCATTTATCAAGTAAAATTTAAAAAAACTTCGACATATTTTTATTTCATGCTACATAATTTATCTAGTATAGGTCTACCAGAATCTCATGGCAAATGTGGAAATATTTTTTTTTGTGTGCAATACTGGGGAAATTGGATTAAACGATCTTGATACTATTTAATTTTTATTTATGTTTTAGTACTTATGAACATGGGGTACCTTTATTATAGTAGTCATAGCGGATCTTTGTGTCTCTGAAGTTGGCCCTGCCAACCATTGCGTAAGAAACAGTTTATCATCAAGTATACTGCATAGAGTAAGCGAGATAAGACGATGCAACATACATATGCGAGTGAAAGAGACAGTTAAACAATGCTATCTTCACCTTCAATATTGACATAAAAATAGCTACTGCGCAGGGTCTTGCAACCAATTCAGAGACACAAAGATCCACTGTGAGTATTATAGGTATGTGTATGAAGAATGTTGTTATACACCGGTTTCTTAACATAGGAAAATATGTCATGAAAAATAAATCAATTGTATATTAATTTATGTACTAATTGATTATATAAATATCATTTAAATCATACGAATAACTTAACATTCAGAACTAGAAAACGATTCTAAGAACTCCACTGGGGTTTTCAAAAACTTGTATCTTTGTAGTTTTATGTCATCTCTCTCCATCAAAATGGTTCTTTTTGATTGGCATTTAAGATATTCAAAACCAATCTTTATGTATAAGTCCGTAAAAAATAATAAAATTTATCATGTTACTCATAGCTTAGTCATTCATCATCATCAGTCTATATACGTCCCACTGCAGGGCACAGATTATTACTTAATATTTTTCATACGTCTAGGCATATGGGTCATTGACGGTTTTTTAGTTAATGTAATTTAACTGTTAATCCTCAATGATTAACAGTTTAAAAAAGCTGTTAAATTATTAACAGGTTTTGAATGTTCAACCGATAGAGTTAAGCGTCAATTTATGTCAACGTTTTCATTGAAAATTTTGTTAAATAATGTACCAATTGATTTCTTAAGAAATTAAAATTAAAAAAAATATAATGGCATTCCCTTCGTATTCGTTTCATTTTACATACATTCAAATCAAATAATATTTACATTAATTTTATGTAAATTGTTATTTTGTTGTTACATTACACTAAATAAAAATATCTAAACATTACTAACACAATTGAGCTTCTTGTCTCGCTCACACTTACGAGATACGAGTGAGTTCCACCACTTTTACGGTCCGATGCAACGACGCGACGATGTGCGGCATCGTTCGGAATTATTCGTTTCGCTAACTAGTTGATTCTCAGAAATGAATAAAATAACAGTAAAATAATCCATTGAGCCGTTGACGTAAATTAACAGTTTTATATTTTCAACCTGTTATTTTGGAACTGAGTAAAATTAAAAAGTATTGAACTAATGCGTTTTGTGCATTGACGTAAATTAACAGCTAATATTTTCAACCTGTTTTTTCATTGATGATTAACAGTTACCTCGTTGACGAATGAAAAGTCGTTAAAAAAAACAGTTTATTGATTCAACGACCACCTCTACGTCAAAGATTCTCAACCTTAGTTAAAATCAATATCTTGTCGCAGAATTAGTATCAGTTTCATTTCTGTTGGCATTTCTTGCCGGCCATCATTCGATTTGCCCTCACCTACGATTTACCGTATAATAGTAATGGAAACCCCTGTAAAGAAACTAAAATTAAGTAAGACAAATATAAAATAAACTAAAAGTATCAAAACAACTCCGTCCAACTTACCGGTCCACTCTACGACGCCGACGCGCTTTAAAATCAAAGATTGAGTTTGATTCACGCCTTCTTCTTCCCTTATTTTACTTTAATGATGATGATGATGAATGATGAGATCGAAGTGGCATTTTCGACATTTTCACAAAAACAACAAATTTTCAAGAAGATATCACAAAATGTCAGCAGCGGTTGACAAATCTCGTAATTTGCCATATAAAAATCACAATTTAAAAAAATAAGAAATGCCACGAGATTCCGGTTAAATACCTCTGTTTAAAAAAGTTAAGTGTGGAGGCAACATTAGAAAAGTCTGCTCCGCCGTATTCCACTGTCGCAAGGTGGGCTTCTCAATTTCAAGTAGGGAGAACGAGCACGGAAGACGAACATCGTTGTCGAGAAAATTGTATTAAGCGATCGAAGAGTCACACCATCCGTCACCTTATTCAAGAAACGGGCATTTCGTATGGAAGTCGTCGTATGTCGTATTCGTCTTTGAATATGAGAAAAGTCTTCGCAAGATCGGTGCCGAGAATGTTAACCGACAGTCAGAAACAAAATCGACTTGACATTTCGAAAATATTGTTGGACAAGTTTCAAGAAGATTCTGAAAACTTTTTGTCTCGTTTCGTAACAATGGACGAAACATGGGTCCATCATTTTGATCCCGAGACAAAACAGCAATCTTCGCAATGGAAACGGCCATCATCACCGACCCCGAAGAAGTTTCGTGTCGTTTCATCGGCTGGCAAGGTTATGGCCTCAATATTTTGGGACTCAGAAGGGATATTGTTGATTGATTACCTGGAGCGTGGAACCATTATTACAGGCCAATATTATGCAGCTTTAATTCCCAAGTTGAGGAATGCCACCAAAGAGAAAAGGAGAGGGAAACTTCGAAGGGGCGTGCTGTTTCATCACGACATCGCACCCGCGCACAGGTCGGCAGTTGCGATGGCTGCCATTTAGCAAGCTGGCTTCGAACAGGTTGACCACCCCTCTTATTCAACAGATCTGGCGGCTAGCGATTTTTATCTGTTCCTCAAATTGAAAAAATACTTAAGAGGAAACAGGTACGAAGACGATAACGAGGTGATGGATGCCGTGGAGAGCTTTTTGCAGGACCAAGACAAAACTTTTTTCTGAAAGGGAAAGGGAAAGGGAAGCCTTGGAAAAGCGCTGGACTCAGTGTGTAGAGAGACTCGGAAACTATGTAGAAAATAAATTATTAAGTTATCAATAGTCATTATATTCTATCTCATTCTCACTACTTTTTGATCCCTCCTCGTATTGCGAACACGTAATTATATGACACGATATCTTGCGAAAACACCCCGATTTATTCATTTATTTATTTTTTATTTATTATATTCTTTATTGTACACCATAAAAAAATACATACAGAACAAATATTTTCAAACAAAGTGTACAATGGGCGGTCTTATCGCACAGGGCAATCAAACAGTAAAACGCTCATAACTTTAGAACGGCTGAACAGATTTTCATCAAACATAGCTAAGAACACTCTCGGTAAAGTTACCTTTCAAAAAAAAGCAAACGAAATCAAAATCGGTTCATCCGTTTAGGAGCTATGATGCCACAGACAGATACACAAACACACAGGTACACACGTCAAAGTTATAACACCCCTCTTTTTCCGTCAGGCGTTAAAAATAAGTTGGTCAAACAATACATTATCTATTTCCAAAAACTCGTAGGTAACTCATAACTTTTCTAAATATGGAAACAATGTACATATTTGGAATTTGTTGACTGCCATTATTTTGTTTTCTAAAACAGTAATTAGGGTTGGCTAAAAATAGCAGCTCGGCAAACCACATTCAATTAGTGGTTGTGCCAGAAAGTTAAGTAACCGTAGCGAATTAAAACTGGGAAAAAACCCTTCTACCGTGAGTCGAAACAAAGAGCTTCAAGGCTCTCGTGGTATTCCTAGTGCACGGCATTGCTCAAGACTGCGGTCGCGTTGCATCGCGGCTGCGAGCCGGCCTCAACTATGCGGCACGTTTCCACCGCGGGCGGCTCGTAGGCCAGCTTGAACCCAAGCGGATGGTTCCACAAAGAACGTTTTCCACGAACACCCAAAACACGTTCATTCATAACCGCAAAGCTACGGGCCGGAACGGCGGTGTCCAAGTCAAAATTAAGCCACCCGTGACGTGGCACCGCCTCCGAACTCCGCACGCGAGCTGGAAGCGACATGCAAACACTATCAGCTGTGTTTATATACTTACTGAATGTGAATACATACATAAATTATACCAAGCCATTAACTTTTTGATTATTATTTATCTTATCAACCATGAATGTAAACATTAAACAAAAATACGTGTTCACTTGCAATTAGTTGATATTTTCGTTTTTTTTTTGGACTGTTATGATTATGATTATGAATAGGTAACTTGTTTTATCTTATCCAGTTCTATAATTCTTAATTTGTTCTGTAAACTGATTTTTTTTGTAAATAAAACTGAGAATCAAACAAAATTTTGCTACTTTGGGTTACATTATTGCAATTTTCTTAAGGATCTCTATTTTTTTCTAGTAATAAATATACCCTATGTTACTCAGGGATAGTGTAGCATTCTAATGGTGAAAGAATTTTTGAAATCTGGCAAATGGTTTTTGAGATTATTCAAATCTTAAAATACTAATATTTCCTCTTTAAAATATTATTATTAATTTTGACAATCTCGGGACCCCCAGGGTCCTGATACGAGATGAAAGACGTGATGTGGATTGCCGTCTATGTGATTGGTCCATTGATGGGGTCAAAACTCTTTGCTTTGCCGAATTCACTTACTCAATTATGCTGCGGGACCCCAGGGTCCCGAGATTGTCAAAATTAATAATAATATTTTAAAGAGGAAAGATTAGTATTTTAAAATTTGAATAAACTCATAAGCGTGCGGGGGTCCAAAGCCAACTCGCAGAGGCCTAGGCATGTATCAGGAAATGTGACACCAACCGTGGATTATCCCTGTATGCACTACGTAAGAGCATCCAAGGACAATCCCCGGCTGTTGCAGGACTATTGCAAAATATGGAGAAAATTTGTCTTTGGCTATAGGTTTGCTAGGTTTAGTGGATCGATTGCCTAAAACTATAGAAGGAATATTGGCCCCTACATGACCACTGTTGAACTGCACGGCTATAAAATGGCAGGAATGACTTGCACACTCAATAGTCGACTCAATAGCACTTAGTGACGTAGCGCCAAAGGGGCAACGTATTACGGAGGTGCTTGAGGGGTGGCGAGGTATACCACGGCTATCAGGACAATCCCAGCATTACAGTCAAGATCCCTACCTCTCAAGCCAGCCAATTAAGGCAAGAGAGAGGTGGGAGCTTTCTTCCCCGTCATTGTTCACTCTGACCGGTCAAAAACACTCGTTCCACTAGAATCCCCTATTTCAGTCCCAATACTGGGGAAATTGGATTAAACGATCTTGATACTATTTAATTTTTATTTATGTTTTAGTACTTATGAACATGGGGTACCTTTATTATAGTAGTCATAGCGGATCTTTGTGTCTCTGAAGTTGGCCCTGCCAACCATTGCGTAAGAAACAGTTTATCATCAAGTATACTGCATAGAGTAAGCGAGATAAGACGATGCAACATACATATGCGAGTGAAAGAGACAGTTAAACAATGCTATCTTCACCTTCAATATTGACATAAAAATAGCTACTGCGCAGGGTCTTGCAACCAATTCAGAGACACAAAGATCCACTGTGAGTATTATAGGTATGTGTATGAAGAATGTTGTTATACACCGGTTTCTTAACATAGGAAAATATGTCATGAAAAATAAATCAATTGTATATTAATTTATGTACTAATTGATTATATAAATATCATTTAAATCATACGAATAACTTAACATTCAGAACTAGAAAACGATTCTAAGAACTCCACTGGGGTTTTCAAAAACTTGTATCTTTGTAGTTTTATGTCATCTCTCTCCATCAAAATGGTTCTTTTTGATTGGCATTTAAGATATTCAAAACCAATCTTTATGTATAAGTCCGTAAAAAATAATAAAATTTATCATGTTACTCATAGCTTAGTCATTCATCATCATCAGTCTATATACGTCCCACTGCAGGGCACAGATTATTACTTAATATTTTTCATACGTCTAGGCATATGGGTCATTGACGGTTTTTTAGTTAATGTAATTTAACTGTTAATCCTCAATGATTAACAGTTTAAAAAAGCTGTTAAATTATTAACAGGTTTTGAATGTTCAACCGATAGAGTTAAGCGTCAATTTATGTCAACGTTTTCATTGAAAATTTTGTTAAATAATGTACCAATTGATTTCTTAAGAAATTAAAATTAAAAAAAATATAATGGCATTCCCTTCGTATTCGTTTCATTTTACATACATTCAAATCAAATAATATTTACATTAATTTTATGTAAATTGTTATTTTGTTGTTACATTACACTAAATAAAAATATCTAAACATTACTAACACAATTGAGCTTCTTGTCTCGCTCACACTTACGAGATACGAGTGAGTTCCACCACTTTTACGGTCCGATGCAACGACGCGACGATGTGCGGCATCGTTCGGAATTATTCGTTTCGCTAACTAGTTGATTCTCAGAAATGAATAAAATAACAGTAAAATAATCCATTGAGCCGTTGACGTAAATTAACAGTTTTATATTTTCAACCTGTTATTTTGGAACTGAGTAAAATTAAAAAGTATTGAACTAATGCGTTTTGTGCATTGACGTAAATTAACAGCTAATATTTTCAACCTGTTTTTTCATTGATGATTAACAGTTACCTCGTTGACGAATGAAAAGTCGTTAAAAAAAACAGTTTATTGATTCAACGACCACCTCTACGTCAAAGATTCTCAACCTTAGTTAAAATCAATATCTTGTCGCAGAATTAGTATCAGTTTCATTTCTGTTGGCATTTCTTGCCGGCCATCATTCGATTTGCCCTCACCTACGATTTACCGTATAATAGTAATGGAAACCCCTGTAAAGAAACTAAAATTAAGTAAGACAAATATAAAATAAACTAAAAGTATCAAAACAACTCCGTCCAACTTACCGGTCCACTCTACGACGCCGACGCGCTTTAAAATCAAAGATTGAGTTTGATTCACGCCTTCTTCTTCCCTTATTTTACTTTAATGATGATGATGATGAATGATGAGATCGAAGTGGCATTTTCGACATTTTCACAAAAACAACAAATTTTCAAGAAGATATCACAAAATGTCAGCAGCGGTTGACAAATCTCGTAATTTGCCATATAAAAATCACAATTTAAAAAAATAAGAAATGCCACGAGATTCCGGTTAAATACCTCTGTTTAAAAAAGTTAAGTGTGGAGGCAACATTAGAAAAGTCTGCTCCGCCGTATTCCACTGTCGCAAGGTGGGCTTCTCAATTTCAAGTAGGGAGAACGAGCACGGAAGACGAACATCGTTGTCGAGAAAATTGTATTAAGCGATCGAAGAGTCACACCATCCGTCACCTTATTCAAGAAACGGGCATTTCGTATGGAAGTCGTCGTATGTCGTATTCGTCTTTGAATATGAGAAAAGTCTTCGCAAGATCGGTGCCGAGAATGTTAACCGACAGTCAGAAACAAAATCGACTTGACATTTCGAAAATATTGTTGGACAAGTTTCAAGAAGATTCTGAAAACTTTTTGTCTCGTTTCGTAACAATGGACGAAACATGGGTCCATCATTTTGATCCCGAGACAAAACAGCAATCTTCGCAATGGAAACGGCCATCATCACCGACCCCGAAGAAGTTTCGTGTCGTTTCATCGGCTGGCAAGGTTATGGCCTCAATATTTTGGGACTCAGAAGGGATATTGTTGATTGATTACCTGGAGCGTGGAACCATTATTACAGGCCAATATTATGCAGCTTTAATTCCCAAGTTGAGGAATGCCACCAAAGAGAAAAGGAGAGGGAAACTTCGAAGGGGCGTGCTGTTTCATCACGACATCGCACCCGCGCACAGGTCGGCAGTTGCGATGGCTGCCATTTAGCAAGCTGGCTTCGAACAGGTTGACCACCCCTCTTATTCAACAGATCTGGCGGCTAGCGATTTTTATCTGTTCCTCAAATTGAAAAAATACTTAAGAGGAAACAGGTACGAAGACGATAACGAGGTGATGGATGCCGTGGAGAGCTTTTTGCAGGACCAAGACAAAACTTTTTTCTGAAAGGGAAAGGGAAAGGGAAGCCTTGGAAAAGCGCTGGACTCAGTGTGTAGAGAGACTCGGAAACTATGTAGAAAATAAATTATTAAGTTATCAATAGTCATTATATTCTATCTCATTCTCACTACTTTTTGATCCCTCCTCGTATTGCGAACACGTAATTATATGACACGATATCTTGCGAAAACACCCCGATTTATTCATTTATTTATTTTTTATTTATTATATTCTTTATTGTACACCATAAAAAAATACATACAGAACAAATATTTTCAAACAAAGTGTACAATGGGCGGTCTTATCGCACAGGGCAATCAAACAGTAAAACGCTCATAACTTTAGAACGGCTGAACAGATTTTCATCAAACATAGCTAAGAACACTCTCGGTAAAGTTACCTTTCAAAAAAAAGCAAACGAAATCAAAATCGGTTCATCCGTTTAGGAGCTATGATGCCACAGACAGATACACAAACACACAGGTACACACGTCAAAGTTATAACACCCCTCTTTTTCCGTCAGGCGTTAAAAATAAGTTGGTCAAACAATACATTATCTATTTCCAAAAACTCGTAGGTAACTCATAACTTTTCTAAATATGGAAACAATGTACATATTTGGAATTTGTTGACTGCCATTATTTTGTTTTCTAAAACAGTAATTAGGGTTGGCTAAAAATAGCAGCTCGGCAAACCACATTCAATTAGTGGTTGTGCCAGAAAGTTAAGTAACCGTAGCGAATTAAAACTGGGAAAAAACCCTTCTACCGTGAGTCGAAACAAAGAGCTTCAAGGCTCTCGTGGTATTCCTAGTGCACGGCATTGCTCAAGACTGCGGTCGCGTTGCATCGCGGCTGCGAGCCGGCCTCAACTATGCGGCACGTTTCCACCGCGGGCGGCTCGTAGGCCAGCTTGAACCCAAGCGGATGGTTCCACAAAGAACGTTTTCCACGAACACCCAAAACACGTTCATTCATAACCGCAAAGCTACGGGCCGGAACGGCGGTGTCCAAGTCAAAATTAAGCCACCCGTGACGTGGCACCGCCTCCGAACTCCGCACGCGAGCTGGAAGCGACATGCAAACACTATCAGCTGTGTTTATATACTTACTGAATGTGAATACATACATAAATTATACCAAGCCATTAACTTTTTGATTATTATTTATCTTATCAACCATGAATGTAAACATTAAACAAAAATACGTGTTCACTTGCAATTAGTTGATATTTTCGTTTTTTTTTTGGACTGTTATGATTATGATTATGAATAGGTAACTTGTTTTATCTTATCCAGTTCTATAATTCTTAATTTGTTCTGTAAACTGATTTTTTTTGTAAATAAAACTGAGAATCAAACAAAATTTTGCTACTTTGGGTTACATTATTGCAATTTTCTTAAGGATCTCTATTTTTTTCTAGTAATAAATATACCCTATGTTACTCAGGGATAGTGTAGCATTCTAATGGTGAAAGAATTTTTGAAATCTGGCAAATGGTTTTTGAGATTATTCAAATCTTAAAATACTAATATTTCCTCTTTAAAATATTATTATTAATTTTGACAATCTCGGGACCCCCAGGGTCCTGATACGAGATGAAAGACGTGATGTGGATTGCCGTCTATGTGATTGGTCCATTGATGGGGTCAAAACTCTTTGCTTTGCCGAATTCACTTACTCAATTATGCTGCGGGACCCCAGGGTCCCGAGATTGTCAAAATTAATAATAATATTTTAAAGAGGAAAGATTAGTATTTTAAAATTTGAATAAACTCATAAGCGTGCGGGGGTCCAAAGCCAACTCGCAGAGGCCTAGGCATGTATCAGGAAATGTGACACCAACCGTGGATTATCCCTGTATGCACTACGTAAGAGCATCCAAGGACAATCCCCGGCTGTTGCAGGACTATTGCAAAATATGGAGAAAATTTGTCTTTGGCTATAGGTTTGCTAGGTTTAGTGGATCGATTGCCTAAAACTATAGAAGGAATATTGGCCCCTACATGACCACTGTTGAACTGCACGGCTATAAAATGGCAGGAATGACTTGCACACTCAATAGTCGACTCAATAGCACTTAGTGACGTAGCGCCAAAGGGGCAACGTATTACGGAGGTGCTTGAGGGGTGGCGAGGTATACCACGGCTATCAGGACAATCCCAGCATTACAGTCAAGATCCCTACCTCTCAAGCCAGCCAATTAAGGCAAGAGAGAGGTGGGAGCTTTCTTCCCCGTCATTGTTCACTCTGACCGGTCAAAAACACTCGTTCCACTAGAATCCCCTATTTCAGTCCCCCAGGGGATTCTACAGCACTCAATGTTCCACTACGATCCCCTATGCAGGGGATTCTATAAATACTAATTAGATAAATTCCTTCAAAGTCCCTTCTAAATAAAAAAGCCACCTATAAAATAACAATATGTAATACATAGAATTTAAAATCGGTCTACAGAGGTAAAATGTCATTTTTTTTTTTTTAAATTACCAAAACCGTTGAAGAATTTCGCAAGTTCGACTAGTGCAGCGTCTTGGTGGCGTTGGGTTCGAGTCCCACCTAAGGCTTTCGGTTTTTTTCAATGTTTAACTTATTTAAGATAAACGCAAAATATAAAAAAAAAAAACCTTTTCTACTTAAAAAACTAGGTCATCGGTCCTTTTAGTGGGAAGCCTTCCAACGCATCGTCTTCCGGTTCGCATTGGCAGGACACGTTGCTGCTCGCAGAACGGATGGCCGATAGGGCCGAAAAGTTTTGGAATGGCGACCGCGAACCGGAAGATGATGCGTTTGAAGGCCTCCCACTAAAAGGACCAATGACCTAGGTTTTTTTTAAAGTAGAAAAAGTTAAAAATTGAAAAAAACCGTACGCCTTAGGTGGGACTCGAACCCAACGCCACCGAGATGCTGCACTAGTCGAACTTGCGAAATTCTTCAACGCTTTTGGTGCTTTTTTTTCAACATATAACTTGTTTTAGAAATATTTATTTACGTTATTGTAATCCTCTCTGTAGACCGATTTTGATTTTAAATTCTATGTATTACATATTGTTATTTTATAGGTGGCTTTTTTATTTAGAAGGGACTTTGAAGGAATATAACTAATTAGTATTTATAGAATCCCCTGCATAGGGGATCGTAGTGGAACATTGAGTGCTGTAGAATCCCCTGGGGGACTGAAATAGGGGATTCTAGTGGAACGAGTGGTCAAAAAAGGCAAGCCAAAGATGCGGAACGAGACTTCTCCCTGAAGATCAGGTTCGTTGGGTTGTCACTGCCCACCAGCTCGCCACAAAGCAGGCCTATGGATTGTGTCTCTCTTAGTCTGGCTAAGAGTATTTAGCGGCAAAGTAGAAACTACTGGAACAAACCTAGGGATCATTGAAGCGCGCAAGCCCCATCACGATGTCAATGCATAGATACTGCGGTAGGGAAAATAATATTATTATTATAAAGTGTAGATAAAATTGCTAAAAACCTACTTATGATTTTGTTTCCTTATAACTTTACACGTTCCATGAATGGGAACAACTTATTAATGGCTATTATTACACTATTGAATGAGCCAAATTATAATTAATTAATTCCGCGCGCACATTAGACAAAACAGTTCCGTTTATGGTCACCTCGACATTTTCATAATTGTTTAAAGGTCACGATGACATCAAGACTATCTGATTTTAAAGGTTATCCTATCCTCATAAACATGGTCGTAAAAGTCTTACATGCTTATTAGCATTCAAATCAAGAAATTCATCTTCTTCTTACAGATTATTTTTAGTTTAAAGTGCAACAACAGTTTTCCTTGAATAATGGTCATTTAGTTTTTGGTGACAGAGAAGAAGAGTGTCTTTTGCGTTTGAATTTCCAGTAAATGTCTGAAACTTAGTAAGAATTCAATTGTTTTTATTTTAAGTTTTTGTTGTGCGCTTTTGTTAACGCCTCTCATTTTGTAAATCTCTCTGTAACACCGAGAGGTTTGCTGTTAGAGAAGCTCGCTTTTGTTAGCTTGTACTTGTGTTGTCTTTTTGTATTATTTTGTATATGTTTGTTTGATACAATAAAGAATATGAATCTATACTAATATTATAAAGCTGAAGAGTTTGTTTGCTTGTTGGTTTGAACGCGCTAATCTTAGGAACTACTGGTTGGAATTGAAGAATTATTTTTGTGTTGTATAGCCCATTTATCGAGGAAGGTTATAGGCTATATAACATCGCGCTACGACAAATAGGAGCGGTGCATACATGAAAAATGTTGCTAAAACGGGAAAAAAAATATTCCTGTTGAGAGCTTCCGCTGCGTGCGCTGCATAAGCGGTTAAAGTTACGCAACATTCATGTATGTAAGGTAGGTAGGTTAGGTAGGTAGCCAGTAGACGGGAGCGAAGCCGCGTGGACAGCTAGTATGAAATATTTACTTAAACATCCAAATACCCCCCAGACTATCTCAAGACTCGTCTCCCAAGATCATAATTTTGCCGTCTGACCTGTCAAAATCAGTCACTAAAGTCAGTCTTTTAATTTTTCAGGTGGTATGCCCGTAGTGCCATCAGGCACAATGATGCCGCCCATGATGCCGCCAGTGCTCGACGAGAACATGCGCCACTACCTGGTGCATGCGCAGGCGCACCCGCACCACGCCGCGCACCACCAGCCGCAGCACCACCAGCTCCAGCACCACCAACCGCCACCTCACCACCAACCGCCACACCATTACGTAAGTGTTGCCATCTTACTTATTACTATTAGAAATGTGAAAGTTTGGATGGATGTTTGTTACTCAATAACGCCAGAACGGCTGAACGAATCCGAAACTGATGAAATTTAACAAAGAGATAGATTACAGTCTTAGCACGTTATATTTTTTTTATTTCGGTATAATGTTCCCTCGTAATAATATAACACTTTTCACGGCCTTATCAGAAAGCTTAAAGTCACCCAAAGGGCAATGGAGAGGGCTATGCTCGGAATTTCCTTGCGTGATCACGTCAGAAATGATGATATCCGCAGAAGAACCAAAGTTAACATAGCCCGAAGAATTGCCAAACTTAAATGGCAGTGGGCAGGGCACATTGCTCGCAGAACGGATGGCCGATGGGGCCGAAAAGTTCTGGAATGGCGACCGCGAACCGGAATACGATACGTTGGAAGGCCTCCCACTAGGTGGACCGATGACCTGGTTAAGGTTGCGGGAAGGCGCTGGATGCGAGACGCACGGGATCGGTCAATGTGGCGACGCCTTGGGGAGGCCTATGTCTAGCAGTGGACGTCTTTCGGCTGAAATGATGATGATGATGATGATTCTTGGATACCTGTCAGTGACAGCAGCCAGAAGACATAATTAACCATGCGTATGCGGAGCTTAGGCATAATAAGAATCTTCAAATAGGAGACATTTTCAAGCACTGTTATTCTTCCTAGCTTATCTGCCTCTGATTCGGATGAAGTGCTTCGTGGTCAGGGGTCAGGTTTATCAGGAATTCTAAGTTAGTCATCAATGATAATAATAATTGCTAAGAGAGCAACATTGTTTTTAAACAGCGATCTATCATGTCTTTTGCTCTCATGCTTGATATGTCCAGAATCGTGGCAGATTGGACTATAGCAGACTGCAGCTATCTTATTAGTGTTATCCCGGATAGAGCTAATAAGATTTCTTTTATTTATAGATCCTTGTTTTGTTAGGGGCTACATGATACTTACTGCTTCTAAGGAATCCTGACTCATGTACGCCATATGTGTAATCAGGATTCAAGGCGGCACACTTTGGTATTCTACCGCGGTACAAAAACATCAGTGTCCTAGAATTAATAAATTATTTGCGTTGACTATATCCCGTCTTGGGTTGGAGTCATCGTCAGGATAATCGAAAGAATTCTATTCATTGCAATGCAGCTAGGACTTCCGACCTTTCCTTCGTGTCTATAATATATAACATATCTAGTACACCCGCAATCTCGAAACTCTATCATGCACTTGTAGGTTCTTATTACCTAATAAACTTCTTGTTATCCGTTTGATAGTTTTACTTCCAACAGCCAATCGCCAACAAATTGCAGCCACCGCGTTATATAAGTACCTACCTATGTACGTCGTGCATATTATGGATATTTCTTATTGGCTATGCATTCCGGAGGCATAGGTGCAGCAGAGCTATAGACTGAGCGATTTCTAACAAAGGAGCTTTTGAGAGAAAAAGTCTCACTACAATAGATGGGCCTATTTGTGTGGGCATGTGGAATAAACTTGCTGTGCGTGTTTGCTACAGCTACGCAAATATTTGCCAGCTTTTTATAAACTGGTTTAATAGTATAAAATAATAAAAGTCTCAGATTAGTAACGCGGTAAAAACTTTGCATATAATGATGGTAGTCATTATATGCCGACTCGTCGTACTGTCCACAGCATACCTTATTCAGTTCATTGCCCCTTCAAGGCCGCAACATAATAATATTTTTTTTTTAAGAATCAGCACAGATTACTTAATAGTTACTACATAGTTTGATTAAACTAAGACTAAACTTGATCGTAATGTTTGATTTATCTGAAGAATATGTCAAATAGAAGGCCAATACATAAAAGTCGAAATAAAAAAAGGATAAATTATTTAAATGCTGCGAAGTAATAAGTATAATTAAATAGAAAATGTCACTGGCGCGTTTCGTTTTGTTTCTTTGCAACGCTTTACAAATACAAAGAACGGAATGCATCTGTCAAGTCAGTGTCAGCGTTCGTGACACGGGGGGGTGGGTGGGGTGACATGTCAAACTTAAGACTCAGGCTTGCCAACTTAGGGCTTTTGGCCCCAAATATAGGGCAAAAAAAATCACGCAGGGCTCTTTTTAGGACCCAAAAAAATTTAGGGCTTTCTTTAGTGCCATAAATAATATTTCATGCATTACTAAAGAAACCAATTGTTCCTTGAAATGCTGCAAAGTTTAGTGATGAAATGATTTATTTTAAAACGAGATGATAGTTCATTCGTTACATTTAATTCATTTTCGAAAATGTTACAGTTTGTTTATTGTAAACATTGTTTATTGTATGACCTAAAGAACTCCGAAAGCTCCAATTATTAACAGTACAGATCTTTAATTCGTTATAATAAGTTCTAATATGCTATTAAGAGGTATTTCACCTTGATCTTAGGGCTATTTATTTTGAGGAGTTGGTAACCCTGACTTAAGTTGAAAGTTCATTGGTCCCCATTTCATTTCCATTGACAAGGAATAATTATTATAGCCTGTTTAGGCCTGTTTCATTGCCTTTTCAGAGTGCGAATCGTTCGCACGGATCGTTCGTCAGCTAGTTCGCTAATATGAAGCGTTTTATTTGCCGAAAAAAAGTGCTAAATCCCCTATTTGTATAGGTATTAAATAAAATAGTTTTTCTTGTGTACGTGAAGGACTCCTTATCACAAGGCCACAAAACATGTGCAATTTCTTTGACGCACACCAAACACAAACGAACAAATTTTGCGTGAACCTTCTGTGTAAACATTTCCGCTGATATATCGATTGTTTCGCTTGTAAATTTAACCGCGTATATGTGGACAATTCGCTTTTAAAATTGTGCACAAGCGTGTCGAGTTATCCGACTATTTTCAGTGGGTAGGTGATTAAATAAGGTTGCGGGTATGCGACGTTAATCTAATCTTGGCGGAGTTATACTGTCGCGACTCGCGTATGATTGTGTGTTATCATGAAAACAGTTGGCTGTATTTAGTACGTGGCATTGACGTGGTTAAACCGATTGAAACTAAAAATATAACGTAAAAATCCAAAAAATGAGTGTTTCTGAGGTAATTTATGAATACAGTCATGCAGAAGAAGGAGACCCTCAGGTCGGTATATGTGAACTTCATTATAGGTATATCTATTTTAATTCTAGATGTTTAAAGTTTTCCATCAATATGTTAATGTTTGCTTTGCATTCAATATGGTTACATATTTATTTTATTTTTTTGTGGGTATTTCTCTAGTGTAGATTTTATTAGTAATGGTTTCTATTTATTTTTGGAAATGGATTGTAATCTGTTACCTCGTAAGATAACAACATCACCCGTATATTCCCTGAAGAGTTAGGCAGAGATGCACCTCTAGTTCTCCAACATTTCACCTGTTTTGTTTAAGGTCCATGCAATAATAGTAGCGAGCCTTTTGCCAACAATCAAGCAAAATTCAAATTGTATTCTTATGCTATATTACTTTTGTCCTGTACGTACTGCATTCAACTTTGAGATTTATAAATCCGTAAGTTTCTCATTTATGTGAATATTGCAGTGTAATTCTTTTGTTTTAATCGTAAAGCCAGACCGTGGGTAGCTAGTGAAAAATTCCAGAAGGAAAATCCCAATACACTGCCCGAAATTTAATAAAAAGAAACGTAACTCGAAGTATTTTAAATACCTACCCACTTGTGACTTGTAACTTGATATTACCTTCTCACAGTGGATAATAAAAATGATAAAATAAAATGGTCTTTCCAGCATTATGTGTTGCTTATTACAAGAACCACAGTTAATTTGATTTTTGTGGGAATGTTTTTTAACTTTTGTTTTTTGTTTGTTTTAATTCACCCATTGAATGATTAAAAATAGTGTCTGACTGTAGGTTCAGTCTCTGTTTCGGCCATTTTCAGCCAAAAAGTTTGAAAATAAGTGAGTATTCAAAACATCTGGCCAATTCTTTGCACCTATGTCTACCTCTTGGGGGAATAGTGATATTACATTAACTACATAACATACTTCTAAATAATAAGTGCATTATATGAGTACTAGTGTTATCGGAGTCGCTTTTTCGAAACCTAATTAGATACCTAATTATTTTTTATACACTTAAGTATGTATACAGTATACTCCATAGTCTTTTATGACACTTAAATTGATTATTAACAAGTTTCGGTTTCGTTTTCGGCCCAAATTGGATGAGAGCATCAACTGCAAGACAATAATTAAAAGTAATATTACATTTGTATGCCTCGAAGGGTTTGGAAGACCACATGTACCATGGTGTGGAAGATCACATCTGGACTGGTTATTTGGTGTGCGAGTGTGGTATATATGTTGCTGTTAGTGTAAGTATTAGCCTAAGATCCCACTACAAAAATCTGCAGGTATTTTTGTTTTTGTTTAAACTATATTTTCATGAATGAAACTTGATAATAGAATAGATTTCTGCAGGGTTGCCTGGAAATATCTTGCCGCTATTGCTATTACCTCGAATCATTCATAAAAATCAAGTACCTGCAGATGTTTGCAGTAGGATCTTAAAAGAAACTACCTACATAACTGGTGTTAAATAATTTTTTCATATTTATCATACAATTGTATTTACTGTTCCAGGCTCCTTCTAATGGTTCAGGAGGTCCACCACCACATTACTACAGTACCCCTGGGTATCCCCCGCATTTCCACCATGTGCCTCACCACATGCAGCATTCCCCGCCACCACCCGCAGCCTTCCAGAAGGACGAGCGGACTCAAAGGCAGTACTCTAAACTAAAACAAAAGTTGGAACGAAAACAGACTAACAGGAATAATGGCATTGGTAAGTTCATATTGTAAAAACTGTAAGCTGTTTTTATAGCATGATTAATTATTAGCGACTATTACCGCTGGAGTAATTTTGCTAAGAAATAGTTTAAATGGTTTTTAACCCCCGCTGGAAAAAGAGGGGTGTTATATGTTTCACTTGTGTTGCTGTGTATCTGTGTGTCTGTCTGTGGCATCATAGCGCCTAAACGGATGAATCGATTTTGATGTAGTTTGTTTTGTTTGAAAGGTGATTTTGTCGAGAGTGTTCTTAGCTATGTTTGAACAAAATCGGTTCAGCCGTTCAAAAGTTATGGGCGTTTTACTGTTTGAATCGGGGTGTTTTCGCAAGATAAATTTCGGGGGTTTTTTAAATTTTGAAATTTTACTAGTTGTCATTTATTTCTCTATGAATTAATCAGAGAAACTTGTGTTATTTATAAATGCTTGTGAGACATTCCTCCCATTTTTTAAATTTGATATGGGTTTGCTCTTGCATTGGAAGGAATGGCATGCACCAGTGCATGTACATACAAATAAAAAATTAACAAAAGTCAGTTTTGTTAGTTAATGGCTTATTATGTTGTAATATAAAACCAACCTAGGAAGATTAAAGTAGTAAAAAATAATTAACATCAATTTTCATAGAAATTACTTTCATGTATTTTTTTCTAAGTGGGTAAAATGAAATAAAACTAGTCTGACAAATATTAGTAACAAGTTCCTTTTTAGTATCGAAAAACAGTTTCTATTAAAGGCATTTGACGTTTAATTACTAATCTCGATTTATGTCTTCCTACTGCAATAATAATAATATTAATTTATAATCTATACTAATATTATAAACCCAAAGAGTTGTTTGTTTGAATGCGCTAATCTCAGGAACTACTGGTTGGAATTGAAAAATTCTTTTGTGTTGGATAGTCCATTTATCATGAAAGCATCACGCTACGACCAATAGGAGCGGAGCATAAAAGAAAAATGTTGCAAAAACGGGCAAAATTTTGAGAACTGCCGTTGCGTGCGCTGCGTAAACGTAAACCGTTTACGCAGCGCACAGTTATGCAACAATCATGTAAAAAGGGTAGGTAGGGTAGGGTAGCTACTCTAGTCTATAATATCTATAATAATATTATAAAGAGGAAAGATTTGTATTTTTGTATGTAACAAATAAACTTAAAAACTACTGGACTGATTTCAAAAATTCTTTCACTGTTGGGAAGGTACACTATCCCCAGGTGAATACTTTTTATCCCTTTATTCCCACGGGAACGGGAACTAATATACGCTCGCGTAGTATATAAGTTGGGTCTGAGATTCATGTATTCTTTATTTTTGTTAAAAAGAAACTCGCAATAACACAACAAATTTATAACTGTTGCCTCTTTTAATGCAGATGCCAATTCGGGTGCCAGTACACCGTCACTGTCGCCACGCAAGGAAGTGAACGGCCGCGCTGGCAGCAGTAGCGGCGTGAGCAGTGGTGGCAGTGGGGCCAGTAGTGGAAACAGTCTGCCCAATAGTGGACCTAGTAGTGGGGCCAGCACGGCAGGCGCAGCTGGCGGTGGCGGTACCACTTCATCCGGCGTCTGGTCGGAGGAAGGAGAGGCCTCGTCAGCTGAAACCTCCGTGCAAGGCGATGGGTCGGCTGCGGCCTCTGTGCACGGCGATGGCGAGCCCGAAGACGAAACCGACGCACAGGCTACACTTGATATGTTTGCTGCTAGACGCACCCCACAGGTGAGTTAAGAAACTACCCACAATAAAATAAATTTTGTATTTTTTTAATAAGTAGTGTTACTAATGTTTCCTGTACTTTTTGTTTGATCAGATTGCTGACATAACGTCGACCAACGCTCTAGTGAGTTGGAATCTGCCGGTGCCGGAAGACGTCGTAGTTCCGATTGGCGAGTTGACTTACGACCTGCTCCTAGGAGATCGCGGTGGTCGGTATAAGGCTATTTATAGCGGTCAAAGCCTCTCTTGCAGGTGAGTTCTAACCGGAACCAGTGGTCCAGTTTAGTTTGACACGTCAATTGAATGACCTTATCTGAACATTTTTCTTTGTTTTTGACAGGGTCAGGGATTTGAAGCCAGCTAGTGAATACTCAGTATGCCTCCAAATTCGCGCCGGAAAGCTGGACGCGACGAGTGCGACGGCTACGTTTCGCGCGCTGGCTGCCGTCCCTGATCCTATGCCCGGGCCGAGAGTCAACCAACGTGCGCGGACTTCTCTCCTGCTGCGCTGGAACGCCGCCTGCGACAACGGGTCGCGGGTGCTCCATTACGTGCTGGAGATGGACGACGGCACCGGATACGTAGAGATCAGCCGCCCACGCACGCGACAGCACACCATCAACAACCTTCGGCCGCAGACCCGTTACCGGTTCCGCATCGCCGCTGTGAATGACGTCGGGCGCGGCGACTGGAGCGAGGAGACGGCTGCGTGGACCACGGGCTCCCCGCCCCCCGCGCCCGCCCCTCCCTCCCTCACGTCCGCCAGCAGCGAGGCGCTGGTGCTGGGCTGGGAGCGCCGCGCCGACGAGGAGTTCACGCTGCAGATGGACGATGCGGCGCGCGGTCACGGCTTCTTGCCCGTGTACTCGGGCCCCGACCGCGCCTACGTGTGTGCTGGCCTATACCGTGCTACTGACTACCGATTCCGTCTCCGCAGCGAGACTGTCGACGGCCAAGGACCCTGGTCCGTAGAAGTCACATACCGAACGTTGCCCGAGCGTCCCGGTCCGCCTGGACGGCCCACATCGCGAGGTCGTATTCATTCCCGTGCTTTCCGCCTTCGCTGGGAACCACCCGTGGACGACGGCGGCGCAGCCATCGACTGTTACACCCTCGAGCTCGACGCCGGTGATGGATACCGACCGGCTTACCGCGGCATCGAGCGCGAAGCTCATTGCGACCGACTGCTGCCCGGCACGCCTTACAGGGCACGCGTGCGCTGCAGCAACGAGGCCGGCCTCAGCGACTGGTCCGCCAGCGAGACCGTCACCACCGAGCCGGCCGTGCCAGCCGCGCCCGCCGCGCCCGAGCCCGCCGCCGAGCCGCGCAGCACGCTAGCGGCGCTGCGCTGGCGGGCGCCCGACTGCACCGGCGGCGCGCCGCTCACTGAGTACCGCGTGGAGATCGTGGAGGCCGCCGACACTGACGGGGCGGCCCGCCTCGCCTACCAGGGCCTCGACTGCGAGTGCGTGGTGCGCGAGCTGATGCCGGGCCGCCACTACCGCGCGTGGGTGTCGGCGCACAACAGGGTGGGTGCGAGTCCTGCCTCACAGCCCCTCACGTTCTCCACGGCGGCGGCCGCGCCCGACGCGCCCGACACGCCCACCGCGCAGCTGGAGGGCGCCCGCGCCGCGCGCCTGGAGTGGGCGCCGCCGCGAGACAACGGGGCGCCCGTCATCGACTACCGCCTGGAGATGAGTGCCACCAACGTCGACGACGCCTTCTCAGAGGTCTACCGGGGCGTGGACACCAGCTGCTTGGTGGGGCGCCTCGTGCCATTCTCGCCGTATTTCTTCAGGGTGTGCGCGACCAACACGGCCGGGCGCGGCGCGTGGTCGGGCGTGCGCGACGTGCTGACGCCGCGCGCGCCGCCCGGGGCGCCCGCCGGCCTGCGCAGCGACGCCACGGCCGACAGCCTGCGCCTGCACTGGCGGGCGCCCGCCCCGCACGGCGCTGACGTGCTGCGCTACCGTGTGGAGGTGGGCGACGCCGCCTTCGACACGGACGGGCCGGCGCCCGAGAGGCTGGTGGAGGGGCTGGCGCCGGACACCACGTACCGGGTGCGCGTGGCCGCGCTCAACGAGCTGGGGCAGGGCGACTGGTCGGACGAGGCGCGCGCCACCACGCGCCCCCCGCCCCCCGCGCCCCCCGCCCTGCGCGCCGTGCAGGCGCAGCACAACCACCTGCGGCTGGAGTGGCCGGCCGCGGGCGGCGAGGGTGCGCAGTACTGCGTAGAGATGCGCTCGCTGGACGCGCGTGACTTCCGGCCCGTGTATCGCGGCTCGGCGCGCTCGTGCAAGGTGAAGAAGCTGCGCGAGGCCACCGCGTACGCGTTCCGGATACGCGCCAGCGACGAGCGCGGCGGGCGCGGCCCGTGGTCGGAGCCCCTGGAGGCGCGCACGGCGGCGGCGCCCCCGCCGGCCCCGCGCGCGCCCACCGTCGCGCAGCCCGTGTCGCGCACGCCGCTGGTGTCGTGGGACGCGCTGGACGACGCCGAGTACGTGCTGCAGTGCGCGCGCGCGCGGGACAACGTCTACAAGGAGGTGAGTCCTAAATATTTTGTCAAATAAGTATTACAGCAGTACTAGTAGTAGCCAGACTCTCTTTTTACACTAAGACTCTCATTTGATCGGTTTCAGTATTTTATAGGTCGTATTAAAATGTGTCGATCGCATGTGGATTATGCTCATCAGAAATTAACCAAACAAGTTAGATGAGTGAATACTAACGTGCTTACTATTTATTTCGATTCCTTTCACTGCAGAATTCGTACTTATCAATTCTCATGCAAAAAATGTGGTCCTACAGGTTTACTCGGGGCGCGAGACTCAGTTCCAGTTGGAAGAGCTGGAGGCTGGCGCGGAGTACCTGGTGCGGCTGTGCATGGTGCGCGCGGGGCTGGCGGGCGCCTGGTCGGCGGCCTCGCGCCTGGCCGTGCCGGCGCCGGCGCCCGCCCCCCGGCCGCGCCGCGCCCGGCCCGCCCGCGCCCTGCAGCCCGGCCACGTGGCCATCCTGATCGCCGCCGCCTTCCTGCTGCTGGCCGTGTGCGTGGCGGTGCTGCTGCAGCGCCTGGTGGAGCCGCGGCCGTGACAGGCGCTGGCGGTGGCGGCGCCGCGCGCGCTGGCCTGCCTGTAGGTGCGGGCCGCGCGGCCGCCGGCACGCGTCTGTCTGCGGACACGCGTGTCCGACACTTTTATACGAAGAGTCCCGACGCCGGACGGGACGCACTCGCGGAAGCCCCGCCCTCTCGTCTCGTCCGACGTTCGAGATCGATGTTTTAATTTAGATTACAAAAATATTACCGGCTTTGCATTTTTTGCATCGATGTGAGGTTGCCATTCAGAGTGTATATTTTTTACAGTCGAGCGAGAGAGCCTCGCGTTCTATCGTATCTCCTATGTGTTGTATTTAATCTTTCACAAATTTTCATAAATCTAGTCTATGCTTGTAACTTATTATTTTATTTACTGTATTAGCGAAATACCGTTGTGCTTGTTTATTCTTTATTTGAATATCGAATTGTAATATTTGTTTTGACGGTGATGCGATACGTACTTCCGATATTTAATATTTCCTCTTTTTATTCATATTTCATATTTTTATAAAATTGAATTATCGAACGATCTGTTGCATAAAACTTTATCAGATTTAATTATAAGAAGATAGCAAACGAGGTGCTCTATATAATTATTAAAGTTTTGTTAAGAGGGACGTGGCCCCTCGGTCTGCATCGAGTTCCAGTTTGTATGCTGTGATCACTTCCTTATGCGAATGAGACTGATTTTACAAGTAAATACTTTGTTTATAGAATGAATCAAAATGCTTTCCCTTTGATGACTAACGTCTGCGCCATTCACATAGTAAGTAGGTTTGTTTGTGACTTGTTACAACAAGAGTGATGCGGATATTGCCGATATATTTTGTTGAATGTGTGAATGGAACAGGACCATGACACAGCAGACGTGGAACACAGCAACAATCCGATTTTATATGCTCCGAATGTTTATTTGATAGTATCGATGTACCTAATTATATTGTATTATCGATAACTTCATAATATTGTTGTTTTTTATTATCAGAACATGACCTTTTATTGATGACATTATATAATATAGATTAATTTGTTTTTAAATTTAGAGATTACGAGTTATTGAGATTGTTACCACCCGGTATAAAAGTAAGAACAGGAATTTTAAGAAATGCATTTTATTTTAAATATGATATTTTTAAATGAAAATTCCCATACTGGTGTCTTGTTACTTTAATAACATTATTAGTAAATTGTTAACTGATGTTCATATACCTATAAATATAATTTTAATAAACGAATTTCTTGTAGATAAGGAAACATGAATTTAAGTATCATTTTTATTCAGGATTAGATTAAATAAAAGCATTGTACGGGGTTTGAACTTTGATGTTTCTTAGTATCATTATTCAGATTAATGTTGTTTCGTGGAGGTAATATCGTACATATTAATAACATTGAAATATTGTCATTGTTGCGTAGGCTTTGTATTTGTATTCTCGTTTACTTGGCTCGCTCGTCGCCGTCCTGTACTATCGCCGGCGACAGCCATGTATGTTGGTGTATTTATTTATTATTATTTATGGTTGAGATATAATTACGCACCAATAGGCATAAATATATCGTAAATATGTAATATTTACTTCTACTGTGATTAGCTTATTCTATTCTTTCTATATAGTATCTTATAATAACTGTCCGAAACATTCCTAGGGGTATGTGTTACTTTTTGGATTTCAAAGAACTTTTTTATTTGTTATTTCTGTAGTAGGGAAGAAATTCACTTCGTGCCTATTTCCGTACGGCATAATTGAAAATGTAAGCGCAGCTTACACTGTTATAAATTTATATTTATTATTGATTTTATTTTCGAAAATTTTATAATAATGACGATGTGCAATTAACAATTATTTATTCTTTATCGCTTAATATAAATATTTATTTTTTAGAAATTATATCAGAATTGTATCGTTCACAAGTGAAGGAATCGATGTTCCTAAGTAAGTTTTACACTGTTGTACAATACACCGATTGCTGCTAAATTGTGTACTACGGTCAAGCATTCCAACTATATTCCACTTGTAAATAGGCCTAATGAATTCTACGACTTTTATAAATGTACATGCTTTAATAATGAAATGTAAATAAATCTGATGTTCATGAGCTTCGTGTAAGGAGCATGTTTAGATGCTGAACATGTATGCCAATTGAAATTACTGCATTGTGTTGAGAACTAAACGTTTTTAAATTAATGAGAATAACGGGGATAACATCTCATATTGTATTTGTGTTTGAGTATGTAACGTATAACGAAAAATGTATATGTTTTAATATAATATTTGATGATGTTATGTATACAATTTATTAAACATGAATATATCAATAAAACTATATTTTGTGTACATTGAATGTTTAATTTGTTTTTGTACATTGAATGTTTAATTTGTTTTTCCACATACAATACAAAACATACCACAAAACTTAATTTACAATAATACTCTATACATTCTACAAATACTTAACTACTATTTTAAGTTAAAGAAAAACGAATATCTTAAGGGTCAAATTGCACTCAAATATTAATTTACTTTTTATTAGAAAATATCTAATACATATGTTATAACACCGATCTACCACAGTAAAAATATACAAACAGTATGGAAACTACATGTCCGTGACTACCGCAGGACCCCGACAGCAACCGCTTCCATATTTGGTAAATAATTACTACTCAATTGGTACCAATTAGTACCCGAACAACAAAATTGGTACCTTAGTAGTTTTCGAGAAAATCGACTTTGAAGGTGGTCCTGCGGTAGTCACGCTCCATTCAGCAGGACCACCATGAGCGCCGAAAACGGGGACATGCTACAGCTATTCTAAGTATACAAATAATAACTACCCATAAATGTGATCCATTTCGTAAAAAAACAGAACTGAATCATTTTTATTTATCGAGAAATCAACGATGATAACTTTCGCTCACTCGTTCAGCAGGACCACGACTTTGAATGTTGATTCCAAGTTGGAGGAGCCTGCGACTTTCCTCAAACCTACATAGAAAATTACTACCCTGCAAGATAAAATTGATACCCAGAATTCACAACTAGTACTCCAGTAGTTCACGAGATATACCATGCGATTGGTGGGGTGGCGGTAGTCACGGTGTTAAATTTTCATTTCAAGATTTCCCTGTTAAAAACTTAGTGAATTCTGCCCAAATGTATACAAAAATTACTACTCCTACATAAGATAAAGCGACCAAAAATTCAGATACCTAAGTGTTGTATTTTAAGAGAAATTAGCTTTCATTACTTTTCCATACAAAATCTTCGCGTATAACCCGACCATATTAAGTTGTCGATGGTATTGAGCAGTACACTCGTGCACAAAAGTTTATGGATGTCGCTATAGTAAAAACAACAGTTCACCATCTATAATTTTTATACAAAATGTGTACCTAGGCACATTACAAGAAAAAAAAATACATTTCGTTACACATGGCCTATACTACCTTTGTTAATGCCGTGGGTAGGTAGGTACTCTAATAATTATTTTTCTGTATTGTAAGTACCTACCTTCTGTTTTGTTATATGAATGCCATTAAAGAGCGATAGGTATTTCTTATTTATTTCTTTCCTATTAATTTACCTTTGCTGCAAGCCTAAGTACCTACGTATTAAAAACCTAATTTACTGCAGTAACAGTATGTTGCTAATAACGTAAGTATAAAAGGATTACATAAGTAATAGGTATGTATTTTTACAGTACCAGAAGTCGATTGTATGGTACAATTTGTATCAAATTTCCACTGACATTTTCTGAGGAACTTGGGTGTATTTTTAGTTAGGTACCTATTTAATACTCACATTGTTAGATCTAGGTTATGAATTAGTAATATAACAAATTCTTCTCTTTCCTGATATCTACAACCTTGGGGTCTTTAAGTCAAGAGTGAATAGGTTACTTCTAGGCAAGCGTGCTTCATCGTCGACCACATCATCACTTACCATCAGGCGAGATAGTGGTCAAACGCGAGCCTATAGATAAATAAAAAAATAAAAAAAAAGTAAAAATACATACCTATTACTTATGTAATCCTTTTATACTTACGTTATTAGCAACATACTGTTACTGCAGTAAATTAGGTTTTTAATACGTAGGTACTTAGGCTTGCAGCAAAGGTAAATTAGTAGGAAAGAAATAAATAATAAATACCTATCGCTCTTTAATGGTATTCATATAACAACACAGAAGGTAGGTACTTACAACACAGAAAAATAATTATTAGAGTACCTAACTACCCACGGCATTAACAAAGGTATTATAGGCCATGGGTAACGAAATGTAATTTTTTTCTTGTTATGTGCCTAGGTACACATTTTGTATAAAAATTATAGATGGTGAACTGTTGTTATTACTATAGCGACATCCATAAACTTATGTGCACGAGTGTACTGCTCAATACCATTGACAACCTAATATGGTCAGGTTATACGCGCAGATTTTGTATGGAAAAGTAATGAAAGCTAATTTCTCTTAAAATACAACACTTAGGTATCTGAAGTTTTGGTCGCTTTATCTCCTGTAGGAGTAGTAATTTTTATATACATTTGGGCAGAATTCACTAAGTTTTTAACAGGGAAATCTTGAAATGAAAATTTAACACCGTGACTACCGCCACCCCACCAATCGCATGGTATATCTCGTGAACTACTGGAGTACTAGTTGTGAATTCTGGGTATCAATTTTATCTTGCAGGGTAGTAATTTTCTATGTAGGTTTGAGGAAAGTCGCAGGCTCCTCCAACTTGGAATCAACATTCAAAGTCGTGGTCCTGCTGAACGAGCGAGCGAAAGTTATCATCGTTGATTTCTCTATAAATAAAAATGATTCAGTTCTGTTTTTTTTACGAAATGGATCACATTTATGGGTAGTAATTATTTGTATACTTAGAATAGCTGTAGCATGCCCCCGTTTTCGGCGCTCATGGTGGTCCTGCTGAATGGAGCGTGACTACCGCAGCACCACCTTCAAAATCGATTTTCTCGAAAACTACTAAGGTACCAATTTTGTTGTTCGGGTACTAATTGGTACCAATTGAGTAGTAATTATTTACCAAATATGGAAGTGGTTGCTGTCGGGGTCCTGCGGTAGTCACGGACATGGAAACTACCTACAAACGCTCGAAACGGTACACTCACACAAAAATACGTGACCACTCGTCGCGACGTGGCACTTAGTAGTTAGTACTGACTGATATTACCTCGAAAGTGCACGAACGGTCTCGTCGGTGCGTACGTTTGTGTGAGTGTGCCGTTTCGAGCGTTTGTAGGTAGTTTCCATACTGTTTTTATATGTTTACTGTGGCAATACATAAGACACAACTTTGGTCCTATAAGAAGACTAGAGTTTTTTTGTACTATGAGTATTTTCACACTTACTTACCTAGAGTTAAAAACATTACACGAGGAATTAAGTTGGGGGGAACAGTTGGCACGACTTGACATTTTCACTGTACACTTCAGTGTAGTTAGTTAGATAAGACATCGCCTTTGTAGAAATATGGTCGATGCAACCCTTGAAATTTTGGGGAAACAATTTCTTCGCTATTGCATCATCGTGCTCGGATATACCACCTGTAACATACATTCTAAACATGTAATATCCGTATGGAAGATGCAAATATTAATCCAAAAGATTAGGCTTTTGTAAAAATATTACTAATTGCGTGACAACTCTCTTACCAATATAAACATCAACATCATTGTAGTCAGCTTCATTCTTTAATCCAGGCTCCTCTGTATACACTAATGTATTATCTACAGACAAAGTTATATTATTCTTGTCCATTTGTAATACTAATAAATGCCATTCAGCATCAGTAAGAAAACCTGCATGAGGCATCAGTCTGGTCAGTGTTCTAGCAGGTCCCGACAGAGTTCCGTAATTTGTACTCGGAGTTTTTACGTTGCTGTGATGGAATGACCACACCAGTCTAAGGTAGCCATTCTCAAGTCCTAAGCCAATGTAATCGATGCCCTGTAAATGATAAGGCTTTAATTAGGTACCATGATTTCTG
Source organism: Orthosia gothica (assembly GCA_949775005.1). Lineage (NCBI taxonomy): Eukaryota > Metazoa > Arthropoda > Insecta > Lepidoptera > Noctuidae > Orthosia > Orthosia gothica. Next base: position 4,939,436 of record OX459062.1, on the reverse strand, counting down.
CTGCTTATAGATCATGTAAAAAAAGAAAAGCAGTGAAGAAAGAGAAATGGTCCCAGCATAGTTCCTTGTGGGACTCTTTACGATATACGATACTATGACGAAGTGATTGCACATACAGAAGTGATAGTCTTAAATAAAAATGGTTTTCTAGATAGAAGACACTCCAATTTAATAGATGTTGTAGTAGTACCTATCTGTAAAGTGAAATATGGTGCTAGACTTTCCTGAATGCTTTTGGTAAATCGATAAAAATTGCTTTTTATACTATACCTAATCTTTATTACATCATGAATAAACAAGTTATCAAAATGGTTTACCATAACAATCCATAGCAGTAGACCATTCGGTTCAGCGGTCGTAAAGTTGAGTGCGATGTAGCTCGGTCTAACAAGAGAAGGTGCAATGCGTTGCTGGTTTGTATGACTTGCTGCGGGCTGTCGTCCCAGAGATACTAACGATGTGCCATCGAATTGAGGGATTTTTATGTCGATCTCTGTAAGTTTACAAATGATGAATGGTTGGATTCGTTGATAAAAATCGAGAGTATTTTTGCTGTACAGTAGTTTACAAATGAGAACATAATGGAATAATTTTGAACAAAACTAACAGAAATGCAACTGTAAGTCCTGACTTAAGGAGATTCACAATTACCCACATCACATCATCAGCCTATTAATGTTCCCACTGTTGGGCCACAGGCCTCCTCTCTGTGAGAGGGAATGGGTCGTAATCCACCACGCGGGCCTAGTGCGGGTTGGTGGATGTCACTTGTCTTCGAATTTTAGGTTCTAGGACATGCCGGTTTCCTCACGATGTTTTCCTTCATCGTTTTGAGAGCAGTCGTGAAGAAATAATTTACACAAAGTAAAGCGCCTGCCTGGGCTCGAACCCACAACCTACAACTTGTAAGTCACGTGTAGCCACTGGGCCACCACTGATCTCAACAATTACCCAACGCATATTTATATGCATATCTTATTTTGCAATATTATTTAGTTTTTGTGAATAATTTTGGCCGGTTTCTAAAATAACTGCTATGAGGTTTAATACTGACTGTTATCACAGAAGGTGCCAGCATATCCCGCCGCACACACACATCGGTCAGCTCTGCAGACGCCCCTGGGCGGCACACACACACTGGCCTCACAGGCCAGGTGCCTCCTGCAGCGCGGCCCCGAGGTGCCCACATAGTTGGAGGAGGCGCCACAAGCGCAGCGGGCGCGGCCCTGTTCGAGGACGCAAACACCTCCGCCACAAGCTTCTGAACCGCAAGCTGTGCCATCGCAGTCGGCTAGGTTGCAACCCTCTGTGAGAAAAATAACAAAGTCGTGAGTCGTGTTTCGGTGTCTGAAGTGACGAAATTTATCAAATAGACAAAAAAAAAAATTTGGAACGCTGTTAAGATCTTTTTAATGGGATATTCATACGAAGGTGGTGAGAGAGATCAAAATCTTGACGGATCTAATCCAATAGATCTAAATTAGCAACACTAAACCGCATCTAATTAGTAGGTACCTTGAATGTTCTGTTGCTCCAAAGGCAGCAGTATATTGTTGACGTGAAGGTTTTTGATACAGCCAGTGTACGGAGCTGGTGCACCTGACATTGCATCGAAGGGTAGAGTTGACAAATCTTTGGCACCACCTACAATCAAAGCAAAATATAAATAGTCATTTAGCTCCCATAAATCATTTTCTATCCTTCCCATAAGAATGTTGCTGATGAAACAACCAGAAAGAAGAGATGTTGGATCAAGCATAGGACAAACATGGTTCTAAAAGGTTAAAAGCGTCTTACCAAGGAGTATAGAAGCATTTCCAGCAGTATGAGGATATGCGTGTGCCAACATGGCTTCAGTACTGAGAGCTCCGTCCACCCACACGTACAGTCTACTGCCATAGCGACCAGCCTTCACACTGTGCCATTGTGACATCGAAACCACCACACCACTGCGGACCAGGGATGTCACTCCGGATAGGCGATCTGAAGTTTACAATTTTTTTTAAGGTATCATATATTTTGATAGTACTTTTTAGGGTTCCGTAGCCAAATGGCAAAAAACGGAACCCTTATAGATTCGTCATGTCTGTCTGTCTGTCCGTCCGTATGTCACAGCCACTTTTTTCCGAAACTATAAGAACTATGCTGTTGAAACTTGGTAGTAGATGTATTCTGTGAACCGCATTAAGATTTTCACATAAAAATAAAATAATAAATTTTGGGGGTTCCCATACTTGAAACTAAAACTATTTTTTTTTTCATCAAACCTATACGTGTGGGGTATCTATGGATAGGTCTTCAAAAATGATGTAGTTTCTAATATCATTTTTTTTAAAACTGAATAGTTTGCGCGAGAGACTCTTCCAAAGTGGTAAAATGTGTGTCCGGGGGGGACACACATTTTACCTGTAACTTCTAAAATAAGAGAATGATAAAACTGAAAAAAATATATGATGTACATTACTATGTAAACTGCCAGCGAAAATGGGTTTGAACGAGATCTAGTCAGTAGTTTTTTTTTAATACGTCATAAATCGTAAGCCGCAATTTACCAAGTACGGAACCCTTCGTGCGCGAGTCCGACTCGCACTTGGCCGGTTTTAACTAAGATAACATATGCTAAGCTTGAAAGCGTTAAGGAAGTCTATAAATAGAGTAAAATATGGGGATAACTTTCATGGTCATATAGTTTATGAAAATAACTCTCACGAAGTTTCCTACTTTCCTTAGAAAGGTTTCGTATTTTAAAGACATTTTAAATTAATGGCATGAAAAAAAAAACGGATGGTTATTATCGTATATGAAAGAAGCTCTTACCAGTCCACCGATACTCCAGCAAGCCTCCTTGCAAAGACAGGGCCGTGTAGAAATGTGGCGTCTCCAAAAACATCACCAACCCTCGTTCTTTGGCCGGCTTGATCTCAGACTCGAGAGACAGGCTCACACTGGATATCGTGTTAGGATGCAGCTTCAAATATGATCTCGTTCCGGTAAAGAGTACGTCTGTAGGGAGTAAGTCTGAAATGTGGAAAGATTACCTACAGTAGTTTTCTGTTAATCAGCGCTTCATGTTGGTTGGTAGAAGTCTTAATACAGGTTTTTTTTGGATAAACTAGTTAAGACTAGCCTTAGGCCGACTGTAGAGATTGTACAAAATGTACGCCCACATTGTTTGTGAATGCCATGAAAATCCAAAGGTCAAGATAATCTTTTAGTCAAGTTTAAGAATCATCTCTTTTGGACGACTACTGGCCCAATAACGCCTAACGCTCACCACTATGCTTATTGTATCGATTCCATTCACCAGCTCTTATTTGAAGTACCTATCTAACTTATTTGGAACCTCTTCTTTACCTTGATCACAATACAGCCCAGTCTTCCCGTAAGGACAGTCGCATTGCGTATTCCCTTCAGTTGTGATGACGCACTGCCCCTGACATTTGGAGAACGCTCGGTCGCAGGGGTTGCGATTACTGGAGCATGTCGCTCCAAACCAGCCTTCATTGCAGATACATCTGGATAAAATGAGAAATAATAATTGTTTCGTCTGATCTTGAAACCAGGGACGGTTTGCCAGTGATTTTCGACTGGCATGCTAAAGATGTTACCGTAAAATCTAGGACCCTAATCGAAGTATCTACTGCCGCACGCATGAGTGTGTCCTAACAGGCGCTGCTCAGCGGGGGCTCCGGAGAGGTAACTGGGTAAGTTTTAGTTTTTTTTTATTTTATTTTTTCTAATATTATCTTGCGATCGGCTTTCCAAGCCATTAGCAGATGGGATGTGCGCGTGATTGTCAAGTGAGGTTCGTCCTCCCACCACCACCCCTTCATTATTTACTTGCTTTATTTAACAAGGTAAGTTTTAGTGAGGTAAAAATCCCATACGCTGTGGTCTTTTCTCCTTAAGAGCAGCCTTGCCGGGCCGTCTATCGCCAACGCTAGCACGGTCCTACCTAAAGCTTGTTGTTTCATCCAGCGCAATGCTTGAAAAAGAGGCAAAGCGAAAAGAGAGAGATAGCGCCTGAACGCTTGGTTGCCATTCGGTAACTTCCGCCGCTCAGTCGCGGGCGCTCGCCGCCGCCCGCCGCCGGTCGGCCGGCCGCTCGTGTGAGTGAGTGAGTTCATTCATGAATTCTTGATAATAATATCGCATCGCGCGCTAGATTTAGTACGAACGTAGCCCTTGCCTTGGCCCCGGGGATGCGTGTTTGTATTTTTACCAATCTAGGTACCGTACGTGCGCAATTTTTTACTGCATGTAAATTATTTAAAATATATTAGTTTTGTCGTAATTTATGTAGGATATCTACCTACATAAAGTACGAAAAAGTAAAGGTACCTAAATCATTTATTCTGCTTATGGAATAGCACAAGCAGAACACATTATTATTATTTCATCTAACCAGGCAGTATTGAGGCAGCTAACATTAGTAGGTACAAATACAATGTACGTAGGTACCTACGACGTACAGGTGGTTGATCAGACTACTTCATCATTGATAAAGTAGTCTGATTACAGTTTGGCATTTTTATTTATTATACTTATCGAAAAATTCATAACCAAATCGAGAAGACTCCAATTTCCGAAAACAGACTTTCAAACATCATTTATTTTTTTATCTTTTGAAGTCCTTACGGATGTCTTTCACCCTGGGGCAAACGAAGGGTTTTTTTAATCTATGCCGCACTCTGTGTAGTTGTTCCTGTATCGTGGGTGCGTTTACAAACATCTCACATACACAACTACAAAAGACACCCAGACCCGGAACATCTCATATTAGTTCCTTGCGGTAATCGAACCCGCGACACGCAGCACAGCAGTCGATCGCTCAACCACTACGCCAACCGTGTTGTTAATTCGACACGTATTTATGTAATATTATTGGAACTGCACAATATTCACATAGCATAATTATATATTCTTCTAAAAATGTGTGCCAATTTTCATTGCATATTTGTATGTATGTATGTTTGTCCACGCATTTCTCCGAAACTAATTGTCGGATCGTGATCATTCTTTTATGCTAAGTATCTCTCAAATTAGGGAAAAGTGAGCTTACAACCGTACTCCTTAGCGACAAACAGCACGAATTTGTAAATTGGGTTCTTGGGTTAAATATTGTTTAAATTCTGTTGTTCTAACCTATGCATATTTTTAGAGCTCCTTACTGCCTGTGATACAGGATTACCTAGTACAGGCATCTTCCATTATTATACCTACATTAGTTATCTAAGATTCATACAGTGTTTTTACCATTTTATTATCTGAATAAAGATTATTATTATTATAGAGGTACTTGTCCAACGCAAGGGCTACTAGGGCGAGATCTGTTTTCTTCGTGAGACTATGGTGAAGCGCTTGAACCAGTCCTTGACGACGGGGAAGTCAACACGCAGGACCACATCGTATGCGAGATCCCACAAGAGATTTTGTAAAACCGACCCCTGCAGAACCAGAAGAGAGCCATAGCCAGAACTCACGCTTGGCCAGGGACTTCATCCGTGTCTGGTGCGTGTGCCGTGTGGTACGTAGCTACGAGAATTTTGGTTTGTAGTGATTGGTGTATCAAGATTGTTTTACCTAAAAAGGTTTTTTTTTCGTTTGTTTCTGTTTTTTTTTTATGAATATTATTAGTTAGTACCTAGGTAGTTACCTATCAGAAATAGAGATATAACAAAACAGTAACATAAAATAAAAAAAAGCAAAAATGTAAAGTAATTAACTTCGTCTAAATCGAGTGTAATCGCGTATTTTTTAAATGAAAATGGTTGTGTTTTGTAGATAGGTACTTACAAAACATAACCATTTGTCTGTAACTCGGTGTAGTCAGATATAAATAATAATTCTAATTAGTCCGTCAGTTAGATTATCGAAAAATATTGGACACGTATTTTTTTATTTATTAAATCATTAAAAATTGATAAAGATAAAGCTCGTCGAAGCTCAGGAGTTGGGATCGAGATGACACTTTACGTGACGTCACGCGGAACTTCAACGCACGTAGCAAGAAACTTGCGAATTTCTTTTGATTGATCAAATATACGCCGCACACTGTTGCCGTTCCGTCACACGCCAAATTTGCGCACCGTTCGCCCGCGCCGGTGATGTGCAATCTCGCAACGTTGCGTTGCAGCCTGATGTACTTACCTAGTAATCAGTACTGAATAGCGATAAAAATATCAATAATTTTATACCTATACTCAAGGAAGTATTGCGAGCTTCTGGCGGGTGTTTCGAGGGTCCCTTCCTAGGTACATACCTACCTACCTGCCCTTCTTACTTCTTACCTTACCTACACGACCTACCTACCTACTCACCCTATCGACCGGGTAGGTGGAGTGAGTAGGTAGGTAGGACCTACCCACCGTATCTACTTACCTACCCTAACTACCTTACTCCTTACCTAGCTACCTACCTACTTACCTACCTTACCTTCAAAACCTACCATCAAAATAAATTCGGTGTCCGTATTCACTAATGCTAGGTTCATTTCTTATAAAACTACCAAATCTTCTTAAAAGCAAAATCGTTGTAAAAGGTAAAACAGAATTCTCTAAATAAATGAAATAGATACGATGCACACTCACTCACGTACGCGCAGTCCTCAACAAATTCATTCATTGGTTCATTACCTACTAGCCGAGCGAGCGAGCGCCGATCTTCATTGAACTCCCCCGGCTCCCCCCGTCCCGACCCCGCACGACTCGTCACCCCGCGCCCCTCATACCGCATTGTTGACTGACAAGCAAGTGAGAACGCGATAGCATTGAACGAAAAATTGTGTTTGAAAATTTCATAAAACTTGTTCCAGGAAATACGTGTTTTTGAATAAGTCTTACAAGTTTATGAAATAACTTAGAGCATTTAACCTATGGAGACGGCAAGCCGCGAATCACCGAACAACTTTTTCTGCCACTTTCGGCGGGGGGCGAGGAAAACACATACAGCACACTACAAAAAAATGACAATCACTCACAGATACATGCATCCTATTGCTACAAACGCACACGAAAAAATTATAATCACACAATCAAAAAACACTCATACATTGACATATTTGTGTGTATCTATGCAATAATCCTATGACAACAAATACAAAGTGCTAGTGATGTGATACTAAGAATGACTGGAAATTCATTTTAATGCATGAATGAATGAGCAAAATGTTAATTCGTTTTATTTTTGTTATACTAAATAATAATAAACTTAAATAATTAATTTCACAAATAAAAAAAAATACGCAACATGATTTGTGGTCTGCTAAACTACGTAGGTAGGTAAGAAAGGTAGGAAAGAATTAAAGATGCACTAAAAAAAGAACGATTGAATTTATTTTTAGTTAATAATATTTCATAATTACATAATATATATTGTTGGACCCGTGTCTTTCCTATAAGAATGACGTTACAAATAAATGTAATATCCAAATACTCCATGCATGGTAGACGAACTGGGGATAGTACCTAATAAAATGGTGGCATACGTCTTGGAACAATGTTAATCATAAACTATAGTACCTACAGGTTTCAGCATAGAATAGTATGAAACTGTCACTCATGTCACTGACATTTTGTTTTATTTAGGTTCGGGCATTCGGGATTCATACTTGAGCTCCGTTATTTAATACGGACCTTATGTATACGTGTTAAATAGTAAGAAAGCGTAAATAATAAATAATACAATCAACCGGATAGACTTTTATTTGACACTTTTTTATGTAACACTTTATCACGTCAGTTTTTCGTTTTTTTAACTATTTGAGTACGGTGTTTCCTAGCTAAGCTAGTTTGATATCTTAGATAGGAAAACATACGTGTATGGTGTCTACGACACATTCGCTGTTCATTCTTAAACTTTCATTCTTCGATGTACTTCATTCCTATTCACTCGTTCTATATAATTCATACAACTCTGTACGTTGCTCGTTTTAAATATTATAAAAAAAAGATTGTAAGGTCTTTATTAAACCTTACTGATTTCTACAATTTTTTTTGTTTAATTTATCATAAACATATGGTTTCACAGCTATAATCTAGTTCATATACATGTCTCAATGATCACGACTAGAGGCAATCACTGATTTTTGAAATGTACCAGTTTATTATATACATGTCGAACACATTTATGTGGATCAACTTTTTTGGTTAAAAATTATATACGAACATTTGAGTATTTTTAGCATTCGCAATTGTATATGGCTTCGAATTGATGTGCGGTGGGGTTGGCATTGTAACCACCATGGCTGCGATAGTCTGCTCTCGATAGAGGTATCAAACAAAAATTCAAACATAAACCTAAATCGCTTCATCTGTTTAGGAGCTATGATGCCACAGACAAACACACAGATACACAGCAATACACGTCGAATTGATAACACCCCTCTTTTTCTGTCGGGGGTTAAAAAATGATTGAAAAACTCACTAACGAAACGAACAAAGTTACTTTTTATTACCCTAAAACTTTAAAAGAAAATAATTTAAATCTATTCTCATAGACTAAATAAAACTTAAACGTAAATAATACTTTTTTTAGTTCAACCTGTCTTGTCCAGATATAAACACAAACAAACAATGATATTCAAATAAACAGATATGTTATAAGCGTGCGCATTGTGAAGACTCGAATAGTAGACAATTGTAACCTTTAGTCTTTAGTTTATATCACGCATGGCGAAGAGCGATACGCTTTGTTGAAACAAAAACAAAATTAAAAAAATGCCATCGTGTGTATTTAGAAAGTGTACCAATTATAATACCAAATTACATAAAACAGAAGGGATCTCATACCATATGTAAATACGCAATACACCTCAATTTACTAATTTATTTCATTTTTTTTCCTAATTTTCTGATATTTGGAGGTTACAAAAATAAAAAACATTGGTTGTCAGAATAATGTTTGTTTACATTCACACGCAAGTGACAAACACTAGCTGTCTCTTTTTTTCTTGTTTATTTTATCAAGCCATCCCTTTCGACATTGTAGTGAAATGTCAGATGAATGAAAAGTGTGTATGTGTGCTGCCGCTGCTGCGCGGAACACTTTTTTCATTTGTTTTGTGAGTGTATAACGTATCTGTTTATTTGAATATCATTGCAAACAAAATTATTTTGATACTGAACATACTGATTCAAAAAATCATTTAATTTATCAATCATTCATTCACGTTGTCCCAGCACTATGCACATCGCTACCCTGTCAGCCCCTGTACTGCGTTTGTGCTACCAACGTACCACTGAATTTTTCTATCGTTAAGGCAATAACCATTATTTCGACATTGTACTTAAATAAAACTATGTTGATGTATAATTTATACTTATATGTGGTAGGAAACACCATGGCTTCGCGAATTGAAAGTGGCAGCTAGCTTTTTGCAAGAGGAAACCGCACAATTAACTATTTTTTCGGAGAACTTACTTGCGACTCAATACGATACACAATGGCGGCGGTCGGCGAATGAACTAGTTTTATATAACGCGTATGGTCATATGGCCAAGCTACTTTGGCAGAGGGGTAAGCCCAGCTATGCCATCTCCATAGGTTAAAAGGTTAAATGCTCTAAGTGAAATAATTATTGGTCATTTAGAATCTCTATTACATTAGGAAGGTTTCTATGGTGATGATTTTTTTACTTTTACAATTTATGAGTACATAATGAACGGTCAAAGTTCAGGTAAAATTTGTGCAAAAAAGCAGATTTTTGGAGGCTGATACTGAATTGGTTTCGCCAAATTTTTATTTTCTGCTTTGATAGAAACCTAGATATAGTGCACAAGATACCTATTAGTTCAAAAAAATCAAAGACAGATGTGTTACAACGGCATAATCACGTACGAGCGTCTGTATGAAAATTATGTCGAATTGACCGCTCTTAAGTCCAGGTGCCTTTTGATTTAGGTTGCCCCCGTTAACAAAACAAACCGGCCAAGTGCGAGTCGGACTCGCGCACGGAGGGTTCCGTATTTATGACGTATTAAAAAAAAACTACTTACTACATCTCGTTCAAACCATTTTTTTTTTGTTTTATCATTCTCTTATTTTAGAAGTTACAGGGGGGGGGGGGCTGCAACTTCTAAAATGAACACACATTTTACCACTTTGGAAGTGTCTCTCGCGCAAACCAATCAGTTTAGAAAAAAAAAATATTAGAAACCTCAATATAATTTTTGAAGACCTATCCCCCATATAGATACCCCACACGAATGGGTTTGAAGAAAAAAAAAATTGAGTTTCAGGTCTAAGTACTATGGGGAACCCCCAAAATTAATTGTTTTTTTTTTCTATTTTTGTGTGAAAACCTTAATGTGGTTCAGAGAATACATCTCTACTTACCAAGTTTCAAGAGCATAGTTCATAAAGTTTTGGCAAAAAGGGGCGGTGACATACGGACGGACAGACAGACAGACATGACGAATCCATAATAAGGGTTCCGTTTTTTGTCATTTGGCTACGGAACCCTAAAAAGGCCGCACAAGAGTGGTTAAAAAACCAATACTTATAAGCTAGCTAATTCTTTCTTATTTTATTGGTACTCCGTACTACGCTAGGCCAGCTTAAAGTTAGTGTTACCACCGACGTAGGGTCGCCAACCTCAAATAAAGGAAAAGCACGGGAGGATTATGAAGATGAAAAAACTGAAATCGTATGAAAATTCGGATTAGACATACCCATAAGTAGCAGGCGAGTGTATACAGACACCTCTTGGTGCGTTGCAGGACTTGGCAGTACACTGGGCGACTCCACACTGGCCCACCCCGCGGCCCCCAGCAGCCCGGGCGCCGGCCCCCACGGCCTGGCCGCCCACTTCCCACACGCACCCTCGCCAACCACTGTGTAGTGGTAAGTCATGGGGCAGGTCTGTGAAGTCTGGAGATGGATGTCCGCCTATGTATCAGAAATATATATGTATGTGGAGTAAAAGGTGTTCTCTTCAAATTGCAAGGGAATTCTGGACTATATTAACGCCTCCATGTTTTGTATTTAGATTCAAGAGTACTTCTTGCTACACAGGCAGGCAATTGGCTTCTTAGATTTTATCATGCATGCAGGCGACAGATAAGCAAGGTTGGTAACTGCTGGTGCCCTAGATGCACTGGAATTTCCCAAGTGTTGAAACTCCAGAAAGATGGGTACTGTACTGATCCTGTCCTATGGATTTGTTTAAGTTGAGCTATGAGATTTAGTTTTGAAGTACTTACCAATAAAGATATAAGGCAGCAGTGTCATCTTGCTGCTATGCGCAGGCGCGTTCCCTGACACATTGTGGCGTCCATCAACGCTGAGTCCAGCTGAGCGACCTCGTCTCCATACGCGGACTGCATGGCCGCCGCGACGAGGACTTAAGGCGCGGGACGTGAATACACGGCGAGGACCTTCAGAAGAAATTGAAACATAGATGGTACTTTTGGCACAACCCTGCACCTCCCAGCTTAAGTTGGTCGACTATTACTCGTAAACTTTTAAATCCTACTTAGCTGTGATAGTTTTTCTTATAATTTCGTTATATATAATATATACTAATACTAAAGCAACCATTTAGCTGGCAGTGTGGACACTTGACTATAACAAAAAATAGCAGAATTTAAAGCTTTCATTTAAAATTTTACGCAAACGGATCCCTGAATCGAATCGATTTCACAGACCCGTAATATTTTTGAATGGCCTGCAGCCTTATTGCGTAAGTGAATACGGCAACGCAAAGGGTTTGACCACTATCAATTGACATCGACACAGACGGAAATCCACATCGCGTCAATCATCTCGCATGTGGTCGATTTGAAACCCTTCGCCTTACCGAAATCACTTGCGCAATTCGGCTGCTGTTCAACGATACCCCACACCATGGGATAGATGCGACAAAAAAACATCCTCAATTTACGTGTACAATAGATAAACTATTTTTTTTTTAATGATTTTATTGTACCAGTTTGTCGGCGTGATTAATATCCATGCCAAATTATAGCTTTCTAGTACTAAGAGTCTCTGAGCTTAGCTGCGAACGGACGGACAGACGGACTTGGCGAATCTATAAGGGTTCCTTGCTGTCTACGAAACCGTAAAAAAATAGAATAGAATAGAATATTTATTTGCTAGAAACATGGTGTTTACAGAGGTGTTAATTTCATGATATTGCATAGTGCTACTCACCGTTTTAACGGCATGCAAAATCAAATTCCATTTTAATGAAATTATTACATATTTTTTAAATTACATTACATTATTAATAATAAAATTTAATTATTATTTCAATCATTATATATCTATATACTATACACTAATTATGGAGATAGTGACTCGCTGAGTCGAATTCTTCATTCAGTTAATTTCACCTTTGGCAACTACTATTTTTCAGGACACGGGGAACCTAAGCTTAAGTTACAACGAAATTAAAATGTAGATCGGTCGATAAAAGGATTCTGGATTTTCTCTTTCGCAGTTCTAATTATAGAAGGTATTATTAATAAAAAAAATATAAAAAAATTGTTGTTTCTCGTTGAGAACTACCTGTTTATTAAATTTTAAATAAATAAGTAATACAGTGCCATATTATTATGTAAGTACATGAGTATGGAGCATTAAAATTTAGTTTAGTATGAATGAGGCTTTTAGTTATTTCGATTCTAGCGAAACCTAGAATGACTTACGTTTGCTGCGAGTTGCGAATGCAACATCAATAAAAGCATGTATTCTTGAGATATCGCATTCCGTTGATTACTTTGGCGAGTTGCCAACACATGGTACCTACTTCCTCAGTCACTGACTCACCATACCATATCGCGCCATATATTCCCACAAGGCGTAAGCAGAGGCGTTTTGTACAGTCACACACAGTCCAGCAGCCGAATTGCGCAAATGAATAAGGCAAGGCGCAAGGTTTGACCGCTATCAAATCGACTAATCGTGATTGGTCGATTGATAGATAATCAAACCCTTTGCGTTGCCGTATTTAATTACGCAATAAGGCTGCATTTGTGCTTATGCCCAAAATAAAATCACCAGGAATCAGAACCAGGCACGATTAAACACTCAAAGAGTTTTAACGCTATCCAACCGACCAAATCGACCAATCATATGCGAGATGGATGACGCGATGTGGATTTCCGTCTTGTGTGATTGGCCGATTTGGTCGATTGGATAGCATTCAAACTCTTTGCGCACTTACGCAATACGGCTGCAGGATCCTACAGAATAATCCCTAGCTGAAAAAGACAATACTTCTCGACCTGGGAAACGAACACAGGACATTATAAGGCTAACCCTGGAACGCAGATTCTTTACATATTCACTCAAATTGAATTTGAAGGCTACAAAACAATACGTACGCACAGCCCTAATCAAAAATTCAAATATTTTACACACATCCCAAAATACGAGTATATTTATTTGGTTTTACACTTACCGCTGCCCATATTCCAAGTCAACATGACATATCCTTTGACGAACGTCAGCGCTAAGTGTTGGCTCCTTGAGTTGTGTCTTCCACTCTGACCCACAAACGCCAGAAGAGCTATCTGGTCCATGTCTGTTGTTTGGAAGCGTAGACGCAGATCGAAGCGGTCTGAGTTCATCGCGGCAGGGGATAGTGCGTACATTATGTACGAGGAGATTCCAGTGCTGATTGGAGCTAACGATGGTCGGGTGATCTCTACATCTGTGGAGGAAAACAATTCCATTATTTTTTTATATAATCTATACTTATTTATATTTAACTAGCTGCCCCCGCGGCTTCGCTCCCGTCTAAATTATAGCCTATGTTACTCGGGAATAATGTAGCTTTCCAACGGTGAAATAATTTTTAAAATCGGTCCAGCCATTTCAGAGATTAGCCGGAACAAACAGACAGACAGACAGACATACAAACATTGTAAAAAATGATATTTTGTGTATGTACCGTATATATATTCATATACAAGTAGTAAAAAAAACGGTTATTTCAATATTACAAACAGACAGTCCAATTTTATTCTACGTATGTATATATAGTGTATAGATATAAAGAGGAAAGATAACGAATAAACTTAAAACCTACTGGACCGATTTCAAAAATTCTTTCACCGTTGGGAAGCTACATTATTCCCGGGTGACATAGGCGACTTTTATCTCTGTATTCCCACGGGAACGGGAACTACTGTTTGTTTGTACCGAATAGGCTCCGAAACTACTGGATCTATTTAAAAAATTCAAATCCTTATGAAAATTGCAATAATGTAACCGAAAGTAGCAAAATGTTGCCTTTATGAAACATTATTTGGCGTGAGCTGAGAACACTATTGATGATACATAAAAATGATGTACTACATGAATAAAGTACTCATTATTACCCTAAAAAAAGTCTGGGAGTGAATATATGTAACTATCATAGTTAAGTCACTATAGCAGTTTTTTAGTTCTAAAATTTAATTACCCGCCGGTAGGGTAGGTAGGTTGGTAGAGCAGGTGAGTAGGTTGGTAGGTAGGAAAGGTAGGTAGCCAGTTGACGGGAGCGAAGCCGTGGGGGTCACCTAGTTTATTTTTATTTTTGTGACAAAGCAAAGCTATAAGAGTTAGATTCGTAAATTTATTGTGGGATTGATTAGCTTATGGTTAAGGCGGTACCCCGAGCAAAACGCCGCGCAAGCCGTTTTGTGCTGTTTTTAGGAGCTATCTACTCGTTATTTAAAAAGAAATATCAATTAATAAAAATACATTAAATTTCTACATAATATTGATTCTAAAATGGTAGATTTAGTTTTTTTTTAAATGTTGTATATATTTCACTAATCTACTTCCAAAAAAACATATAAATGAGAAATAATTATTGATATTATGCATCTCCTCGTAAAGTGTTCATTGATTATTTTTTGTACTAACACTAATGGATAGACAATTTAATAACGAACATTTTTGTAGAATTATTTTTTTCAAAAGACCAAAATTCGATTTTATAAAGATTTTATTCTAAAATCTGGGCGTATTCACCACTGTAATTCATGCGCCACCAGTGCCGCTAGACCAATAGGAACGCTCATATCTCATGCCGGTTTTTTGGTCAGGGTACCGTCTTAAGGTGTCCATCTTCCCAGTGAGTTGGAAGTCTTGTCTCGTCCTGAGGACTTTTCGAAATCCTAAAAGAGGGAGATATTCGCGCTAGATATTTAAATAAAATAAAATATAGATAGATAAGTCTAGGCACAGATAATATAATAATAGCATACAGATGCCTCATCTACAAAGAAACCGTGCCACGTAACTAGCGTTTTTCATCTGATTATACCGATTATTTTTATAAATCGATCGCCTTCGGTTTCGTTCCACGGCGATAGATAGATCAACACCTATATCCGTGGAACGGAACCGAACGCGATCGATGTACAAAACATAATCAGTACAGTACGTCGGCACGGTTTCTTTGTATGGGATGAGACACCACTGGACTAGGCAATCGAGAAATGGCCTAAAGGTTGGCCCATCGTTTAACTAGATGTCAGTTATAACTACCATGCCTCTCTAATGTAAGGTTAAATACATCATGCACTATTTAATATACACTCGCGAGCAATGAAAAAGTTCCAGTCACATAGCACCAAATTACTCCTAAACGGGAAAGGCTAGCTTAATGACGCCGTCTGCAATATTGAAGTACATTTAACAGCGCATCAGAATATTACCAACTAAAAACGTAAATATTGTGTTCAAATTTTAAATTAAACTAGCTGACCCGGCAAACTTTGTTTTGCCATAAAAAGACCAAACATTTATCTACCCTACCTACCCTACCCTACCCTGAACTACCCTACCCTACCCTACCCTACCCTACCCTACCCTACCCTACCCTACACTACCCTACCCTACCCTACCCGACCCTACTCGACCCTACACTAGCCTACCCTACCCTACCTATAAACCTCACGGTAAACGAATGCAAAACCTTGGAAATCGGTTCGCGCGTTCTGGAGTTATATCGTCAGCAAGAAACCCGACTTATTTTTATATAGTAGATGTTTTAAAAAATTGGGGCCATTTGGCAAATAAAACCAAATCTCTAAGTAGGGGTTTTATGAGGTGTAAACGTAGTTTTTGATAACTCAGTACTTGGTGTTTCCTCCATGTGCTCTCAATACAGCTTCTACGCGATTGGGCATGCTGAATACCAGATTCCTCAGTATATGCTGAGGAATGTTCTCCTATTCTTCGATGAGCGTTTAATTCAAGTCACGAAGAGAATTTGGAGGTGGAACTCGTTTTCTGACACGTCTGTCAAGCTCGTCCCAAGCATGCTCAATAGGATTAAAATCCATTTTTGTGGATTCCTACGTCCTGAAGATACTCATTTACAGCTTGAGCAGTGTGGGCCCGTGCATTATCGTGCATGAACACTGCATTGTCGCCCATATTGGCCAAAAACGGACCAGCATGTTCATTGAGAATCTCATTGATGTATCTCACAGCAGTTAGGTTCCCGTTCTCGATTGGAACTAACGCTGTTCGACCCTCTGCAGAGATACCAGCCCACACGTGAACGGTACCTCCGCCGTGTGACACTTTTTCCTTAAAACATGCTTGTGCAAAACGTTCTCCTGGTCGTCGGTATACTCTTTTCCTCCCATCATGATGGTACAGCATAAATCTTGACTCATCAGAGAACATCACTCTGCCCCATTCGTCCTCACCCCATTCTGTATGCTCGCGGGCGTATCGCAATCGGGCAACTTTATGATGACTTTATGACTTGCAGAAGTTGTTGTTGAACCGCAACTCCCGTCTGATGTCGATTTCTTAACATGGCTGCCGCAATGAAACGATCTTCTCGGACTGTTGTGCACCTTGGCTTGCCAGTACCTGGTCTTCTCAGGTTTAATCCAGTCTCCCTAAACCTTTGGATCACTCGTCAGACAGTAGTATGTGTGACGCCCATTAATCTGGCCGTATTTCTTTGGCTGGTCCCCAATTCCACCATAGTGATGATTCTCGTACAATCCTCGGGTGATAGAGGCATGATTTATGGGTACGAGAGCCGTAAGACTTTACAATTTAAGAATTATTTTACAACGGCGAAAACAAGGATGAAATCAAAAGCAAAACAATAAACGAAACAAATGTATTCCGAAATTTTCAAAACCCAAAATTTTGGTTTTCTACTTTTTTATCCATGACTTCAAAAAGACCGGTATTTAAAAGAGTTTAAGTTTGCATAATAAAATAGATTTCATTATACTTTTTAATTTATGAAGCTAGGTTCTATGTCTTAGGAGATATTAAGGTGTTGGTCGGCATTTTGTAGGTGGAACTTTTTCATTGCTCGGCAGTTTATTTTTGTAGAAACTTTTTAATCGAAAAATAAAGCTTCACAAAAAAAAACAGCACACGGATTCCTAAATCCCATAAAGAATCACAACCTGATAAGAATATTTACAGCCTGCGATATAATTTACGATTATGAGGACTCGAATCAGCACAATAAAATCGATTATCTTTATCGGCTCTTAGTGACTATGTTTTATATCCTGAACATCATAATAATATCGGTGATTGTAATTTACAACTCCATTAACAGTGAAGCCAAAATATAATTTACTTGAGTGCTGTTACAAAACACCGATCGCTCTAACCTTTGCCATATTTCTAACCTTAAACGAACGGCATTTGAATTAAGCAATAAGGATAAAAACGAATCGTTATTAGTTAATGTACAGAGTTTAAGTTTAAGAATTAATATATTTTACCTATTACGGTATTTGGACGGTGTAACGTTGTCCGGGGACCAAGCATCAAAGTGATTCAGTTTCACCAGTCAAACAATACGTCACTGTTGTGACTTTACTTTTTTGATAGTTTTGTAATAGACGTACGGCACCCAAGTTCTGCACTAGTTCCTTTGTGCAGACAGCAGAGACTGCAAGATTCAATGCCAGCCAAGGATGCTTGACTGTCGTTCATTGATGAGCTCTTGGGTAAATCTTAACAGCTGCACTTGTCTTGTCGATCTTCAAGGTAATTATAAAAGTAAGTAACACTTGCGGTGAGTGCGCACAGCCCCTTGCGCAGAATATGACACACATGCTGGAGTGTCCCAAGTTCCCATATACCTGCATTTTAGATGACTTAATGAATGCCACTGTCACTGCTATAAAATATAACAGGTCACAATTTTAGGACCCGAAGTTTTGATAGGAACGTGATGGCGTCTATGTTGCTTCTCTGTTTTATTTTCCTAAAATTGTGTTTAACTGAATATTAATAGTGTAAAAATGGTGGTGTTTTGTTCTAATAATATTAGTGAACGTGCACGAGTGTGGGAAAGTGAGACACAGCGGTAGAAAATGAGTTTGTTCATGTTGTCGACAAAACTCCGTGGAGGCTTCCAATAAAGTTGCCGCCATTTTACTGGGGCCTAACTATTATATATTAGTCTATAACTAGGACATTGGACTTAAAACTGAAGAAACTAGAACTTCTAAACTTGACACTGGCTAAATGCACAAAACGTGCGAAGCAAAATCAAAAAAAAAAATAAAAAAAAAATTAGGACCCATATAAATATTAATGCAAATTTTTATCCGTGTTGCTAGGCCAACTGGGCTTATCCCAGTTGTAAACGACCTTTTGTGCCTATTGGCCTTGTTTGTTCTGTCTCCTGCTTGGTATGGAGAGTGGAAATTTGTATTTTTCCCTACTCCTCCGTTATTTTTTTCTGATTAATTTCACTGCGGGATCCAAGACAGTTAAATTCATTCGCCGAGACTTTGTCGAGCTTCATTGCCGCGGCACTTTTCTGGTGGTCGACACTGTTGATTCTTTCTTTGAGGAGTTGCAGTAGTTTGGGAATAGTGCGGTGGGATTGACGCTGCTATTGGTGTGGCTGCCTACAGGTCCCTAAATATCTAAAGAGTTTTCCATCGACTCGATGAAGAAGAAGTACAAGTAACGCTTGCCAAGGTCCACCAATCTTTACTTACTGAGACTTCTTCGTGCTTCGGAAAGCACGTTAAGCTGTTAGGCTGACATTTGTCCTGTCTAGGTCGCGGATAAATTTGAAAGAGAGTTACCGCGGCCCGGGCACAAGCATCTGAAGGAACACGGGTGGGTTTTAGTTAGTAAAAATCTGAAACGCCCTCCCGCTTCACCCAGAGCGGGAGAAGTCATTGGATGATTACCTATACCAGAAAAATAATAAAAAAAATCAAAAATCCCGACTACATAAGAGCGAACTTAAGGACGTAAACAAGAAAAATATCATGCTGTGCAGTCGAAGGATACATATTCGTGAGCTGGCTGACCAAAACCAGATGTATCATCCGACCGCACAGCATGTTTTATTTCTTGTTAACGTCTTTTTAACCGACTTACCAAACAGGAGGAGGTTCTATGTTCGACTTCATGTATGTTTCTTTTTTTTTTTTATGTATTTTCACCGATATCTCCTTCAATTGTGGACCGATTTTGAAAATTCTTTTATTTCTTTTTTTCTCAACATAACATCACGCCAGTACGCTCTAAAGGGGTACGCAGATCTCTTATTTCACTGGTTATGTTCAAGTTTCATGTTATTCGGGTAATCTACGAGTATTCTGGCGTTATAAGTGCCTATTTTAGGTAGGTACAACTAAAAAGGGAAAAATAAAAAAATGTTTTGCAAAAAAATACTACCGACTTCCAAATATCTATATCTGTCCATATCGCAAAAAAATGCGAAAAAAGAAAGACACCGACTTCCCAAAATAAAGTTATTTTTCACTTTGTAGTTTTATATTTGGAAGTCGGTAGTATTTTTTTTGCAAAAAGTTTTTTTAGTTCGCTTCTTAAGCAGCCGGGTTTTTTTGATTTTTTTAATTAACTTTTTTTTATTTATTACTTTTTTTTTAAATTAGGTACATTCTATAAGTTTTTTATTTTTTTGCAATCACTTGTTATTTTATAGTTTATATGTATACTTAGTTATTATTTTGATATCTACTCCAAACGATGGGTTAGGAAAAAAAAAATTGGGCTCTCTCAATATGGCACCCAAAATCCGCCATTATTCTATTTGTCAATTTTAATGTAGCCATTGACACTCGCAAGGTTAAGACGAATCAAAGACCTTATACTTCTTACTACTAGACTGTGCACTATGGCGCAAAAAACGGTCCGAGTGAGAGGGCTCCCGTTGGTAGTGTGTCACTTTCTAATGAGGTGACCATGACCAAACATAACAAGGGACAAATTCATTGTAAAAACAATAGTGTAAGTATCCCGATATATGTATATACCCTACCTAACTACGCTACCTAAACCTACTAAATTCAAGGAAAAAAAAAAGAAACGTGTGTATATTCTTGGGAATCTACATCACTTACCGTATGGTGTCGGGCATAAAGAATTTCAACAGCCCATGTTTTTCCATTGGTGTCATAAGAGGCGACTAAGGGACAAACCAGAGAATGGGCAGCAGCGTTCTCTGTGCATTTGTAACAACCATACTGGTATCGCCAACCCGCCTGCAAAGCCCTCCCCATGAATAGCCCAAATAAAACATAGCCCTTAGTGCCCGGCAGCCTGCCTACCCTCGACTACGGTAGCGATCTAGGTTAAGGTATGACAAGGGGTGCAAAGAATCCCGGACGAGATCCGGCTAATATTAACAAATACCGACGACAGGACCTGGCAACGTACAACACGCGCACACTCCGGACTCCGGACCGACGATAAGATCACCGAACTCGAAGAGGAATTGAGCAGTTTACGATGGAGTATTATAGGGTTATCTGAAGTTCGAAGAGAGGGGGGGGACTCGATAACCCTCAAATCCCAAGTCTGGAAGTCTTGTTCTTCAAGACCCATCGTATAGATAGGAACAAAAAGCTCTCTGATCTTACTCTCAAGCTCATGAAGGAGAGGCGTGAGATGATCCTGCAGTCTTCAGACGATGCTTTGAAATACCCCAAAGGATCTCAATTATTTCACTTAATGTTCAGTTGCGTAGACAGTTGAGAAACTTAACTTCACCAATTTTATTCCACTAGGAATCAATTTGCGAATAATATTAACAGCCGCTGAATTTTACTCGAACAAAACCCGCCAAAAACTCCACAAACCTGGTGGTCCTACATTTAGTATTACCAGGTCCAAACATTTAAAAGTACTACTCTTACTCAGTTTTAATGAATTATTTTTTAAATACAATGAATTGATGAATTAAAGGAACTGTAAAAATATTTAAATACGCTTCAAAGTTTCATAGACTTTGAAACGTATTTAAATATATTTTTTATTCGTTCGTTTTGGTATTACGTAAAAGAGAAAATATAAAATTTTCTACCAAAAATTTTTGTTTAGCTAAAATGAAATCTATTATCATACGCCTAGGTTAGCTATTTCCTTATAAGCGGTAGCTAACCAAAAGCGGTCCTGGCGAGAGGGTTCCCGCTGGTAGTGTGTCCTTGTCTGACATCTTGCTAGCTCAACTAATCATTGGATTTGGTAGAAATGGTAGAAAATTTTATATTTTTCATTTTTATGTTATACCAAAACGAACGAATAAAAAAATATATTTAAATACGTTTCAAAGTCTATGAAACTTTGAAACGTATTTAAATATTTTTACAGTTCCTATAATTAATCAATTCATTGTATTTAAAAAAAAAAACATTAATACTGAGTAAGAGTAGTACTTTTAAATGTTTGGGCCTGGTAATACTAAATGTAAGACCACCAGGTTGGAGTTTTTGGCGGGATTTTTTCGAGTGAAGTTCAGCGGCTGTTAATATTATTTGCAAATTGATTCCTAGTGGATATTGTGATATAAAATTGGTGTAGTTTTGTGTCTCAACTCTCTACGCAACTGGACAATATGTAAAATCATTGACAGAAGCGATCTCAGGATAGTGGAGCGGAGAATTTTATTGTAGTATGACTACCTCCGCAAAGCTTACTGGGAAGGCTGACTCGATACAATTTGCTGCCATATACTCCAAAAACCATTAGAATCTGATACACCCGTATTCTAATGCATACTAAAGAATGTTAAAATTGCACTGAAGACGAGGCGGTATGGTCCAAGACCTTAGCCTGCCAGAAAAGGGCGAACAAAAAAAAAAAAAAGACCACCAGGTTTGCGGCGTTTTTGGCGGGTTTTGTTCGAGTAAAATTCAGCGGCTGTTAATATTATTCGCAAATTGATTCCTAGTGAAATAAAATTGGTGTAGTTTTGTTTCTCAACTGTCTACTCAACTGGACAATATGTGAAATCATTGAGATCCTTTGGGGTATTTCAATGCATCGTCTGAAGACTGCAGGATCACCTAACGCCTCTCCTTCATGAGCTTGAGAGTAAGATTAGAGAGTTTTTTTTCCTATCTATACGATGGGTCTTGAAGAATAAGACTTATGCAGACTTGGGATTTGAGGATTATCGAGTCCTCCCTATCGTCGGTCCGGAGTCCGGAGTGTGCGCGTGTTGTACGTTGCCAGGTCCTGTCGTCGGTATTTGTTGGGGTAGCCGGATCTCGTCTGGGATTCTTTGCACCCCTTGCCATACCGTAACCTAGACCGCTACCGTAGTCGAGGTTAGGCAGGCTGCCGGCCACTAGGGGCTATGTTTTATTTGTGTTATTCATGGGGAGTGCTTTGCAGGCGGGTTGGCGATCCTAGTATGGTTGTTACAAATGCACAGAGAACGCTGCTTATCATTCTCTTGTTTGTCCTTTAGTCGCCTCTTACGACACTAATGGAAAACATGGAATGTCGAAATTCTGTACGCTCGACACCGACTCGGTAAGTGACGTAGATTTCAAAAAATATACACACATATTTTTTTCAATGAATTTGGTAGGTTTAGGTAGCGTAGTTAGGTAGCATAAATACATATATTGGGATACATACACTATTGTTTTTACAATCAATTTGTCCCGTGTTATGTTTGGTCATGGTCACCTCATTAGAAAGAGACACACTACCAACGGGAGCCCTCTCGCTCGGACCGGTTTTTGCGCCATAGTGCACAGTCTAGTAGTAAGAAGTATAAGGCCTTTGGCGGGCACAAAGTACGTAAGCGGCGGCGCGCCGCAGACAGAGGGTCCACTCTCACTTTGACATTTCGGTTTTATAGGGGAGTATTGGGCAATATTGGACCGAGCTCAGACGCGGCTGTCATGATTGCTTTGTGCATTCGTTTGTCACGTCATTCATACATTAAGTACTGTAACGAGGTTGGTTGCATTGTATGGGTTACCTTTATTATTTGTTACAGACCGAATTTATTTTTTTGTTTTTAATGCTTTCTTTCAATTATTTTTAGGTTATGAAGGTCATTAATCTTTCAAGATGACAAATTAGAAATTCATTATCTAGGATTATAATAAATTATTTTAAGCCCATAGATGAAATTGGGAACTTGTCATAATAATAAGGTTCAAGTCATACAGCTTACAAATATGTTTCCTCCGACTGCACAGCATAATTCTCTTCTTGTTTAAGATCATCTTTGGTTTTTTGATTTTATTAGGTACCTGTTTTTTCACATTTATATTTTTATCGAGCATGGAGCTTTTTACAATTCATTATTACACTATTATTATACTACGTCTTTTTACTCTCCAATATTCATCGTATGTGGCGTAATATTAAATGTTTCGTGATATTAAATGGATGTTTGATGCCCTGTCTACCCTCTAAGGTATGTAAGCATGATATGATGTATGTTTAGACGAATCTATGTATTTATTTTTGTAACTTGGGCAACCTACTCTTTTTTTTAATTCGGAATCAATATAGTAGCAACCCTAGTGAATCTGTCAAGTTTAGCTGTCAATTTTCTAAACGGCGAGAGTGGCCCTTCTGTATACTTACTATTTTGTGCAGCGGGCACCCTCTCGCTCAGGACCGCTTTTGGTTAGCTACCGCTTATAAGGGAATAGCTAACCTAGATGTATGGTAATAGATTTCATTTTAGCTAAACAAAAATTTTTGGTGCACAGTCTAGTAGAAAGAAATACGTATAAGGTCTTTGAGACGAATCGATTAACGTAAGACTTATCAAAATCGGCCAACACATTTGGTCTCTAAAACACCACGAACAAGAACATACATAAAAACATAGACTGATAAACACATTACCCTCCTTCGGAAGTCGGGTTAAAAGGGCAGTCATTTGTAGGTTAGGTTATATGTAGTTATTTCGGGTAGTCAGCAAGCCTGGTTTGACACCAGTCTTGCCTAGAAGTATCTTGTTACCCAGTTACTGGGTGGTGGAGTTAAGATGTACAATATGTGACATATTGCTGGGCTTCAGCAGCATCCGATTGGGCGAGAATCCGCCACGAACATAATTGGAAAACGGTTGGGCAGATTGACTGAACCTCGATCAGGCTTTGAATGTTCCTACTGCTGGGACACAGGCCTCCTCTCTGTGAGAGGGTATGGGCCGTAATTAGAGAATACAATCCCGATCCCGACCGTTTTCAGGTCCCGAAAACCCGGGACTGTAATTGGCTAATCCCGGGATTTTCGGGATTGCCACAAACAAGTCTAAATTTTAATCTTTAGTCCGTTGCGCCTTGACAATAACCTTGCCTAGATATATTAATAGCATTTATTACATGACGACAAAAACGATGCGCCGTCGTACGATACGAACCAACTATACACAGTATAAACTACACAGGTACACAGTTCTAATATTTTACAACATTAATATTTTAACACCCAAAATATCTTTTCAGCTGCTGCTTATTTTGGCAATAAACTACGAAGCAGGCTTGGCAGTCAAACATTGGATGCTTTGATATTTCTGCGATTATATTTTCGGTAAATATATAGTTTTTTTGTTTACTTTTTGATTTCTTGCAAAAGTGTTGTTTTTTTTGTTTTGTCTTTTTCTTTTCTTATTTTATTCTGATTTGTGTTGTGCAAAGGCAATAAAAACATTTTTTTTTTTTAATTATTCAAGTTTTTTCATTTGAGCCCAATTAAAAACCACATAGTCTAATCCCGGGATAGGCCCGAGATCCAGGGATTACGCTTTTAAAAGCCCGTAATCCCGGGATTGAAAAACATGCTCGGGATTGTATTCTCTAGCCGTAATCCACCACGCGGGTCCAGTGCGGATGTAACATATCTTCGATTTTTTGGTTCTAGGACATAGTTTACTCACGATGCTTTCCTTCACCGTTTTGAGAGCAGTGGTGATGAAATAATTTTCACAAAGTAAAGTGCCTGCCCGGGTTCGAACCCACGACCTACGACACGTAAGTCATTACCACAGGGCCACCACTGCTTCTAAATATGTATTTGAACTAATATGAACATACTTTAGGTCGACTGGTAGAAAATGCCTGAGGAATTAAATAAATAAATAATTAACTTACTGTATTCGCACAAGATGCCATGTTTCCCGTAAGGACAGAGACAGAGGAAGCCACTGCCCGGGTGGCGGACGCAGCTACCGCCAGACTGGCACGGGTTGTTCTCGCAGACTGATTCATTGCAGTGCTCTCCGAGCCAACTGAAAACAAGAACCTTGATGTTATAAAATTCCTAAAGGTACTCAAATTAAAAACCAATAACAAACAAACAAATTTTTTTGGCAACATTCTTTCTGAAATAATTTTACCACACTAAAAGAGGGTCACTGCTGAACATAGGCCTCCTCCAGGCGTTGCCACAACGACCGAAACTTTCGTAATAATAATAACTGTAACCGCTTGAACATCTTATTTCCTTTTGCAATATCTAATTTCCTCGTATTATCTGTCAATATCTTACCCATTAGCACAAGAGCAGGTGTATCCCCCATCATGGTGGTCGCTGCAGGTCCCACCATTCAGACAAGGTCCGGAGAGACATGATAGTGACAGGCATTCCGTTACTTCACCAGCGTCGAGAGCATCCCCAAATACTTCGCGTTTCTCTCCATTTACCTAAATAAAATTAGAGGAATTTGTAAGTACAACCCTTTAGTTCGTCGGGTCACTCAGTCTAGTAAAGTACTATTTACCATAAGTACTTAAAAATTCGGACCTAAATAAATGATGTAAAAGTCGTCGATGTCTTGTACGGGGCCAACTTATGTGCCCTGCGCAAGAGGGACGGCGGCATTCTTCCTATTGCCATCGGATGTACCTACAGGCGTATGGCAGCCAAAATTTGTTGCAAACTATACGGCCAAAGACTCACCAATAAGTTCCAGCCCCTACAGCTTGGCTTTGGCTCTAGGGGAGGCTGTGAGGCTGGTGTACATGCCCTTTCTACTTTTTTAAACTCTGACAAGGTGAGGTTATCCTCAAGGTTGAAGTTAAGAACGCTTTTAATTCTTTAACAGGAACACTTTGTTGGCGGAGTTAAAAAAGGAACTTTCTGAAATTTTTGGTTTTATTTGGCAGTGCTAACAGGCACCCTTCTAAATTATTATATAAAGATTTTTTTTTGGAATCTGCAGTACGATGCCAACAAGGTACCCTCTCGGGCCAGTCATTTTCAGTTTGGCTATTTATCCTATCATCAAACAATTAAATTCAACGTCTGGTATTTAGATGATGGCACACTAGGAGGTCACGTAGACAGTTTTGAAAGATTTTCAATTCCTGAAGCAGCAATTCCAGTCCATTGGCCTAGAACTCCAAATGCGAAATTTTATCTGTGACAATACGGACAGACAATCGACCCTTCAAAACTTCAACACAATAGCACCAGAGATCAAAATTACAAAAAGAGGTTCACTGCACCTCCTAGGTGCCCCAATTTTGGAAGATAGTTTTTCTCCATTCATTGACGCCAGATAGAAGATAACACATTTCAACGATATTTCGGACAGACTCTCTAAAATGAATGTACATTCGGCTATCACCCTCATTCATTATTGTTGGTTTGGTCCAAATTTCATGTACTTTCTTCGCGTTTCGCCATTATGGAAGCATTCACAAATTCTCTTGGATAAAATTGATCAGATTATTCGTTGCACGCTATCATCTAGACTAAATGTGGCCCTGGATGACCGAGCGTGCACCACTCTACCCATTCGCTTCGGTGGGCTCGGCATCCGCAAAATTTCTAGTTGCAGCACTGAAAAGTTAACCAGAAAAATCTTGTTGCCATCACTGGTTAACTGCATGTGAAGTACCGTTCTCAACTGATGCAGTGAATGCCTGGAAAGTGGCTTGCCCGAATACAGCGTTGCCCGAGACCTCTTTTTCCCAGAGACAGTGGGATGAGCCGCTCTGCAGGTTGGTACGGAATAAACTTATAGATACGTCCACCAATACTGCTTAGCGTGCCCGCCTGCTGGCTGTGGGAGAATGGAAGTTGGGCCTCTGGCTACAGGCACTACCGTCACCCAACATAGGTACTATGTTGAGTGACAACACCTTCTGGATCGCTACATGTCTGCGTTTGAGTGCTCCCAGCGGAGCTCCACATCGTCTCCACACCATGGCCTATCCTGCAGTAGAAGCGCTGGTCGGTTAGCATGGCACGCCAGCATTAATGACATCATACGTCGGGCTCTTGTCACCGCCGGGTGCCAGCTGTTTTAGAACCCAATGGCTTGGCGTGCGACGATGGGAAGAGACCAGACGGGATGACCATAATACCTTGGAAGGTGGGTAGGCCTTTGGTGTGGGATGCAACATGTGTCGACACCCTTGCGCCATCCCATCTTCTTAGCACGGCGGGCTGTGCTGGGGCAGCTGCTGCTGGTGCAGAAAACATCAAACGGCGCAAATACAACAATCTTATTGGAAGTTATATATTTGAGCCGTTTGGGGTTGAAACATTAGGTCCATGGGGTCCGAGTGCTCTTCGAGTATTTCGAGATGTAAGCAAAGTTTGTGAGTGCAAAGGTTAGTCGAGAATCTTCACGTGACCTTTGAAGATGGCTGGGCTTTTCCTTGGCCAGAGAATCAGCATTGCCATCCAACGTGGCAATGCTGCCAGTGTTCTGGGCACCTTTCACGTTGACAGCGATGTGGACGAATTTTATGACGCCCTATGACCCCTGCCCTTTTTTACGTGTTCGTAGTTTTATTTTATTTTTATTTAAGTGTATTTATAGGTGGTTATTGTTAATTAAGTATTTTATACTATGTAAATTTTATTTGAGATAATTGAATAAATTTCCCCTTAAGGTAGTATTTTAACAAATTTTGTGTCAATAAATGATGTGATTCATTTTTATGCGGAAGATTATAACCGAAGTGGGTGTACTTCGTTTATAATCTTCCGCATTTTTTCAACGAAATGTTACTACAAACAAAATACCCTGATGAACAATGAAAATAATTCCTCGAGTGGTAGTTTCTTAGTAGCCAAAATTAACTGTAGCTCACCGCCGATCTCGCCTGGAGTTTGCTCGAGAACACATTAATTGGACTTTAGAAGACTGGAGGTCAGTTTTGTTTTCTGATGAGGCGAGAGTCAGTCTGTTTAGCAATGACGGGAGAAACCGAGTGTATAGACGACCTGGTAAAAGATTTGCACAATGTTGCATTTGGGAATCTGTAAGATTTGGCGGTGGTTCTTGTATGGTCCACACCATACAAGAACCACCGCCAAATCTTAATGGGGAGGAATTTCTTTACACGGAAAAATTTCACACAGGATCTTGTCTTCGTCGACCCCTTCAACGATGGAAATGGTAGACGTGGATTAACAGCTGACCGATACATAACTGACATTCTCGAAGACCACGTAATGCCGTATGCTGGTTTTATCGGAGAAAATTTCTTGTTTATGCATGACAATGCAAGACCTCATACCGCGCGGATCGTAACGGAGCACTTATCTGCGATCGGGATTCAACAAATGGTATGGCCAGCACGAAGCCCGGATTTGAACCCGATCGAACACCTATGGGATGAGCTAAAACGGAGAGTCCGAGCCAGGGTTCCCACTGTTGCATCCATTTCCGAGCTTAAAGTTGCTGTGCTTGAAGAGTGAGCGAACATACCACAATATGTCATCGTAACGCTGATCAGATCGATGACTAAAAGACTACAAGAATGCATCTCGGCAAGGGGGGTAATATCACTTATTAAAAAAAAATCTGTTTAGCAATAAATTTGATTTTTATTGTTTATCTGGGCTGTTTTAACCCTACTAAATTTTCTATCAAAATTACCATATTTCTTTCAGAGTCTCATTGTAAAGGTTATTCAATAAAATTTTGGGGATATATGGTTCGAATTGATACGTTCCATATAAAGAAAAATATTAAGGATTACCTACACGAGAAAAAGAAGTGGGTCGATTTATTTACTCCAAAGTGTAGTTAACGATGTATACGCAGTTTTTGTAAAGTTGCACACATACACAAGTACAGTTTCAACTTTAAATGTCTAAAAAAACATGTGCCTAGTTTTTGAGTAAGTTTTAATCCTTATTATCAATTGACTATTCTAGATACCGAATCTAGTCTTAACTCAATACCCCACTTCTGGACCCTTTTTGCTTGGACGTCCACTTAAATATCTTTGTAAGGAGTAATGTCTGGCAAGCCCGATCTGAAGATGAAAATGATTGCACTGATAGAAAGCTACTTGTCGCTGATTTTCATAGGCTAATTTTTATCCCGAAAAAGTAGCCTATCCTATATATTTCGGCAGGATAGGCTACGAAGCTAAACCGCGGGTAAAAAATACAGTCGAATTGACAACCTCCTCCTTTTTGATGTCGGTTAAAAACACAGTTGCTGTATAAAGGAAAACATATAATGAACCTTACAATCAAATCTCTAATGCATCCAATGAAGGGTTTGCTCTCGTAATCTTTAACATCTCTCGAGTTGCCGAGATACAAAGTAGAGTTGTGATCCAGAGTGGTAATATTAGCCACTTGGCCACCACTCATTGCCACTGTATCGTTTAAGCGTAGAGTCGCGTTGCAGTGTTGATCTTCCGGATATAAGTCTAATCTGAAAGAATACATTAACATGATATCAAAAAGAACTAGCACGTCATCGAGGTAAATGCATTTGATGAGAACGAAAATGTTGTTAAGAAGCTAAGTATTTTAAAAACAAAGAAGATTTTAATGGTTGAAACATCCTTAACTATAATTTCAGTTTACATACAAAGTTGGCATAATGTAACTATTTACCTTGTTTCAATTTTCATCGGATATCCCTTATTGACAAAAGTCTTCAACTCGCTCAATAGCATCGTTTGATAACCGCATGAAAATTTGAATTTCAATAATCCAGAATTCATGTACAATTGCATGTAAACTCCTTTTGCTATATCCGCATGCAATATTTGTCCGTCAGTTATCAGAGTTTTAGCATTAAATTCTATGTTGATAGATGTAGCATTTTTGAGTTTATGAGCTATGAAAGAATTTCCTCCAAATGCTGCCGATGTTATTGATATCGGTTCTTCGCAAAATCTTCCTCCATAATTAAAATTGCAGTGGCACTAAAAAAAACGAAATGTCAATAATAAGTAGAAAATTCCTGATTCGTCATCGTCTTATTTGTTTTTCATTCTTACCCGAATCCCATGAGGAGTATTGATGCAGCTTCCATGATCATTACAAATGGAATCAGTGCATTCAGACTGTGCTGTGGTCGTTATTTCAGTATCAGTTGTGACTTCCATAGCTTCAGTGGTTGAAGAATAGCCCAATGGCAGATCGGTTACTGCTGGAAGATCGGTAGGAATGTCTGTGAACATTTTGTCCGTGCTAACATCAACTTTAGGTGTTGTTGTTATTTCTGCTGTAGCTTCTTCAGTTGTACTAGATGGGGTGGTAGATGATGTGGTCAAAGTAGTTTCTCCATTAATTTCCTTTGTTGGTATCATATTTGGAATATCGTATTTAGTACTTTCTGTTGAACTAGTAGTGAAATCAATCTCTGTAGGCGTTGGTGGTATAGTTATAGTATCATTACATTTTCCTTGACACTCGTTAGTTGGATCTGTTTTAGCGTTGCCTGATTCCATAGTTGGCCTTGTCTCTTCATTTCCTGGTAATTCTGAAATTCCTGCTTTCGTCGTTGTTGATTCGCTTGTTATGGTTGTTTCTTCAGATGTAGTAGTTACATCATCACCTTTACCTGGTGTGACTTCTGTCACTACAGTAATAACATGTTCCTTTTCAGTACTGGTCCCAACTACATCAGTAGAAATGGTATCACTTTCAGTAGTTACAAGTAGAGTTGTATAGTTAGTTGGACTATATGTGGGTGACATGTCTGAGAAAGAAGGTTTTGCTGAAGTAGTTTCTTCCATTAAAGTTGTTAAGACTGACTGTGTAGAACTAGTTAGAGGCGTCGGACTAACATATTCACAATCGTAGCTCTCGTCCTCAAGTATTAGACATTCACACAAAGGCCCAGTAAGTCTTGGAGGACATGAGCATGTGAAATTGTCTACGCCATCGATACATGTACCACCATTCATGCACCTATAAACGAAAGCACATCATCAATTAATAAATTTTATGGATTATATTAAACAGTAATTTTAGTATCGTTCATACCTAGGTCCTAATAAACATTCGTCGTATTGCAGCTCGCATCTTTCTCCATGATAATCAGGAACGCAGTAACAGACTCTTGCGCCATCCTCCACGACGCACAACGCATTATTACTGCAGGAGTTATCATCGCAAAACTCTATTGCAACTTCGCAACTTTTTCCGGTAAATCCTGAAAATAACAGATTTATTTTCAGGTTAAAACCACCCACTTAGCTAATAATTAACAATAGTGGTTCATTAGTAATTTAAATTGCTTACCAAAAGCACAAGCGCACATGTAATCTGCGTGGACATCGA
Source organism: Orthosia gothica (assembly GCA_949775005.1). Classification (NCBI taxonomy): domain Eukaryota; kingdom Metazoa; phylum Arthropoda; class Insecta; order Lepidoptera; family Noctuidae; genus Orthosia; species Orthosia gothica. The sequence goes on along the minus strand of OX459062.1, from coordinate 4,907,711 downwards.
TACAAACGCCTCCGTTCTGACATGGGTTCGATTCACATTCGTCTATTTGATCTTCACATTTCGGTCCAGCCCACCCTTAGAATTGAAAATGGATATTGAGAAATTAGTAGTTTATGTTACTTTCTTTAAAGAAGCTAAAAGGCTACAAGTGGAAACATTTATGTAAAGTTAGTCGAAATAAACAACTGGTACTATAATCTTAAGCATTTTTACTATGCTTAAGATTATAGTACCAGTAGTATTTGAAGAGGAATGAGAATTAGACGGAAACGAAATATCAATCCATCCAAAGAGCATCTTTATTCAACAATCGCGTGACTGTCGCAATAAGGCACAATCTAATACCATCATTGACGTCGAATTGAAAGCATAACTTACCAGGCAAGCATTTGCAATAGAATTTAAAGCCTGGCCCCTCAATGCATTGACCTCCGTTGTAGCATCGAACTTCTTCTGTAGAGTTGCAGACGGCTACATCCATCTCGCAGTGTTCACCAGAGAACCCGGGGACGCAGGAGCAGAGGTACCCATTGTTCATATCTATGCAAGTGCCGTTGTTGAGGCAAGGGTTTGACTCGCATTCGTTGTAGTTTGTCTCGCAGTTGTCTCCTATAAACGTTAATTAATTATTTACTTAATTACATTCATATTGAAAGGGCTTTTTTGCAGTAGAAAACATTCATGGTTTGAAACCTTGAACATGGTTTTTTTTTATTAAATTCGTTGAAGCGTGAATCGAAGTAAACTACGACAAAGTATAGTAGTCATTAAAGCTAAAATTTTATTGTGTGGGAGAGGCCTTTGCTCTGCAAGTGGAGCAATATGGACTTGTTACATTAGTTTTTTTTTATATACGGGCTTGTTAATATACTTCCGTAGAAGTAGCTTCCTACAATTTTTCCTTTTACAATCGGACGTTTTTGAACGTGCCATGGTGCGTTGTTATTCTTTTCAAGTCTTACATATTTAATTTGACACGGACTGATGTTGTCCTAAACAAATTCTGTGTTCCCCTTAATCCATCATTTAATTAAAGTTTGACGTTAGGTAAATATGGCTGGGTATCTAAGTATATTATATTATACACTAAAACTGTACGTGTGGGGAAGTTGGTCAATCAATACTTTTACGTCAATTTAGATTGTAATCTTGATATAAATGTAGCAGTTCTAGAACCTTCGAAGTGGAGCACTAAATACAACAACTAAATAAAACTTGCGGACTCACGCACGTACTACCTTTGGATAATGCTGTTTATTGTAACGTAGCTATTGATTGGTCTGTGAAAAACAATATATCACGGGAATTTAACGCGATGTTTTCGATTGTTTATTTACGACGTTTCGGCCGCGTTGCAATGACCGTGGTCCCGGGTAGGGTCTATCCGATTACACCCGAGGTTTCGGCCGTGTTGCAACGACCGTGGTCCCGAAATCATCGCGTTAAATACCCGTGATATATTGTTTTTCAATTATGAAACGCGAAAGTTTTAAAGTTAATATAAATAGGTCTGTGTAAATTCGTTTCCGAATAAATTCTAGTTTTATCATCATTTTTGTCTACTTATGTTTTCAGATGCTTTTATAAATATACAGAAGGTTAGCAGTTCCAAACGAAATCTGGTAGGAAATTCAAATAATATCTATGGATTTTTATATAAGTCATACGTGGGACACTCAGAAAGTTTTGCGAAACTAAAAAAAATTGTTCTATACGTACATATATTTTTATTAAATCTTTTCAAAGTACTTTCCACCAGCCTCTATACAAAGATTCATGCGCCTAAACCAGTTTTCAAAACACTTTTTCCAGTCCGCCGCAGACACCTCGTTTACAGCCTGCTCGAACGCAGCCAGCGCATCTTCCGGCGACGAAAATTGTATCCCTTTGAGCTGATTTTTTATTTTTGGGAATAAAAAGAAGTCACACGGTGCTAGATCAGGGCTGTAAGGAGGGTGACCCAGGAGTTTGACTGGCGTGCTGTCCAGGAAGTCCCTCGTTTTGAGTGCGGTGTGCGCAGGTGCATTGTCGTGGTGGAGCAGTAGCCCGCGGAGCCCTGTGTTTGGTCGCTTGTTGCTTATAACAGAGAAAACTTCTGGCAAACATTTGGTAGTATACCATTCGGCATTAATGCTTCTTTGATCCCGTAAGGGAATTGATACCAAGTGGCCAGTCAAATTAAAAAAGCTAGCGATCAAAATCTTACCCCCGCTTCTAGATCGCTTCACTTTGGTAGGCGTTGGCTCATTTTGAAACACCCAAACAGTCGACTGGCGCTTGGTTTCTGGGTCGTATTGATAAATCCAGGACTCATCACCTGTAACGATGTCGTAAACACGCCGAGACGAGCCTGCTTCAAATTTGTTAAGCATATCACGGCACCATTCCACCCGGGCCTGCTTCTGAGCATCGGTGAGGTTGTGCGGCACCCAGCGTGATACTATCCTCCTCACGCGAAGATGGCTGTGTAGAATCTCGTGAACGCTTCCCGATCCAATCTTCAATATGTGTTGAATCTCCTGATATGTAATTCGCCTATTGTCTTGGATTAAATTTTTCACTGCTAGCACGTTTTCTTCGGTAACAGCCGTCAAAGGGCGACCGCTTCTTTCGTCATCCCCCAAAGTTGGTCGACCGCGCTTGAATTCGTTATACCAACGATACACGGTTGCCTTGGAAGGGCCTTCATCCATGAATGCCATTTGAAGTCTATCGTACGATTCATCCGGTTTCAGGCGACACTTGAAATCGTATAAAATCATAGCTCTAAAATGTTCCCGGCGCAGATCCATATTTCAGTGAGACACAATACTTTGAATTAACTCGCAAAAAATGTGGAGGGAAATTTTGAAATTGGAACTTACTTATTTTTACTTATAAATAATCATATTTTCGAAAAACATTATAACTGGCCAGTCTCCCATATATAAAAACTTTTTTTCGCAATACTTTCTGAGGGGCCTGGTATTAGGTCATTTTAGGTTCCATACTTAGATATTGTAGAAACCACCATGCCACCATGCCACAGATAACATATACAGATGCCTCATCCCAAACAAAGAAACCGTGCCGACGTAACTAGCGTTTTTCATCTGATTATACCGATTATTTTATGTAAATCGATGGCGTTCGGTTCCGTTCCACGGCGGTAGATAGATCACCATCTATATCCGTGGCATGGAACGGAACAGAACCCAACGCGATCGATGTACAAAAAATACTCAGAATAGAAAAACGTCGGCACGGTTTCTTTGTATGGGATGAGACACCACTGACCATGCTAACAAAACGGTCAGTGACATGATCAACCACAAAGCTGACTGATGTTTTCGGACGTCAGAGGCTTGCGGTCAGTCAGTCCGACTGCCGGGCCATTTCTGTCTAGAGGCCGATTGCTCTAGCGAGAACTGGCTCCGACCGACCACAGCTGACGTTCGATAAGGATGTAAATCCTGCAATTAGTCGGCCATCGGAACCGCAGTGTTGCTAAAGTAGTAATAGTTTCGTCGTATTGCCTCACATTAAAATACCTATCTAATGCTATTCCTTCAGTTTACTTTATGCTATTACCAATAATGAGCGAAATAGCAGTCCATAGCTTCAGTCTTCCCACTATCTGTCTGACACTATAGATATTATAGTGAATTCTTAACGCACCTATAAATCCATCAGGACAGGAGCAGTTGTAGGAAGCAATGCCATCGATGCAGGTCCCTCCATTTTGACACGGATCGGACCAGCATTCATCCCAGTTCGTCTGGCACTGCACGCCAGTGTATCCATCCACGCAATAACATGAGTATGTGCTGAAAATTAATCTTGCATGATGACCTAGAGTCAAACAGGTACAGGAATCTAAGAGCATTTAACCTAGTAGGAATATAAGTCAAAATACAAATCGGTCAAGGCGTCTTTTAGTAATCGGGTAACATACATTTAAAAAAAGATTCCGACGAATTGAGAACATGCTCTTTTTTTAAAGTCGCTTAAATGAACTTTTATTCAGCAGCATTTCGGAACTTCGTGTTTTACTCCAATGAAGTATTTGAAATTGTATTTAGAACGATCGAATATGCAATCAATTAAGTTCGGATAGAGCTTGGACGTCACCACAGCCAAATTAATTTATGGTACCCAAGGTTAATTAAAAAAGGTAATAAGAAGTGGCCAAATTCGAATGGCTATAAATATTATTATTTTAATTGAGATTCATACAGTTATTAAAACCGAATTGATTTTAAACCTAAAATATAATTATACCCAAGCAGTGCTGACGTAGGTAGGTACGTAGTTGCACAGGTAAAGTATATAGATAGAAGGTATATTTTGTAATACAGCTGCAATTGGTTTAATTATTTCGAGGAAATGCGACATGGCCAGTAGGTATCAATTAGGCGCCATATATTTACAGAAAGCTGTAAATACTGACACGTGCGGTGTGCATCATATTGCATGTTTAATTAATAAAACTGGTACTTACGTATTGACGTCATCTATACATATACCATGGAGGCAGGGGCTGCTAAGGCAAGAGATCCCCGCGGTCACCACCCTCGCTGCTGCTAGCAACCACCAAACTGTTTGCAATAAACCTTTCACCTTCTTCAAATACATCATGAATTCTAAACTTAAAATCTTAAAAAATCATAACAACTTTCATGCTGCTTTCCAAAGTCAACGGCATCCAATTAAAAAAAATAAAGTTCAATGACACTATTGCAATAACTTTGTAGTAGATAAGTTGAACACGGTTTTTATTTAACTTATTTCCTAAAATTATCTAAGAGCACACTGGTTTCCTAATCACACACACATTATTCTAAACTGTCTATTTAGCTTTAATACATTATTGTGAAGTATGTCCTAACAAAGGATCGCACGCTTTACAGCGCACACTGTCGCCAGAACTGGGTCTCATGGACGAGGTGTGGTTTACCGCCAGCGTTCGTTGCCATGGAAACTGGTAAACATACAATACAACGCTTCATGACATACTATTTACATTATTGACAAAATTTCGACACCATGGTCCAACCAAACACCTATTGAAGTAAATTAGGGCATAATGTGATGAAATTCAAAAGTGTTAAGGACCAGATTCTAAATAGAAATTTACATTTAAAGCAGCTTGTTAGAGATGAAGAACAGTTTTTAATTAATATTTATTTGTTTAATAATTACTAAGTAATTACCTATCAAGATTTATTCTTGATGTGATAAAAATACAGTAATTAATTATGTAAACATAAATTATTACATACCAATTTCTAGCAAATGATGTGAAAATAAGGTGAAATTGTATCGTATTGATAAAAATATTTGACGAAAATAATTGCAAAATTATTTTTCAACAAAACTTTAAACTTAATTTTATCTTGCAAATTTAAATCTTGCCGCCGTGAGAACTATTATTTTCTTGACCAATCCCAGATAATAACAAATTGACAGAAGACAAATTTTGACCAATAGAATTGCGCAGTTCAATCATCTGTTCACAGCTGTTGTTTTGCCCAATCACAGTTGAAGTCGTAGAACTCCGTTCAGAACATTGTAAAACATCAAATATCTATCATTTGGATGATAAATGACGACGCCAAATAATGAAACTTAATCAATGTGTTTGTTAAATCAGAGAAAAAAATTACGAGACTAAGTTATTAATTCTCCTAAAATAACACGATAGTGGAAAATACTATTAAAGTTGCAATGTTTTTATAATTGATTTTAATCACCTAAAATATTCGCAGTTTCGAACGCAACTTTACCCTGCTTAGTCGTTCGTTAGTCGAAAGGTTTCGTTCGAGCGAGAGTCGAGTTGTGAAAGGTGGACAATGGCAGACTTCTTATGAGTTTCTCATTAGATTTTTGCTTGTTCTATACGTTATTCTGCTTTCATTTTCGGTTTTGTTTTGGTCAAAGCAACTTCATTAGTTAACGATTGTTTTGAAATTATTAGAAGTGACAGTTTCATAGAAAATTCCACTTTAATCTAGGTGCAAAAATGGATCCGGGTATTCTTTGTTTCCACCATTGTGATCATAAAGTATTTTGCACCATAATACCAGAAAAATGCCCGGTCTGCGATCAGCAACTGGATAGATATGACTACAATCTGCTGCCCTTCAGGTATGTATAATAAACGAAAACGGTACGTTTATATAACGGATTTCATGACTAATGAAGGTTGTTGCTAAGTGCCCTAATTTTGTTTTAGGGTTCCTTACCCCTTCGTCAAGGCATCTCAGCATCCTCGCGCTATTGTCATGAAGCCTACCCATGGCGATTTCCTCAAGTAAGTAGTCACAATGTTTGCTACGTGCCATATAATTTGTGTTTCAAGTTATTGGCCGTGAAATGATTCACGAGCTTATCAAATCGTTTATTCTAACGTGATTTTTTATTATTTGCAGCGACTACTATAATTCCAAAGATTTGCACATAGGGGTGACTAACTCTCAGGGTTGTGTTGTGGAGTTCAGTGAGGAGGGGATCCGTGGTGTGGAACACATGGCCAAGAAGTGGAATAGCTGTGACTCCAGCTCTGATTGGGACCAATGTCTGCTGTTAGAGCAGTTTGATGAAATGTGGAATGAGATATGGGATAGTGTTCTGCTCAAGGTATGAAAATATTATGGTTATTTACAGTAAACAAACTTGTCATCATGCAAAACATCCATAAACATTTTGTTTTTGGTTTCAGGTGAGTCAAAGCCCGCTGTGGGAGGCTGAGAGGTACAATGAAGAAAGACACAACTGCTTCACGTTTGTACTCGCATTCTTGCGAGCACTTGACTGCGGGGAGCTTTCAGAGAAGGCTCGGGACCCGAAGCTCTTCTGCAAACAGTATGTTGTTCCAAGAACCTCTGCTGCAGGGAAGTACATCTCACTGTACAGACAGCTCAAAAGGCAAAATTATTTCATACAGAACCAATGATAGCCTATCTATTAACAATTTAATTCTATGTATTTATTTACTACTTATTCAGTATTAACTGTGATGTTTTATATTTAGGTATAAGACTTTTAAATTGAAGTGCATTTATTTTAGACCAATGACAATTTAGTTTCCGATTACAATTTTAAATATGTTATCTATGAAGTAGGTGTATTTGTTTCATAAGTATTTATTATTGTTTCAAGCTGTCATGAATGGTAATTTTTCTTTCTTTTAAATATGCATCTGTACAAATATGATGGGGTGGGGAATGTATTCAACAGGCAGGTAATACTACTGATAATAAATACTTAGGTGACCTAATGTTTACATTGTGATGGAAATTGAGATTGCTGATTGAGTCAGTGATTGTGGTGTGCATCAAAGTGTCTGTATGTGTGTATTATGTTGATAACACTCACCAATATTGCCTTTTACACATAACACACACAAATTTTATATGACCTTGTCTTGCCAATTGTAACTATGTATAGTTCTCGGCAAACTTCTTGGCCGCCCTGAAGTTGGATGCAATGGCAGCGCAGTAGTAAATCTCATACAAAAACTGCACTGGTCCGTGCCTTACGCATCGGAAAACCAACATCAGGGCGGCCCAGAAGTTTGGCACAACAGGATATACACCATAGATATTTAATAATAATGACCAGTGGCATTGCCTATATTTGTAGAATAATATGATATCATATAGCCATTTAAATATGTGAATTGTCTGCAATTTAAATCTTCCAACATATAGTTTACTTACACTTATGGTAATAACTTAATTTGGTGGCTGTAATAATGGAATTACATGTATAATGTAGTTGTCAATTACTGTTTTCTATACATTTACATAACACTCATTCAATATTAATAGGTAGTCGTCAGATATCATCTTCCATAGTTGCTAGAATATGTACCATGTAGTTATATATATGTATTTGTGAGGTTCAGTTTCACGCATGACGTTCATATACATCGAAACTATGTACTTTCGTGTCTTTGTCATTTATTTTACTTATCTACTTATTTGCAGTTTGATCTCATTTTGTATTACTGCAGATGAATAGCAATTTAGTTTTATAAGAGCACATTTGAAAACTGATTAAGGCGGTACCTTGACCAAAAATTCAGCATGAGATATAAGCATTCCTATTGGCCTAGCGGCACTGGTGGCGCATGAATTACAGTAGTGAATACGCCCAGATTTTAGAATAAAATCTTTATAAAATCGAATTTTAGTCTTTAAAAAAAAATTACGACAAAAATGTTCGTTATTAAATTGTCTATCCATTAGTGTTAGTACAAAAAATGGCTAATGAACAGTTTACGAGGAGATGCATGCTATCAATTATTTTCTTCTCATTTTTATGGTTTTGTTGGATGGAGATTAGTGAAACGTATACCTCTTGAAAAAAAAAGTATACGATCATTTTAGAATCAATAATATGTAGAAATTTAATGTATTTTTATAAGTTGATATTTCTTTTTAAATAACGAATAGATAGCTCCGAAAAACAGAACAAAAAAAAGCTAGCGCGGCGTTTTGCTCGGGGTACCGCCTTAAGTGATTACTTATGCTCACAACTTATGAATTTAACTTGTAAAGGCTTTTATACATTATTTTGAACTTATTTTTTTGCCATTACCTATGTGCGTTTTATGTTGTAAATGTTTTGCTTCATGGACTTTCCTTTGAATTGTAATTTCAATGAAATGCGTGTATCTGAGACTTGAGATGTTGTGAGAGTGAATGTAACAATAGTTGTTTATCAAAGTGTGTAGCGGTTTGTATCGGAATTGATTTAATGTGAATAGAATTCGAGCTTAACTCCTAACATAAGCTTGCTCAAAGACTTTAAAATTAAAGTCCTAAGATGTGGGCGAAAATAGTAGAGGCGAAGGGGATAGATGAGATTCTAACATCGTGCGTATTGTCTATTGTCTGTCAACGACTGAGGTCACCTAAATGGCTCTTAAGAGGGGACTCTAGTGAGACTTTCTCCATACAAACACATTCTGCTGTTTTCTTCGTGGATAATGCCTCTAGAGCAATGATTTTTTTCCATAAAATCTAGGTCTAATTAATACGTGCCTGTATCATTTCCTTTTTTCCAAAACATAATCACAAAAAGAAATATGACAATCCAAAAAACCGAAAAAAAATGTCCGTTTTTACCGCCATGTTCAGAAGACTTTCAGACAAAATTTATAAGTTTTTAACAAAAAAGGAAATGATAGGAGCATAGATATACTTTTCCTCTAAATTTTGATATAAGAATTTTTTAGATCAGACCAGTTTTCATGAAGAAAACAGCAGAATACGAAACGTCTTTTAGTCAAAGTTTTTGTAGGTAAAATCAGCCTGAGCTGCAGTTGTCCCTTTCGCACTTTACGGGGTGAGGTTGGAGGTGACGCGACGGCAATAGTTTCTTCAAATACCTATTTTTCAAATTCCTGTTGACTAGAGTCCGCTCTTAAGTAAAACTGTGATAACTCATTGTATTCCAATGGTCCGTCCCCCTTCCACTCCATATTTCGCACATTATTGATACTCGAATATCTATGCATATCTTGTAAGACCACTTTCATATAGCAATTCTCTTCTAGCTATACGGATTAAATTTGTAAGTCTTTGAAAGCTTCATGCCTGTATCTACAGTACGAGCATTGTAGATATTAGAAAAGAAATAGTTTTAATTTAGTAAAAATCGGACTAAAATTAACTGCCTAACTTAGCCCGTTTTTGGTTTAATTTAATATCGATTTTAATTTTTATGTAAATTATAAGATTTTTTTTTCGAGCTCGTGGCTAAATAATAACAGCCGCACGGGTCGATATTTAAGGTTAAGCAACGCTTGACGAGGTCGGTCCGTGGATGGGTGACCATTTCAACATACCGAGTTTCCTCCGTGCCTCGGAAAGCACGTGAAGCCGTTGGTCCCAGCTGTCATTTGAAGATCTTTGACAGTCGTTACGAATAGTTAGAAGCTTGAGATCTGACACTAGTCTAGCCAAGAGGTACCGTGTTACCAAGTTACTGGGTTGTGGAGGTCAGATAGGCAGTCGCTCCATGTAAAACACTGGTACTCAGCTGAATCCGGTTAGACTGGAAGCCGACCCCAGCATAGTTGGGAAAAGGCTAGGCAGATGTTTTTTTTTTTTTTTTTTGTTTTTAAGACGAGCTCTACCGGTTTCGGCCTTAGGGAGATACAAAAATGTTCTCAGCCTACCTACTTGTAGAACAAGTGCTCGATATAGTCGCGTGATAAAATTATACATAATGGCCTAGTCTTTCCATGGGGATTATGAAAACCCTTCAACATGGCCGCGACATCATAAATTGCAATAAAAAATAACCTAAATATTTATTAAGTAAAAGTAGAAAATTAAATTTTCTTTACCAGTGATAATAGGAATCTTTTGTTAAGTTATTTTTAATATGAATGCTGGACTGTAGATACAAGCTATTAGTTCCTACCCTACTCTATTCGTATTTACTGAGACTTGAATTTTGTAAATGGATCTCGAAGACAAACATTCTAGGTGCTATGTTTGAAATAAAGTATTTGTTAAAATATAAATCTATAGTTCTTATTTTTAATTACCTACCTTTTGAAATATAATAAAAAACTGGCCAAGTGCGAGTCGGACTCACGCACGAAGGGTTCCGTACCATTATTGCAAAAAAGGGAAAAAAAATCACGTTTGTTGTATGGAAGCCCCACTTAAATATTTATTTTGTTCTGATTTTAGTATTTATTGTAATAGCGGTAAAAGAAATACAACACCTGTGAAAATTTCACAGGTGTTGTATTTCACAACACGTAATTTCATCACGGTTCATGAGATACATCCTGGTGACAGACAGACGGACCGTGGAGTCTTAGTAATAGGGTACCGTTTTTACCCTTTGTGTACGGAACCCAAAAAAACAACAAGTTTTATAAAAATATTTATTTATATTAAGAAATATCTAATACATCCATATTCGAAAGAAGACAAACAAAAACAGGAATGTAAGGAGACATAAATTATGTAATAATAATACTCTTTGTTCTTATTTTTTTTAAAAATTAGCTGACGACTTTGACGGGGGCAGATTCAACGCCAACCCAGAAAACGGCGCCGTTCAGGGCGATGGTAGCTCTGAAAACAAAAAAAAAAGTAAATTAGCAAAGAAACACGGGATTGTTGATTCAGACACTTACAGATTTTTTACAGGCCTTCCAAAATTGAATTTCCCGCGCCTATTGCAATAGCAAGGTTCTTGTGACTCGTGAACTATCGACATTATTCGACCTATCAAGGTAAATCGCATCGATCCTTTCAATTTCTGAACAAAGGAGCGAAACTTCAATGATTCACTTACCTACCTACGCGGTCCATTTCTAAAATTAAGCTTATTAATGTCTTTGTGCGTGTTCATACATTGTTGTACCCAAGCTGACGTCTGGAATGACTTTCAAGAGGTTATGAACCCCTGACCTGCTCAACCCCTGGATGTACCTTTTGTCCCTTGAGACTTCTAATGTCTAGCTAGGTATGTACTATTCGATAAGTACTTATCTATGTACGTGTGATATAGAAAACAACAAAAAGCTTCAATAGAGAAAATTAAACTTCGTAACGCGGTGCTCGACGACCCCTTATTTCAAAATAATATCGAAATCTTTTGTTTGATAATGTGTTTTAGTAGATACCATCGCTTTACTTTTTAACCGACTTACCAAAAAGGAGGAGGTTCTATGTTCGACTTTGTTTTTTTTTGTATGTGCACCGTTATCTCCGTCAATTGCGGACCGATTTTTTTTTTTTTTTTTTGAAGGAGTATGTTCTGAAATTGGTCCCATTTTAACTTGCTGAAGATCTGATGAAGAGCTTCGGAGATATACAACAGAACTCTTTAATAAATAACGGCAAATCTCTCGGGATTGCTGCAATCGCATGTTTGTTTATTGTTTATACAATTTCATAACATAACATCACGCCAGTACGCTCTAATTTCGCCGGTTATGTTCAGTTTCATGATATTCGGGTGATCTATTTTGGCATTATAGGTACCTTATTTAACTACTTGCCTATTAGGTAGGTACAACCACAGATAATATAATACTAGCTTAAAGATGCCTCATCCCATACAAAGAAACGGTGCCGACGTAACTGGCGTTTTTCATCTGATTAATCTTGTTATTTTTGGGAGTAGATCAATCGGCAATAGATGGTGTTAGCAGTGCCTTGCAAGTAAAAGGGTTTACTAGGTTCGTGAATATTTTTTTCTTTAAATACAGTGAAGGTTCGTTTTATAGTATTTTTTTGTACGTTGTTACAGTTTTTTTGCTCCAAAATGAGTTAAAATGCAAATTTTAACAATCGATTTGAATACCTCAGTAATTTAAAAATGCGCCATCAATTGCATCAATTTTAAATGATCCGTTCAAATATTCTTAGACCCCGTGCGTACAATTAAAAAGTGAAAAATAAAAACACAAAAAAATTGGTACCTACTCGTACCAAAGACACCGACTGCCAAAAATAAAGTTATTTTTCACTTTGTAGTTTTCTTATTTGGAAGTCGGTAGTATTCCTTGGTATTTTTTTTTTTAATATTGGCAGCATTGTTATAATTTTACGTTTCGTTCCCCTGAGGATACGCAGTTTTCGGTGGTAGACATGCGTTCCAAGTACCGTAATAAGCCCAATTACTAATTAACGTATAAACCACAAAATAAAGGTCAGTACCTGAACTTAATTTCGCCATTGAATCCAGCTGGGGGCGTCCATGTGTAGGCGAGAGTCTGGCTATCGTATTTATCGTCGTGTTTCTTGTGTGTGACGGCGTTCTGAAAAGAAAAGAAACGGTTAAATAAACATTTTACCAAAACTACAGCTTACCTAAGAGAAATTGTAACGCTAGCATACTAAAATGTTGAGACGGAGGAGTAGGAAGGAATCTAAATAGGTAACTAAGTAAATACCGAAGCCAATACTAGGTACACACCACAAATACTAGGTAAATATCTAGAGGTTATATAAAAATAAAATCACTATTGTGATTAATTCAACGTATAATTTAGGTAGTTATGCACGTTGCTCTGGGGAATAAATTGGCGCGATATCATATCAGTAATTCATAATCACGTCCAATATTATTATTGTATGATGTTCAGTATTATTAAATAGTGGTGTAGTGTTCGACGACACGGTTGGCGCAGTGGTTGAGCGATCGGTTTCTGCGCTGCGTGTCACGGGTTCGATTCCCGCACGGAACAAATATTTGTAAGGCTTACAGATTGTTGTTCTCGGATCTGGGTGTCTTGTGTATGTGAGCTTGACTGTTTGTAAACGCACCCACGATGCAGGAAGAAAATCGTAGTGTATGGCAAAGTATTTTCATAAAAAAACAGATCAAATTATTACCGAGTAGCGACCACACTCGCACAATCGACCTAGACTAGACAGATTGCAATAATTCAGTGCTGGTAGGTAGATAAGCATGTTGCTATGGGGAAAAATATACTTAGTAAATTGGCGCCATTTCAGTATGTAATCACGTCCAATTATTATTATGATATTCATTATTATAGTGTTATCTGATCAAATAATTACCGCATCGCAACCACACACTCATTTTCGGGGTTATTATGGTAATCTGGAACAAAACCAACCGCCCCCTCTCCCCCAGTCTCTAGGCCAGCAGATTGCAATAACTCAGAGAAGTGTGACCCGCCCAGCACCTTACACGTTTACCTTCAAAATTTAGTTCCTAGTCGTATGACTGTCGTTGAACCTAATTTTACTTCCTTTTAGATCGTAATCTTTTATGATAAAACCTATACTCCATTTGAACATACATTAGAAATTTTTACAACCCTTTTTTACATTCCGTTCAACCGATTTTGAGTTCTATCCCGTAAATATAAGGATAGCATAAAAAGCATAAACCTGTTACCAAAACTGTAAAATACAGCTGCCATTTATCATATCACCAACGCAATAGAAGTCAAAATCGGTTGAACGGGCTGTAAAATGGGATTATTTAAATGTCGAATGTTATATTAATAGGTCGTAAAAATATCTAGTTATTTTCGGAGTTCGATTCCCAGGTAAAGTGAAATGCGGGGTTTTTACTTCGGGAATTGAAAAACAGAAGTTTGCTCTGTATTTGTGCCTCGCACGGACACAAAGAGCTCTGGCCTGGGCCTGGGCCCGCGTGGTGGATTAAGGCCCATTCCCTCTCACAGAGAGGAAGCCTGAATCCCAGCAGTGGGAACATTAGAAGGCTGAAGATGATGACGGACAATATAATCCTTTATTAGATAGAACTTAATTTTTTTCGAAGTATGGGTGTTCTTACCAGCTATCCTTCCTATCTCTGCCCACCTCTTTGAGCAATACAGCCGTGATGTTATGGAGTTTACTCTCGATTTGATCTGAACGAGTATTCAATGCCCTATTAAGAGTAAATGCACTTGTAGCAGCTGATACTTATAAAGATTGAACACCCTGCTTGGTTATCCGGTCAAGGCTTAAATTGAACTGTGTAATATTTCTGTACATAAACACACGAAGGTTTTACTGTAAGCAGGTATATACTAACTGCTATAGATGGTATTATTAGCATCAATGTGTTGTACAAAGGTATAGTTCTCGCCAAACTTCTTGTCCACCCTGAAGTTGGCTACAATGGCTAAAAAAACCGGCCAAGTGCGAGTCGGACTCGCGCACGAAGGGTTCCGTACCAATAACACAAAAAACGTTATTTGTATGGGAACCCAACTTAAATATAAATTTTATTCTGTTTTTAGTATTTGTTGTTATAGCGGCAACAGAAATACATCATCTGTGAAAATTTCACCTGTCTAGCTATCACGGTTCATGAGATACAGCCTGGTGACAGACAGACAGACGGACGGACGGACCGCGGAGTCTTAGTAATAGGGTCCCGTTTTTACCCTTTGGGTACGGAACCCTAGAAAAAGATATGTTGCAACTTGCAATGTTCAAGACATATTCCTACCGACTTGTGAAAGTGTTGAGTAGTCTTTGAAATCGTTTCTATATTTGTCTTAAATTTAACATATGTAGGCACCTATAGGTAGACATGCCAAGGGGAAACGGTATTTTTTTTAAAATATAATACCGGAACAGTAGGTAAAGAAAATTTTTTTATTCTTGTTTGTCTGCCAAAATGTTTTGTTGACTGTACTATGATATACGACGAATATGGTAAAGATCCAACACAATCCACACGTAATTACCGGACACGCAGCCTCCATTCATACACCTCATTGATATAGACATAGACATAGACTATGTTTTTGTTCATGGTAACCCCGACAAAGAAACTTCGTTGCTAACTGCGGTATGCCGTTGTTTGGCAATGACTGTAATTGTATTTAAACCTGAGTGAAAGGTTCGTATGTCCTCGGATGTTAACAATTTGTTTGATTTGACAATTTTATTCGGCGAAAAAATGGAATCGTAAAAGCTCATTAGTGGAACGTACAATTTTGTTAATGAGATTTGTAATTGTATGCAGGCCTATTAGCCATGTAGGTAGATAGATATGTATAGAACCGTTGAGTGAAATAAATTTTGAATATATCAAACATTATGAAAGGTCGACACGTGTAAGGCCCTTTACTGCTGGCGCGATGCAATTTAAATTGCGTCGATAGGAGATATCACGCATGTATATTTACCCGATTGCCGAAGGAGGATAATGTGTTTATCAGTATATGTATGTATGTTTGTTCCTATGTGGCGTTCTAGAGACCAAACGCGTGGGCCGATTTTGATACTACACTTATATATTTAAATGTAGGTACCTACCTAATTAGAAAAAGAAATGTTAACTAAAATGTTATAAAGAAAAAAAGTTAACAACAAAAATAAAAAATAAACGACTGCTTAAGAAGCGAACTAAAAGGACATAAACAAGAAGAAAATCATGCTGTACATTCGGAGGATACATAAATTATATTCGCAAGCTTGCTGATCAAGATCAGATTTTTTGTGTAAACTTTTTGGTCTAAGAAAAATTCAATTTAATTACGTATCGGTCGATTTGCATCGCATTGCGTTCATGTGAATATTCTTGCAATTTCGCTTAGTAAAAATGAAAACTCCAAAAAAAGCCGTACACTAACTAAAATTACATCGTCCACGTAAACAAAAATGTTCATAAATAAAAAAAAACATAAAATGAAAACTACTGGGCCAAACTAAGTTAAATTTTATGGGGCCAAATGGCAACTATTCCGCATCCAACTAAAGAAAAATTTACGTAAATCAGATCATACATCTAAGCGTAATCGGTGTACACACATTAAAAAAAAAAACAATCGAATTGAGAACCTCCGCCTTGTTGAACTCGGTTAAAAATCGCTTAGCGGTGTGATATAAATCTAATTGCATCGCGCCATCAGAAAAGGGCCTAATCGGTGTTCCGATTTCAAATCATTTTACCTTGCACCAAACCACCAACCAAATCTATGCGACCTCTTAGACCGAACAATATAACCTTGAATGATGCAACACAGCTTTGAGAATTCTATCATATTTCATATCTGTTTTTAAACAAGCGTAGGACCCCGAATTCATTGACCGATCATGCTATAATACAATGCATAATAGTCATAAATATTCATAAAAGGCCTTTTAAAACGTATGCCTAAACTTTACATAAATTCAAAGTCAACGCATAAACTTAGATCGTTTTTAGGGTTCCGTAGCCAAATGGCAAAAAACAGAACCCTTATAGATTCGTCATGTCTGTCTGTCTGTCCGTCCGTATGTCACAGCCACTTTTTTTTGAAACTATAAGAACTATGCTGTTGAAACTTGGTAAGTAGATGTATTCTGTGAACCGCAATAAGATTTTCACAAAAAAAAAAAAAAACAATAAATTTTGGGGGTTCCCATACTTGAAACTGAAACTAAAAATATATTTTTTCATCAAACCCATACGTGTGGGGTATCTATGGATAGGTCTTCAAAAATGATATTGAGGTTTCTAATATATTTTTTTTCTAAACTGAATAGTTTGCGCGAGAGACACTTCCAAAGTGGTAAAATGTGTGTGTCCCCTGTAACTTCTAAAATAAGAGAATGATAAAACTAAAAAAATATATGATGTACATTACCATGTAAACTGCCACCGAAAATTGGTTTGAACGAGATCTAGTCAGTAGTTTTTTTTAATAAGTCATAAATCGTAAACCGCAATTTACCAATTACGGAACCCTTCGTGCGCGAGTCCGACTCGCACTTGACCGGTTTTTTTTTAAATAACATAAATCACGTTTGTATTACCCAATGGATTGGTCAGAGTTCCGAGTGTAGTACCTACACCTACATTTTGCCAATAAATCATCATCATAATTATCATCAGCATATAAAAGTGCCCACTGCTGGGACACAAGCCTCGTTGCAGTTGAGAATGGGCCGTAACCGTAATCCACCTCGCGGGCCCAGTGCGTGTTGTTGGATGTCACAATGTCTTCGAATTTTTGGTTCTAGGACATGCCGGTTTCGTCACGATGTTTTCCTTCACCGTTTTGAGAGCAGTGGTGATGAAATAAATAATTTACACAAAGTAAAGCGTCTGCCTGGGTTCGAACACTACAAACCTACGACCTACAATTTGTAAGTCGCGGCCGATACCACTGGGACACCAAATCTCCCAAAAACTACTACTGTACAAAACCATACTCCATCTGAGAAAACAGACATTAAATTATCCCTTTTTACAGCCCGTTCAACCGATTTTGACTTCTATTGCTTTGGAGATATGATAAATGGCAGCTGTATTACACATTTAGTTTTGGTATCAGGTTATGCTTTTTATGCCATCCTTATATTTACGGGATAGAACTCAAAATCGGTTGAACGGACTGTAAATTGGGGATTGTAAAAATTTCTAATGTTATTTCAAATGGAGTATAGTTATGTATAAGTCCCATGTAAAATAGGGCGAGCGTATTGCCATCAACCTGGCACAAATCCAGACTCCGAACTGCTACTGATAAATTTCAGATGGAAAACCCAATAATATTACAAAGGCGAAAGTTTGTGAGTGTGTTTGTTACTTCTTCACGCTCAAACGGCTGGACGGATCTGGATGAAATTTGGCACAGAGATAGATTATAGTCTGGAATAGCATATATGATACTTTTTATTCCGGTGATATGTGCCCGTGGGATAATTTCCGACTTTTACTCGGGCGAAGCCGCTGGTAGAAGCTAGTAAAATAATAATACACTTTGCCTAACCCGGGATTCGAACCCAGGACCTCATGATCAGCAGTAGCTCTAGCGAACCACTACCCCAACAAAACAGTAGTTCTAGCGAACCACTTCCCCAACAAAACAGTAGCTCTAGCGAACCACTACCCCAACAAAACAGTAGCTCTAGCGAACCACTTCCCCAACAAAACAGTAGCTCTAGCGAACCACTACCCCAACAAAACAGTAGCTCTAGCGAACCACTTCCCCAACAAAACAGTAGCTCTAGCGAACCACTTCCCCAACAAAACAGTAGCTCTAGCGAACCACTTCCCCAACAAAACAGTAGCTCTAGCGAACCACTACCCCAACAAAACAGTAGCTCTAGCGAACCACTACCCCAACAAAACAGTAGCTCTAGCGAACCACTTCCCCAACAAAACAGTAGCTCTAGCGAACCACTACCCCAACAAAACAGTAGCTCTAGCGAACCACTTCCCCAACAAAACAGTAGCTCTAGCGAACCACTACCCCAACAAAACAGTAGCTCTAGCGAACCACTTCCCCAACATACAACAATAAAAACAATATTAAAAAATTTGTTGATTGTATATCGGCTTTAAGTTTTAATGAAATATATGAGGAAACAGATTGCAACATTGCATTTAACATATTTCATGACCTATATATTCTCTTTTACAAACTCTGTTTCCCAGAAATAAATATAAAAAGATATAATAAACCAATAAAAAATAAATGGATAAGTAAAGGTATAAAAATATCGTGCATAAAAAAGAGAACTTTATATTATAATTACCAACACGATGCCTTAAGCAAAAAATATCATAAAAGAAGATACCTGACCTATTCTAGAATTTTAAAAACATGCATATCACATTCACAATTAATAAATAACAAAAAATATTTATATAATTCTAAAAATAAATGCAAAGCGACATGGTCTATTATAAAAAATAATATAAATAATAATGATAATTATAAAAATGACATCAAAGAATTAATAATTAATGATAATATAATTAATGATCCTTATGACATATGCAATAAATTTAATAACTATTTTATAGAAATGACCAATAAATTTAATCCTAGTAAAAACGTAAGTAACATTGACATTACCACTAACACTGGCAGTATCTTTTTGACTCCAGTAAATGAACAAGACATTATAAAAATTATTAACTCTTTAAATGACACTAACGCTACTGGATATGATGAAATAACCACAAAAATAATAAAAACTAAGTAGCAAAAGCATAGTAGAACCTTTAAGTTATTTAATTAATCTGTCATTTGAGACAGGCACATTTCCTACTAGATTAAAACAATCTATTGTCAAACCGCTGTACAAAAAAGGAAACCGCACTGATATGTCCAATTATAGACCCATTACATTGATCCCTATCCTTTCAAAGATTTTTGAAAAGTCAATGTACGAGAAAATAATTAACTTTTTAAACAAAAACAGCATCCTTACTGAGAACCAATTTGGTTTTAGGAAGAATAGTTCAACTTCTCTTGCTTGTTTTACTTTGGTCAAACTGATATCTGAAGCCCTAAATAACAAAATGCCTGTATTGTCAGTGTTTTTAGACATGAGCAAGGCATTTGATTTTGTCCCACATGATCGCCTACTTTGCAAAATGGAGAAATACGGCATAAGAGGCAAGGCGCATGACTGGCTTAAAAGTTATTTATCGAGTCGCCAGCAAAGGACAGTAGTATCAAAAATTGTCAATAACACACACAAAACATACAGTTCGGAGTTAAAAATAAATAGTTGTGGTGTTCCTCAGGGAAGCGTATTGGGGCCTCCATTATTTATAATATACGTAAATGACCTTTGCAAGAACCTAAAACATAATTGTACACTATTTGCTGATGACACTACTCTCACAATAAAATCTTCAAATAGGAATGACCTAGAAACTGACACTAACAATGAAATACTAAAAGCAATTGAATGGCTGGAATCGAATAATTTACGTGTAAACATTGAAAAAACAAAGTTAGTACAGTTTCAAACATACAATTCTTTAGTGAAACCACCTCAAATACACTACAATAATTCAATTTTGAAACCTGTACCTTCAACCTTATTCTTGGGAATAGTTATAGATGAAAAATTAAATTGGAAAGAACATGTAAAAAGGGTCTGCACTCGTCTCGACAAATTTGTGTTTGCTCTTCGAAAACTGAGACGAATAGCCAGCAAAGAAACAGCCCTAAGTGCGTATCATGGCTATGTTGCATCAGTGCTGCGTTACGGACTCGTTATATGGGGCAATTCAGTAGATGTGAACAGTGCATTCCTTGCACAAAAAAAATGCGTCAGAGCTGTGTATGGAGCAGAATATTTAGATCATTGTAAGCCATTATTTAAAGCACTGAAAATTCTTCCACTTCCTTGCCTATATATTTTTGAGATTTGTATGTTTGTTAAAAGGTATTCGCACATGTTCCCATTGTATGAGCACATTTCTAAAAGAGTGAAAAGCAGAAGCCCAAATAAATTACTTGCACCTAGCCAGAGACTACAATTGTATAGCAGGAATTCCAATTGCATGGCAATCAAAATATTTAACAATTTAGTGTTGCCCACTAATAAATTTAGGAAAACAATATTTGCCTGGCTTTTAGACAATTGTTTCTATTCAGTTAATGAATTTTTAAATTATAAATTTTGACATTACATTTTATTAATACTTATTTACACTTGTTAACTTGAATTGTTTTATTTTTTTTTTTTTTTTTTAGGCATTTGACATTATATGATTATTAAATTTTGACATTTCATTCATAATTATTATAACATTGTATAAAATTGACTATTTTTTATCTAAACTAATTTATAATATTGTACGCCTCAAACGTCGCGCGCACGCCATGTATGCGTAAGCTATTGTTGTTTCTATTGTATCTGCTTATTGACGCGCAATAGTGGAATATAGCCTCTTCTTAGCGTTTCGATGACAAACTACTTACTAGAATTATATTTTTGCGGCCTAGAACATGGACACTTTGAATTTGTAAGTTAATTTTAATATTTCTACACCGGCAACGGTAGTGTATGTGAAACTGTTTACTATTAAGATCTTAATGTACCATATACTCAGAAATAAATATATCTTTATCTTTATCTTTATCTTTAACAAAACAGTAGCTCTAGCGAACCACTACCCCAACAAAACAGTAGCTCTAGCGAACCACTTCCCCAACAAAACAGTAGCTCTAGCGAACCACTACCCCAACAAAACAGTAGCTCTAGCGAACCACTACCCCAACAAAACAGTAGCTCTAGCGAACCACTTCCCCAACAAAACAGTAGCTCTAGCGAACCACTTCCCCAACAAAACAGTAGCTCTAGCGAACCACTTCCCCAACAAAACAGACCCAAGATTTTTTTAATACGGCTGATAAGTAGCTCATTATGATCCTAGTAAGCTGCATGGCAACTCAAATAGATAGACAAAAATCGAAATAAATTTTCAAACAGTCATCGTTTGTACAGGCAGTCATTAGTCTTGCATCATAAGATTAATCTAACACGTCATAATCTTGAGGTCATAACGTCATAAAAAGCCTTCCTCAATTAATTAGAGCTGTTTTAAAATTCGCAGGATCGTTTGCTTACGCATCTACTTAATGTAATATTAATGAAACATTTAAAATCAGAACACGTATCCTTTTTGCGAGCTTGCCGAGATTCTTCCAACCTTCTTCTTTCTTACTCCTGTGTTAATTTCAAGCATTTATATTTATACTTCCTTCTTTTTGTTTCGGCAAAAAGAAGTCCACACAGTCTACCAGGAAGTCGTACATGTTATCCAGTGGCGTAGCTAGTCCTACAGAGGCCCTGTATCAAAATTTGTTGTGGACCCTTATCTGAATACAGCAAAACTCGAAAGGAGACTTCTTTTTACAAAATAAAAAAAGCACAATGAAAGCTTAAGTTATCCAAGTCTGGATTTTTAAATCGGGAACCAGGTGTTCTCTATCAGGATTTTTTTTAGAGCAGCGATCAAAGAAAGCTAGAAAATTATATCACGCATGTATTAAATTGTCATAGTTACAAACAGTTTTCATCGTCTTAATTCATCCATTACAGCCATCAAATCTATTGAAATAGGTGGTTTTGGACAACATTTTAATGTCGGGGCCCCTGTGGCTCGGGGGCCCAGTATCATTGATGATACGGCTGAAACCGCGGTAGCTACGCCCCTGATGTTATCTTAAATAATTTTTACGTTCCATAAAGTGTATGAGATTAATATTAGGTACTATTTACCTTATAAGTTTGACGAAAATGTCGTTAATGTTGAATATTGTATTATGTAAGAGTTTCCTTAAAAGGCTGTTTTTTATGATCCAAGCATCAATGGATGTTGATGTACTAATTCATTTGGTTAAACGTATAAAGTTACAACACTAGCAGCGGTTAAAAACTACAAAATCATTGTGATCATGAAGGTCTCGTTTCGACTAACAAACGACTTCATACGTCAAGTCACGGCAATGAAAACTTACAACAGAGTTTTTAAGGAAGTTTGTCCTCACGATTTATGAACCACGATTAGGTATGAATCACCCATTTACACCTGTTTGGTGGAAAGGTGACAAATTTGTAACGCCCTGTATAAAAAAAATATCGTTCAGATTTTTTGCGCGAGTGATTGAAACTTTTTTATAGGCGCCGTAAGTATGGCGACCGTGTATTGTAAAAACTGTAGAAACGATCAATTCAATGAATACGTAACGTAATCATTTTGTGTCATTGAAGTTTACATTTCCTGCTTTTGTAATAAGAGACACAGATTTTAATTGTATATTTATTGAACGAGAACAGTTCTTGCTGGTTGCATTATCAATATTAAGATGCTATCTGCCTACATAATAAAGACACTTAAGGTTACACTAGTCGAAAATTCTTCCACACAAACGTAGTCTAGAGATTACTCCACTGTTTGACGATGTACGTTCAAAATAAAAAATTACATCAATTTGTCTCATCATTATCTAGTCTTGTATGGAAACATAATGTAAAACAAAAATATTTGAAAGTTATGAGCGTCGAAAGTTCCATAATTCAAAAATAATTTTAAAGCATCTTTGGGCGGAAATAAAAACCATAAGAAGAAAGAAAATTGCAAAACGGCCTCCGTACAGGGATAGATTAGTAATTCAACCATGCAAATAATGTTATTTTATAAATATACATTTAGTGGTTTTTAGGGTTCCGTAGCCAAATGGCAAAAAACGGAACCCTTATAGATTCGTCATGTCTGTCTGTCTGTCTGTCTGTCCGTCCGTATGTCACAGCCACTTTTTTCCGAAACTATAAGAACTATGCTGTTGAAACTTGGTAAGTAGATGTATTCTGTGAACCGCATTAAGATGTTCACTCAAAAATAGAAAAAAATCAATAAATTTTGCGGGTCCCCATACTTGAAACTGAAACTAAAATTTATTTTTCCATCAAACCCATACGTGTGGGGTATCTATGGATAGGTCTTCAAAAATGATATTGAGGTTTCAAATATCATTTTTTTCTTAACTGAATAGTTTGCACGAGAGACACTTCCAAAGTGGTAAAATGCGTGTCCCCCCCCCCTGTAACTTCTAAAATAAGAGAATAATAAAACTAAAAAAAATATATGATGTACATTACCATGTAAACTACCACCCAATTGGTTTGAACGAGATCTAGTAAGTAGTTTTTTTTTAATACGTCATAAATCGTAAACCGCAATTTACCAAGTACGGAACCCTTCGTGCGCGAGTCCGACTCGCACTTGGCCGGTTTTTTCATGATATCTAGACTCCCAAAGGTCTGTTTACAAAATTTCCCGCGCGCTCGTTTTCGTCCTAAATCATCATCCATTTCAATACAAATTTGCAAAAGTGCTTATTCGTACGCGAACTAGCTAATATAGTCCTCACCAAACTTCTTGGCCGCCCTGAAGTTGGTTTAGCGAATGCGCGAGGCACGAAACGGTGCTGTTTTTGTATGAGATTTTCTACTGCGCAGCCATTGTAGCAAACTTCAGGGCGGCCAAGAAGTTTGGCGAGGACTATACTGCTCATCACAGCATCTATTTCTTTCGCACGTGTTATCGGATAAGATAGCATGCATTTTAACCCCGCCCACAAAATAGTTCGTGCCGTCGACTAGTTCAACCTTAAGTTTTCTTGCGCTTACCTTAATGAGGCTGTTAAAATTATATAGGGTCATTAAATCCGCTACCAAATAACACTACCTCAATAAAGTTTACATATTCTAACAAAAACCAAGTGTTAACCGAACCGTACAAACGCGAAGCTTCTGAAGGACGAGTAACGTACGCTTCATGTAAATAACACCTAATTTAAGACGTACAATACTTTGTAGGTAATTTTTATAACCACACATCCTGCGTTACAAAAAATGACTTAATAAAGACTCAGATAAAATCAACAGACAATAAGGAAACACCAAGAAAAAATAAACTTTTTTTATAAAATATATTTTTTTCGTATTCTTCTCAGCAAACCCTTTCATTTGATACCCACATCATGGCAGTGCATAAAAAAAACTAGTCCTCCATCTTGGGCCGTCCGCCATATTGGATTTAGAATGAGGTAATTTAGCATCATGCATTGTCATCCAAACTAAACGTGTACGCAAAATTTCATCGTAATCGGTAAAGGATAACTGCTTTAAAATTACGTTGCAAGATTTGACCCGAACACACTTACATACATACATACGTTGCAAATTAAATAAAAGCTTGTAAATTAAAATCATAAAATCGCGTTTGTGAATTTTTATACATTCTTGCACATTCAACAAAAGAGTGAAGATATCTTTAAATAAACTTATTTGTACAATTTAAAATAACATAACATAACGCCTGTATGGCGCGAAAGGCTAGGCAGAATTGCACCTACACTCTATAGTGTAATCACATATTGCCAGACACAAATCCAGTTTCCAGCCGGGCGAGCACGGCCTACTGTGACAGGCTTGACTCACACATTTTATCACAGTTTGGGAGCAAAAACCGTGACTAAAATCCGTGACTCCTATCACAGAGGCCGTGCTCGCCCGGCACGCTGCTACTAAGAACTTTCACATGGAAAAACCCAATTACACTCTGTCAGTAACGCTGAAGAGGCAGTACATTCAAAATGACGTCATTAAATTGTTTACTTACGCCAGGTTCACCGCAGTTCATGAGCTGAGCGAAGTTGTCGTTGGGCTTAAGGGTGAACTTGCCGACGATCTTGTCACCTTGACGAGCCTGCAGCACCAGACCACGGACGGTGTTTGCGGGACCCTTGCCGGTGATCACTACTTCCATCGGAGTTCCGGCTTTCACGTCCTGTTGAGATGGATAAAATGTATAAGTAGGAGCTCTAAAGATTGTTCTTTGAAATATTTCGGTACCTATAAAACAATCCCTTGTGATATAAAAATAAATAATCTATCTTATATATGTATATCTATACATATAAAAGAGAAAGTATGTATGTATGATCCATAAAGACTCCGAAACGGCTGGACCGATTTTAAATAAAGAAAAAATAAATATTGTTTTCAATTAATCCAGACAATCTTTAGATTAACCCAGCGGATAATCCTGTAAAGTTTGGTGGCGATCGGAGCATTTTTTTTTAACTTTGAACGCGGGCGAAGCCGCGGGCAGACGCTAGTTACTAATATAACGAACTACATGATCACCGATTTGTTATTTGTCAAATTCGACCGACTGAATTTCCTTAGTAAAAAAACATAATTCGAGGTTTGGCTTTCGCCTATTTCCTTCTCCAATATTGGATCAATTTAAAAGATATTCTATATCTGGAAATTAAAGATTACTATGTCCCTATGTTTTTTTTTCATAATGGTTGTCAAATTTGAACACTAAGCCTCTGTTGACAGCGTAATTTTGAGCATTTTTTGTGGGTTCTAGTGCATCTAAACAATGTATTACCAAAACAAAAACATAGGGGCATAGTAAGTAACTGAAGGAACACGGGTGGGTTTTAGTCAGTAAAAGTCTGACACGCCCTCCCGCTTCACCCAGAGCGGGAGAAGTCATTGGATGATTTCCCACCCAAAAAAAAAAAAAAAAAAAGGGGCATAGTAAGTCCCTTTTTTTCAGTTTGTGGAATATCTTTTAAATTCGTACAATATTGGAGAAGAAAATAGGCGAGAGCCAAACCCTGAATTACGACTAAAAGGATTTTAATTAGCATATTCAGTCGGATGTCTGCGACCGCATTTCCTCTTAAGACGACGACTAACGCCAACGACCTTGAGGGAACAAAACGCGCACTCGTTTCACACCCGCGCGACCCAAAATTTAGTAGTTTTTTGTACTTTCCTTATTATTCTTTGACTTTAAAAAAAAAAGCTTCAGATCAAAATGTAGATAATTAAATTGTCTTTGATATGGTGTCGATTTCATTCAAATACGCCCAGCGGTTTTGGTGTGATTGTCGTGTTTTTGTCCGTTTTAGACATAACTTTACAAATTAATTACACTATGTTATACGAATAAAACTCAAAATGTGCTCAGATTAAATTATTAAGAAAATGGTCTACTATAACATATATTTTTTCCAATAAATTACGACTAGCCGTTTAGACGTGATTCTCATATTAAAATCAGCTGTTCAAGGGAATCGGCGCCTTAACTCCAAATACTCAATTCAGAAATCGGTCCAAAAGTACCTAAATAAGTAGATAAACGCTAACTACTGAACCAGTTCCTATAATTTAACTGTCGGCAGGATAGCACTAGGCATTCTGCAACTTTGAGCACTACGATAAACCTTCTACGAAATAGTAAACTACGTTTCTATTGAAAAATGAAAGCGCTTTTACTGTGCTTCTACTTCGGAAAATCTACAAAATACGCTACGTGAGAACCCTTACAACCTGCGCTCTATTCAGGAGCGTGAATCAATACCAGTAAACCAGTTCGCATTTTCACAGAAAGGTCAGTTGGGTTGGGACATCCCTGGTATTTCAACTAGCAATGCTACCTCTATGTACATTGTACCTTTACATGCATTTAAGTTCTAAGAAGAAATAAATATTGAACTTAAGAGGAAATATGAGCAGAGAGCGCCGACTGTATTTCCTAAGTAAAAAGTCATAATTCGAGGTTTGGCTCTCGTCTATTTTCTCCTCCAATATTGGACCAATTTAAAAGATATTCCATAAACTAGTAAAGTAAGATATATGCTATGTCCCTATGTTTTCTTTTTTTCATTTATATTTGTCAAATTTGTACACTAAGCCTCTGTTGACAGCGCAATGTTAAGCATTTTTTGAGGGTTCTAGTGCTTCTAAAGATAATGTATCATCAAAAAGGAAAACATAGGGACATAGAATATATCTATCATTTTCAGTTTATGGAATATCTTTTAAATTGGTTCAATATTGGAGAAGAAAATAGACGAGAGCCAAACCTCGAATTATGACTTTTTACTTAGGAAATTCAGTCGGCGCTCTCTTTGCCCCCGTTTCCTCTTAACTATGAATCTAGTTTTCTTTTAAACACTAAAAACAAACTCGCGTGCAGATATGGAACCTGCAGGCAAAGGTTACTTTTTACGTGTCATAATATTTTACGTTTGCATATTTTTTTACGTAACTATGTTACCATGTTTCATAACAACGAGAGTGCAGCATAAAATAAATAAAACAGTTTGCGAATCCCGTTGGTGCAATTAAACTCATATTTAAGTAGGTACCGAGTTGAAAGCACAATTTTCGGCACTGGATTGCAATTCGAATCTTGGTTAAAGTATGGTTAAAGTCATCATTGGTCTCGTGTAAAAAAGATATGGAAAGGAGAATGTCCATTTTGTAAGAGAACTTAGGCCCTTTTGAAAAAATGGTTGTATCTTGATGAATTTGTTTGTATATTGTAGGAAAACAAGTTATATTCATAATTAGAAAACATTTTTTTATTTATTTTGCCGGAATCACGAGATATAACTATGTTTCTCTTCTTGAAATGAAAATATTACAATGCAATAAGGTGCATACAAA
The DNA here is from genome assembly GCA_949775005.1 of Orthosia gothica. Classification (NCBI taxonomy): domain Eukaryota; kingdom Metazoa; phylum Arthropoda; class Insecta; order Lepidoptera; family Noctuidae; genus Orthosia; species Orthosia gothica. The sequence continues at coordinate 4,879,482 of OX459062.1, read as the reverse complement.
TGTCCAAGTGCAGGAACCTGATCTGTTGTTGTCTGTACATATAAACTTGGAACAGGGATAGGAAAAAACACATAAAATACATCCAATTTTTAGGATAATATTGAAATCGCACACACCATACCTCATAAGGGGCTTTGTGTGTGGGCAATCTCCTTTACAGGACAATAGAGCTTGTATTTTTACAAATATAAGTGTAGACTTAAGACCTATATAGTTTTAGAAACGGGAATAATAATGACTTTAACACTTATTTGCATGATTGACTTTGAGGGGGTTTCTGTTCTATCTCCAAAGGGACTCACGTTTTTTTTGAGTGATATAGGCTCGCGCTTGACCACTATCTCACCTGATGGTAAGCGATGATGTGGTCGACGATGGAGCACGCTTGCCTAGAAGTAACCTATTCACTCTTGACTTATAAAGACCCCTAGATTGTAGCCATCGGGAAGCACAGATTCCGGCAGGGAATTCCACTTCTTAGCTGTACGCATAATAAAAGTATTTACTACTAGCTGACCCTCGGGGCTACGCTCCAGTCAACTGGCTACCTACCTACCTAAATAATAAATTTTATACACAACATTTTGCTACCTTGGTTTACATTATTGCAATTTTTATAAGGATCTCAATTTTTTTTTGAAAAGATATAATAGCCTATGACACTCAGGAATAATGTAGCTTTCTACTGGTGAAAGAATTTTCAAAATCGGTTCAGTAGATCCAGAGATTACCCCTTACGACTTCACAAACTCACAAACTTTACCTCTTTATAATATTAGTATAGATAATAAAAAAAGTTAAATCAAAAAACCCGACTGCTTCAAAAGCGAACTAAAAAGTCGTAAACAAGGAAAAAATCAGGCTGTGCAGTCGGAGGATACATACGCGCGAGCTGGCTGACCAAAACCAGATGTATCCTCCGACTGCACAGCATGTTTTTTTCCTTGTTTACGACTTTTTAGTTCGCTTTTGAAGCAGTCGGGTTTTTTGTTTTTTTGATTTAACTTTTTTTATTTATAACTTTTTAGTTCAGTTTTTTTTTTAATTAGAAACATTTAAACATATAAGTGTTATATATTTTTGAAATCACCTCTTAAATTAAAACCCTTTATTTTGATACCCCACACGATGGGTTCAGAAGACAAAAAAAATTTAGGCTCCCACAGTATGGCGCCCAAAATCCGCCATTTTTCTATTATCCAATTTTAATGTAGCCTATGACACTCGCAGGGTTAAGACGAATCGATTGACGTATGAATCATCAAAATCGGCCAAAGCGTTTGGTCTCTGGAACGCCATATAGGAACAAACATACATATATACATACATACATAGACTGATAAACACATTACCCTCCTTCGGCAGTCGGGTAAAAAGTAATACGTCGTACCTTAGTGCTAGTTGTGATGGTGTAAGGAGGAGGGGAGGTCTGCTTCGACACAGGGTGCTTCGGTACCATATCTTGGCACACACTCTCAGGGGCGCCGCTGGAGTAGGCATTGGCGGCTGCCACCAACGACACTGCAAGGACCACGTATGAAGCCAGCATGTTGAGTTTTTCTGGAAAATAAAGGTGAATGTGATATCCGAAACATACAGTGGTATATAAATAAAAGTTATTTATTTAGTAGCTAATAAAACGTGAGCGATTGCTTAATTTATGCGAGATATATAAAAAAATATTGATCTCAATTCTTGGAAAATTATAGGGAAGTAGATAAGTAACAAAGAAATATCAGACTTGTATGGTAACAAAAAACCGGCCAGGTGCGAGTCGGGCTCGCGCACGAAGGGTTCCGTACTAATATCGCAAAAAACGGCAAAAAAAAAAAACACGTTTATTGTATGGGAGCTCCACTTAAATATTTATTTAATTCTGTTTTTAGTATTTGTTGTTATAGCGGCAACAGAAATACATCATCTGTCCCGTTTTTACCCTTTGGGTACGGAACCCTAAAACCCCTTAAAGAAAGACCCCAATGGACCCCTATCAATTACCTTTTATAACTTTTGACTGCTAAAGAGGCATTATTTAAGTTGAAACAAGCTTTTCATAGACCAAGTTAAATTTTATATGAAATTAGACGAGTACAATGATTAAGCTTAGGCCATGAATATAATGATTGATGTGTATATTAAAAAACATCGTAGATCCGATGCTAAGTCGAAATAAATGCAAAGTAAACGAAAGCGGGTCATGGTCCTTTCGGTTCTTCAGATCTCAAGCTCTTGCAAAGCTACGACTCACGAGGACAGGTTCTCCACAAATGTGGTGATGTAACATACGATCGACAAACTCAGTCGCCACACGCTTGCACACATCGTAAAATAAATAAATGAAAAAACAACCAGTACCGTTTTTTTACAACACTTTGTTAAATAAAAGTGTTAGGTTTTATTAAAAATTGAATTTGATTCAAATACTAAAATTATTCACTATGGCAACATTTTTTTAAATGGAGTCGAATGAAAGATGCCGCGTTTTAAAAAAATAATAAAAAAAATGAATGAGAGGCGGGGCAAAATGTTGGCGGGCTTTTGGAGTTCGTTTTTTGAATAAAAAACTCTGGAGATTAAGTATTACGAAAGTGTACCTACGAAATAGTCTAACTAATTATAATTTGATAAACTCATTGTTGGAAGGAATAAATCGGTGTGTGATTTTAAAGTAAGTATTTATTATTTACCCTTTGAGTATTCTTCTATCCGCTATCGTGGGCCACAATTGGATGTTTGCTTGTTTATTTATCCAACCCTATTGATATCCTGGTAGTCTTACTATAAAAGTATCTTTTTAAATATTGTTGCAATTTCATTTAAACTTGGAAGTGAGAGTGACGGAACTTTGAAAGCGGAAGGAACTTGAACTCGTCGCAAAGGATCAAAACTTTACAATAGTTCCGGTCGATTCGACCTTAAGGTTTAGTAATGGCAGAGAAAAAGTTATGTCCAGATAGATATTGAAAAACAAAGTAATAAAAAAAATTTCAAAGTTTGAACTTGGAAAATATTTGGTAACTTTTTGTACTTCGTGAACTTAGTAACAGATAGGCTCGGCGGGTCTGTTTCAAAGGTTCTACCTTTAAACTTTGATGTTTTCATCAAAATATTTAGACCTTCGTAAATCAATCTAAGCGATCCTGTCTGACTTTAAAAGTAAACATGCAGAGACAGTTAACCTTTTGCGACAAACGCAAGTGCAACATCATCCAATTAGTGCGGTATCTAGCAACTTAGCACGAAGGCCTAGGTTAATAAAGAAGTAAGGACATGACACAGGGGATTTACATATTGCAATAATACATCTGGAAACGGCTCATATTGTTAAGAGCCCTGACTGCTGGTAGCTTGAACCCTGTTCCCGATACCATTGAAAAAAAAAATTGTAACCCGCACAGGAGACACGAGAAATATGCATAAAATCAAACAATAATAAAAAATTAAAACCCCGTGCGAGACCAAAAAGGGCACCTATCTCAAAAAAGGCTACAATTTTTTTTTTTTTATTTCTTAATTTAAAATAATTTATAAGTGCAGAAACAGAATAATCGAATGATTCGATGTCAATACTACTACATGTAGATATTTATACAACAAACTAACTATGCAATCAAACAAACAGGCAAACTCTTGCGCACCAAAGCGTTAAATACAAATATTGCTTGGTAATTGGTACTTGGCAGTTTGGTACTACGTAGAAACACCTTATATGATTGATGTATGAACTCACTATTAGACAAACAGCTTTTTACGATGGCCAGTTACTTTTTGGTAAAGATTTTTGAAAGTAAAAATAAATGTACATATTTGTTTAAAAAAAAAATAACGAGCTTTAAAATTCATTCCATTTATATCTCTACCTATTGTGGGTAGATAATTAAAAATGTGTTATTGTTTATTCTGTTTTCATAATAATCGTAAATTTGTTTTTGTCAATGATTGTTATTTAGTTCAATAATTAAACCGATCGTTATGATAATCATGTCAATAAAAAAGATGCCGAAACACTATTTCAACACCATGAATTTATAACTAATAGAAGACGTCAAAAACCACATAAATATTTATCTGAATCGTAAGAATCTTGTAAACAAACGATTACCTTCACTTCAAAATTATTGACCTCAGAAGTTTACAATAAAGTCACTTTATGGTGGAATTTAATTTAAATAATACCGGGATAAATAGTTATTGTTCCTTATGGAAATTTTAATAAATAAATTGTAATAAATTTACCTTTGCTTTAGTTCAAAAGAGCGAGCGTCGCGTGCTTCGGCTAGTGTGTGAACGGTTACAAACAGCAATCTTGGTCATTTGCTAGTTATATAGGTAACGCAACCACTGTCGGTATGGAAGGGCAGAAGGCCAAAGAATAAGCGGCAGACGGGGTTTCTGTTCTGTGTTCTTCTCGATTTTGACGTAGCAAATAAAATTAGTATGTGGGTAATATAATAAAATGAAATAATATAATATAATGAAATACCCTAAATAAAATGAATCTAGTTTGACTTGCCTTAAAAAATCTTTTAACAAAAAAAAAATACCGACTTCCAAAACAAAGCACAATAAAGCGAAAATTTTTTTTTTTCGGAAATTGGTCGGTCGGGGACTTCCGAAAAGAAAGTTATTTTTTGCAATGTAGTTGTTTTTTGGAAGTTCGTTAATTTTTCGTTCTACATCTTCTTTTTGTTAATTTATTTTAATTTTTCTCTTTTTAGTGTTGGTACCTTATATTACTGTGAAAATAATAGAATAGAATAGAATAGAATATCTTTATTTCGGACACAAAAATCCATAGAGTGTTAGTAACATACAAAAACTTATTACCTAGTGTTAGTAACATAGCAGAACTTATTATATAGCGTTAGTAACATAGAAAAACTTATTACCTAGTGTTAGTAACAATCAATCTATGCACAAACTGCTGTACAATCGGAGAGCCGAAGCTCTCAGCTACAGTTTTCAGGATGCCGTTTTGACTGTCCCTCACTCTCCTCAGTAGCGACGCTGTTTTTTTGCGGATAACAGCGTAGAAACCGTCTGTACGGGCTTGCGCAAACATCTCCGACGCGCTACAGTAACGGGGCAGTCTCAACAACATCCTGAAAGCATTGTTATATTGGACGCGCAGGCCATCCAGCGATCTCTTCGTATATCTGACCCATAGATTGCCCGTGTACAGACTCTGGCAATAAGCCTTGAAAAGTGTTACTTTTACTAGGTCCGTACACCGCGCAAATCTACGGGACAGCATATTGCTCCGGACCGCTAGAGCCCTACGCTCCCTCTCAATGTCCACATCGTCCCTGAGGTCGGCAGCTAGAAAATGCCCCAGGTATTTAAAAGTGGACACCCTATTAATTGGTGACCCGTTCACGAGCAACTCGGGTCCTTCTTCACGGCGTTTGCCACCGACCTCAAAGACCATGTATTCACATTTTTTTACATTATATTTTAAGCCATGCGCGGCAGCGTAGGCTTCACACGTCTTAAGCAGCTCCCTGATTGCTCCCGCCGACGGACCCAGCAGCACCATGTCATCTGCATAACTGATGTTGTTGATTCTAACCCCATCAATACTGCATCCGACACGCATGCTGCTGAGTGCGACTATGAGGTTATCCACGTACAGGTTGAAGAGCCTGGGAGACGTTAGACCCCCCTGCCTCACCCCACACTCCAACCTGTACTGCTCAGAGACTACATCATCCCATCTCACATGGTTGCTCTGATTACTATACCAATACTGAAATAGTCCACATATTTCCGCGGGTACACCCCTGTCCCCCATCTTCCTCCAAAGCACATCGTATGAAACAAGATCGAATGCCTTGGAGAGATCAAGGAAACAGGCGTACACCGGCGTCCCGCGATCTATATAATATTGAACAGTATGCTTGAGACTTAAAATAGCACTTTCAGTTGATAGTCCAGGGCGAAACCCGAACTGTGCATCATGAAGATGTATGTAATTGCTTAAGCAAGAATCAAGCAAACCGTCCAACACCTTTGCTATTATTGTCGCAAGAGAAATGGGACGATAGTTACCTCCGTCCGAGATGTCACCGGTCCTGTTCTTCACAATGGGAACCACAATGGTCTTCATTAGTTTATCAGGTAGGTACGCGTGACTTATACACATTGTGAAAAACATAGACAAGACCCGCGGCAGATGGACACCCGCGTGCTTCAAGTGCTCAATGCTGAGCCCATCATGTCCTGGAGATTTGCCTCTGCTCATGCTATTTATGATTTTACGTACTTGCTTGGTTGAGAAACGTATCAAGGGTTTCACACCACGACAGCTGGGCCCACCATCATTCACCAAAGTTGAGGGACCGAGTGGGGATTGAACTTTGAAATGCTCCTTGAACATATTCGCTATTTCCCTCTTATCACTCTTACCTTCCACACACGCAGAGAGGCCAAGTTTCGCATCCAACTTACCAGTGGACTTCCAAAATTCACCAAATTTTTTATTAGCTCGTTGTTCTGCTAACCTATCCATAACAATTTGCTCAGCGTTATTTTGACAAAATTTCAATCGACTTTTAAAGACTTTTCGTTTCTCATGCATTTCATCATAAACTGGGCCAGACGAAGGACGATTGTTGAGAATCCAGGTCTGAAAGCTACACCTGGCCTCGCGGTGTGCGTCTCTCACATACTCATTCCAACCACACACACTCTTACCCCGCCTCGGTCCCACCGCAGATGTCCTTTTAGATTGCCTAGCCGCCGCGCACAGGGCTTCTACAATTTGCTCGTACAAACTATCCAGAACAACTCTATGCTCAGCCAAACCACATGATCCAACACTGCACCTTTCAAACTCATGGGGGAAATCAACGTCTCGCAATTTACTGGTACATAAATTATTATAACTTTGCGTTTCTGACTGAGTTCTTTCACCCCAAATGACGGAATTGCGGCCCGCACGTCCAACCATTAATTTTGGCCTCACAACTTCTAGGTCGCAATCTAGATGTATAGGTAGATGATCCGAAACGTAAACATCTTCAGAAACATCAACATTAGTAATTGTCTGCCAAGCTGACACCGACACCACACAGTGATCTAACCATCTCCTACTTCCGTACACATCACTTATAAAAGTGTAAGTATCACTTTCAATCCCCCGTTTCACTACATCAGCACAAACCCAGGATTGGTCCGAACAAAAGTTCAATATAATAATGACACATAAAAATTTGAGTAAAACTCAAAAACTGTTCGTCAGATTTTGATCAAATTTAAGTGAGACCATGTGAGAAGCACCAGCTTTCAAATAAAAAAAGAATCATCAAAATGGGTTCAACTTGTAAAAAGTTCTGAGGTAGCACACATAGAAAAATACAGTCGAATTGAGAACCTCCTCCTTTTTGAAATCGGTTAAAAATAGGTAAACTATTGTAGGTACGAGTTATATTTATTAGAGTATCATATTTTCAATTTTAATTCGAAATCTGCTGATCAGTCTGCGTATAAACTAATCATATGGTAAGCGAGTTTTTATAATAAGGCATATTAGGATACTTAAGTAGGTAAATGAGTTTATAATTATATTATTTCTGTCAAATCTTTCGTGTTTGTATTTGCAAGTGTCACCTTAGAAGCAAATAAAAAAACCGAGCTTAAATCATTATATTATTGTATATCGTGTAAACTTAAATATTTAAATTTTCTAGAATAAAAGGAAGGTCAATGTTAATAGGTAAGAAAGTAAAAAATCTAAAATACTTTCTGTATTTATTTATTCTTTGTGAGATTTACATTCAACTAAGATTATGAAGGCAAGCCCTGCACATAGGTGTGTCCTATTTAATTAATGCTACATTATAAAAAGTTTTAATATTTTTGGTAGTTTCCTAATGATTTTAATCCTCACGTTATTATGAAATTAGAAAATAAAAAGTAAATTTTAAAACGAATGTTTCTTTATCGAGAAAAAGTCGCAAGATTTCTTGATTTTTTGTCTTAATTTCTAATCTATTTAAATAAAAGAGAAAGTATATATGTATGTATGTTCCTTATAGACTCCGAAACGGCTGTACCGTTTTTTTTTTTTTTGACAATCTTTAGATTGACCCAGCGGATAATCCTGTAAAGTTCGGTGGTGATCGGAGCATTTTTTTTAACTTTGAACGGGGGCAGAAGCCAGTAGTCAATAAATCTTGAATAGGTTATATACCAGATAAAACCCGCATTGTCAGATTACTGTCTATGTAATATTTTCCTCCTTATCTAAAGTGCTACATTTTTTTCATATTATTTTAATGAGCCTCATCTGACGAAATTTCTGTTTAGGTACTCAAAGTTCTATTTATATTTTTCCTAAAATATTTTTCTATAGTTAAGGCGGTACCCCGAGCAAAACGCCGCGCAAGCCGTTTTTCGTGGTGTTTTTAGGAGCTATCTACTCGTTATTTAAAAAGAAATATCAATTAATAAAAATACATTAAATTTCTACATAATATTGATTCTAAAATGGTAGATTTGTTTTTTTTTAATGTTGTATATATTTCACTAATCTCCTTCCAAAAAATACATAAAAATGAGAAATAATTATTGATAGCATGCATCTCCTCGTAAAGTGTTCATTAATTATTTTTGTTCTAACACTAATGGATAGACAATTTAATAACGAACATTTTTGTAGTATTTTTTATCAAAAGACCAAAATTCGATTTTACAAATATTACTACTGTAATTCATGCGCCACCAGTGCCGCTAGACCAATAGGAATGCTCATATCTCATGCCGATTTTTTGGTCAGGGTAGCGTCTTAAGTAACCTATAACTTAAAAAATTCTTTAAAAATATTCAAAATACTTTGCGATATTATCTTCCAAAACATATAATCGAGTTGTACTCGACTTGAAATTCTAATAATAATATTTTCAAAAAAATATTTGTATTTTCAATTAACAGCCCTTGTACATAATTGAATATGGGCTTCCTCATACACCATTATGTAAATATTGTGATGAAATAGCCATTATTGCCATAGTCTACAAAGCTGACATGGAAATAATTGTCTTTGTCAATTTCTTGATGTTGAGGTACCTAACCCTTAGTGACCGTCATATTAGTTATGTTATGGATATTCCACGAAATATATACAACAACTAAATGGATTTGGACGAAACATGGCAGACAGGTAGACTACGGCCGTTTTTAGGGTTCCGTACCCAAAGGGTAAAAACGGGACACTATTATTACTAAGGCTCCGCGATCCATCTGTCTGTCACCAGGCTGTATCTAATGAACCGTGATAGCTAGACAGTTTAAATTTTCACAGATGATGTATTTCTGTTGCCGCTATAACAACAAACTAAAACAGAATAAAATGAATATTTGAGTGGTGCTCCCATACAACAAACGTGATTGTTTTGTCGTTTTTGCGATAATGGTACGGAGCCCTTCAAATGTGAGTCCGACTCGCACTTGGCCGGTTATTTAACTTGTGGAAATCCTTGTAAATGTCCTCCGCCCCGTGGTAAGCTTAGGGATCTGTCAGACTCTTTACTGAGTAAAACCAGACGCACGGCCCTTTGTCCGGGCCAGCCAGATATGGGTAGACTATGACCTGGATTATATCCCGGTAAATACGGTCCTTCGAGTCGGATAATTTCTGACTTTCAAACGTGCGAAAGCGCTGGCAAAAGGTACTTCTGAAATAGCGAAAAAATCTGCTGCTTCATTCAAAATTCCAATAATGTTGCTGATAAGTACGTATAGTCATCTTTTGTTACCTCAGTTTATTCAGTGACAACATGTTTCAACATATACATGAACTTGTCATGTCATTCTTCTCACGTATCGTCACTAACTCTCAAACAAGAATAGCCAAATATACCCGATGCCGTAGTAAACATTTAGCCCGTCATTGTGATGATATCCAAACGTTTTCGTATGAATCCTTAATTTTTGATACTCATACTAAACAAGGACACAATGACGTCAATTAAGTTAATTTACGTTGCGTAGACACAGTTTGCTATGCTCGGCGCTCTCTTGAAGCATCGCTACGAATCCGATTCCCGGTTTCGCATTATATTACCTGAAGGCAAATCTAATTTGAGTACTTATATATGTATGTGCATAGACATACATATATAAGTACTCACCTATGTTTCTATTTCAGTAGGAATATTGTATTAGTACTATATCTGAGCAGTGGTGGCTAGAGAATACAATCCCGAGCATGTTTTTCAATCCCGTGATTACGGGCTTTTCAAAGCGTAATCCCGGGATCCCGGGCCTATTCCGGGATTGGACTATGTGGTTTTTAATTGGGCTCAAATGAATAATTAAAAAAAAAAGTATTTTTGCACTACACAAATCACAATAAAATAAGAAAAGACAAAACAAAAAAAAAACAATACTTTTGCAAGAAATCAAAAAGTAAACAAAAATCTATTTAGAATTTCGAAAATATAATCGCAGAAATATCAAAGCATCCAATGTTTGACTTCCAAGCCTCCTTCGTAGTTTATTGCCAACATAAGCAGCAGCTGAAAATATTTTGGGTGTGTGTACAATATTAGAACTGTACCTGTGTAGTTTATACTGTGTATAGTAGGTGCGTATCGTACGACGGCGTATCGTTTTTTTTGTCGTTATGTAATAAATGCTATTAATATAATCTAGGCAAGGCGCAACGGACTACAGAATACAGATTAGACTTGTTTGTGGCAATCCCAAAAATTCCGGGATTAACCAATTACAGTCTCGGAATTTTCGGGACTTGAAAACGTTCGGAAACCTGGGATCCCGAGAATCGAGGTCCCGGGATTGTATTCTCTAGTGGTGGCCCAGTGGTAACAGCCTCGACTTACAAGATGTAGTTCGTGGGTTTGAATCCAGTCATGCGCTTTACTTTGTGTAAATTATTCCATCACCACTGCTCTCAAAACGGTGAAGGAAAACACCGTGAGGAATCGGAATGTCTTAGAACTAAAAATTTGAAGACATGTGACAGCTAGTGGCTAAATAATAACAGCCGCACGGGTCGTTTGATCTTCAAGTTTAAGCAACGCTTGCCGAGGTCGGTCCGTGGATGGGTGACCATCTTTACATAGCGAATTTCTGCTTCGGAAAGCACGGTAAACCATTGGTCCCGGCTGTCATTTGAAAATCTTTGGCTGTCGTTACGGGTAGTCAGAAGCTTGAGATCTGACATCAGTCTAGCCAAGAGGTATCGTGTTACCTAGTTACTGGGTTGTGAAGGTCAGATAGGCAGTTGCTCCATGTAAAACACTGGTACTCAGCTGAATCCGGTTCGACTGGAAGCCGACCCCAACATAATTGGGAAAAGGCTAGGCAGATAGTATTAAGTACTATGTCTCTGTACAACTAATGTTTTAACTTCATATCTGCATCAAGTGAACCCCATTTCGTGTCGAAGCTATCTCGGTCCATTCTAGATAGCCTGGAAGACATCGCGGCATGCAATAAGGTAGCTAGTTGTATGTTTTAGATTAAGGCTTCCAATATATATTGTTTTTATCTTGATGTAAAAGGGAAAATCTTGATAAAATAAATTTCATCCATGCAGGCATATCAATTTAACAAATTGCAAATTAACAATATAGAGTGGAATTGCGTAGCGTAGTCGCTACGCTTTAAGCTACGCTCATCGCTACACTCTTGGCTACGATATCCGCTACGCATTCTGCTACGGTATCCGCTACGCATTCTGCTACGGTATCCGCTACACAATCTGCTACGATCTCCGCTACGCTCGATGCTCAACGTTTTCTCGATTTCTTCCTTATTTTTAGCTAATTTTAGTTTCAATACCAAGTCCTTATTAATAAAAATCTAGTAACAATCAAGACGTTGTGTTTTATTTCAGATTTCAGTCTACAAAACGAAAAATGTATTAACTATCTTGTTAAATGATAATATGACCTTAGTTTAGGTAGTTCATGATCATGGTTCGGCAGAACAAACAGTTGTTGCGACATGATATAATTTATCTTTCTTGGGTTTTACGTATATTCTTACCTACTTTAAACTTAAACATAGAAAAGTTTTAACAAAAAAATACAACCGACTTCCAAAAAAAACACTACAAAGTGAAAAATAACTTCAATTTCGGAAGTCGGTGTTAAGTTGTATAACTTGTTGTTGCATAACTTTGTGCATTATAGATACGTTATGTATCTATAATGGACAAAGTTATGCCAGAATAGATTACACGAATAACATAAAAGTTGAAAAAAACCGGTGAAATGAGAGAGTACAAGAGTGAACTATAAACATCTGCGTACCCCTTTAGAGCGTACTGGCGTAATGTTATTTAATGTCGTAAACAATAAACAGACATGCGATTGCAGCAATCCCGAGAGATTTGCCGTTCTTTATTGAAGAGTTCCGTTGTATATTTCCGAAGTTCATCATTAGATAATTACCAAATTTAAATGGGCCTGTTGGAAATAAATTTATTTTGAATCAAAAAAGAATTTTGCTGATCCGTTTATATATGACGGAGACACAATTCCATCGCACTATTCCCAAATCACTGCAACTCCTGAAAGCCAGAATCAACACTGGCGACCACCAGAAAAGCGCCGAGGCAGTGAAGCTCGACGAAGTCCCGGAGAATGAATTTAACTGTCTTGGATCCCGCAACGAAATTAATCAGAAAAGAATAACGGAGGAGTAGGAAAAAAATATATACATATATAGGTATATTGACAGAGTTTAAGAGCCCGAAAACAAAAAAAAACCGGCCAAGTGCGAGTCGGACTCGCGCATGAAGGGTTCAGTACCATTATCGCAAAAACGGCAAAAAAAATCACGTTTTTTGTATGGGATACCACTTGAATATTTATTTTATTCTGTTTTTGGCATTTCTTGTTATAGCGGCAACAGACATACATCATCTGTGAAAATTTCAACTGTGTAGCTATCACAGTGCATGAGATACAGCCTGCATGGTGACAGACGGACAGACAGACAGACATACGGACCGCGGAGTCTTAGTAATAGGGTCCCGTTTATACCCTTTGGGTACGGAACCTTAAAAACATCCGATTTGAGAACCTACTCCATTTTGGTAAATCAAAATTGTTTCAATTCCTTAACTAGCACCAGTTACCAAAACAGGAAAACTAATTTATTATGACTACTTCTCAATACCTACGACAGCTTCTGTCTAATTAAAACTAGCTTCTTCTTCTTTTAAAACTAGCTTTACTAAAAAGAAATGTTATCTGTATGGCTCCTGTAATCTTTAATAAAATACCTGATTAACTTAAAAACTTACCGTTGCAAAAATTTTAAAAATGTTCCACAGAATTACTTGTAGATAAATGTTATTATTTAGTATGCATGCTATATTAAGGCAGAATGTAGATGGATCCTTTTTTATAACGTAACAAATTATTTTTATTTACCTAAATTCTAAGTAACTATAGACCTATTTTATTATATTCTAATGCCTGCATTCTTGTTATTAAATCGTTCTTTGCGTTAGTGTCATCATCATCCTCTGACTAACGTTTTTTCCCTAAGAACATGACTAAGTAAGTACTTCCCTCACGATTGGCCAATTGCTACATAAATGCAGTTTCCTGTACCTACTGCCATCTGAAGTTCAGGAAAACAGCAGAAAAACAAAAATGTTTCGTGCTTGGGGTAAATGCGGGTGCATAAATGAATGACAATAACAAGAGATGTGTCAGGCCATCAGGTGTCAGAATAGGTACTTAGTATGACCGCAGGATTAATAGGTAATTACCCTTGCCTCATTGTGAGGGTATAAACCTTGTGAGAATAAACGCTAGGTAGTCACTCTGCCGGTCTTCATTACATCGGAAAGCCGTCTACGTTTATTTATTTTTCCTTTGTTTACCAGAATAATGTTAGTGCAGACTGCAGAGACAAAACATAACACCGCACGCATTTGTTCCGTGAAGGGCAGGATTTTCATTTATTCGCAAGCTTTCAGAGGGTGATATGGGGTGGATATAATGGAGTTTCTTGTGTGTTCTTCTCCATATTAAGCTACTTTTCCGAATGCACGGTAAAATCAATTTTTATTAAGCGTAAATTTTAATTGTTGACGTTCAAAAGTGCCGCTCAGTTGATTGTACTTAAATTACTTGACCAATAGCGTATTTGGCAAAATTCATAATTAGACAAAAATACGATTTGACGAACTACAGCTTTGACCTATATCAAATTTGACGAATTGCCGATTTGACGAATATCAGACTTGACTAATGTCGGTCAACCCCTCAACAGCATAGTTGAAATAAATATTTTTGACTTTGACTTTGATATATTCAACGTTTACTACCAATATTTTTGTTTAGTCTTAAACCATCTGGTGGTATAAAGGGTAGGTAGGTATGTAGGGTAGGGTAGAGTGGGGCAGGTAGGTTAGTAGGCAGGGTAGGTAGGTACCTATGTACGTTAGGGTAGGATAGGTAGGTATGTAGGGTAGGTACATGCGATTTTGCTCAAGATAGTTCTCACGTACAGTTAATTAAGTGATCTCATATAAATAAATAGTATTCAACACGTGTCGAGCTCCCGCCAACAACAACCATTGTGTTACCTGTATAAACCATTCCATTATTAAACGTCAATTATAAACATATTTAGGGCGTGCAAAATTTTTGGGAATCTTCGAAATAGTTTAATGGCAAAACAACGTTTGCCGGGTCAGCTAGTACATAATAAAATACAGTATTTATACTTACGCAACAATAAAATAAACGATTAAAACTAAGTTCTGGGTCTGTTCTTCAAGGCAAACTTAACCATATTTATTACCTGTCGAATTTTCTTTGATAAAGGTACTGATAAATTTATATTGTGGGCACTAATTTGTGTTTTTAGTAACTGATTCCGGACACAATCTCATTAATATATGAAATTTGTCTTCATCTTTTTACATAGTCTGCAAAAAGGTAATTAATAAATAAATAATAAAGGGTAATTAAGGGTAATTTTTTCATTTAAGGTTGAACTTGTCGACGGCACGAACTATTTTGTGCGTAGGGCTAAAATGCATGCTATCTCATCCGAGAACACGTGCGAAAGAAATAGATGCTGTGATGACATGATGAGCAGTAAGAAGCTAGTTCGTGTGCGAATTAGCACTTTTGCTAGTTTGTAGCGAAATGGATGATGATTTAGGACGAAAACGAGCGCGTGATTTTTATAAACAGATCTTTGGGAGTCTAGATATCATGAAAAACTAGTAAATATATATTTTCAAAATAAATTTATTTGCATTGTTGAATTACTAATCTATCCCTGTATGGAGGCTGTTTTGCCATTGACCTTCTTCTTATGGTATTTATTTCCGCCCAAAAATGGGTTTATTTAGTGTAGTTTAGTAGTAGTTTATAGTGTTGAAATATGGAACTTTCGACG
This sequence comes from Orthosia gothica, assembly GCA_949775005.1. Taxonomy (NCBI): domain Eukaryota; kingdom Metazoa; phylum Arthropoda; class Insecta; order Lepidoptera; family Noctuidae; genus Orthosia; species Orthosia gothica. The sequence goes on along the minus strand of OX459062.1, from coordinate 4,864,086 downwards.
CTCATAACTTTCAAATATATATTTTTTTATATTTTTGTGTGTAGGACTAGATAATGATGAGACAAATAGATATCATTTTTTATTTTGAACGTATATCGTCACACAGTAGTGGTGTTATCTCTAGACTACGTTTGTATGGAAGAATTTTCGACTAGTGTAACCTTAAAACCCAATTTGTTGAGAGGCATAAGGTTTGTAAATGGATTGTTTTATACCAGAAACTCGGATCTATGCTAGGAGCATAGCCCTCTACATTGTCCTTTGAGTGACTGTAAGCTTTCTGATGAGGACCATTGTAAGTGACCACGTCTCAGAGACATATTTCAAAATGCCTTTTTCCCTGGAACAAAGACCAAAGTAGTTAGCTACGAAATCGGTGCCATCCGAACAAGCTTGTTATGAAAGATAATCTGCCTTATCATTATTGTTTATACCTATACGAAACGGGATCCACTGAATAACAATTTATTTATTCTGAGATTTTAGTTTTAAAATTGTTTTAATTATTGTGTAGGATATCGGTTTACAACGAGCCAGGTGTTGAATTGAACTCTTTGAATCTGTGTAAATGACATATTTGCCTTTATATAGAGATTCAATAAATTCAATTCAATAAATGATAAAGCTTCAGAAATAGCAATGCGTTGAACAATCATCATCTGCCTAGCCTTTTCCCAACTATATTGGGGTCGGCTTTCAGTCTTACCGGATTCAGCTGAGTACCAGTGTTTTACATGGAGCGACTGCCTATCTGACTTCCACAACCCACTAACTGGGTAACACGATACCCCTTGGCAAGACTGGTGTCAGATCTCAGGCTTCTGGCCAATGGTACCTCCTGTAGTTGTGGATAACCTGATGATGATTTCAAATTAGTAGGTAGTAACGTTTGGACTAGTGTGGTAAAATGGCATAATTATTACTTAATTTAACCACGAGAAGTTTTAGGCATAGTAAAATGCGGTAGAATATTATTAAATGAATAAAAGAATTTTATAAACTTCCTCTCAGTGCATAATTACTTATTATACCCGAATTAGCGATGCAAAGGAGGGTCCTTGTTGGTAAAAAAATAATATTTAAAATCAAAAAACACGACTGCCTAAATCGAACTAAAAATACGTACCTAAATAAAAAGAAAATCATGCTGTAGCTGTATAGTCGGACATTGGAGAGCATTTACAGGAAATATACCTGCAAGGTGACTCACGAAGGCCTAATTTCGGAGGACATCGCAGTGCACGCTGGTGTCCGCTAGGGCTGTCTTCTCGCCCCTCCTTTTAATAATCGTCGCTCTATGGAATCATGATACATTTACGATTTACGATAGCAGGCGTCGCGAGATAGAGTGGGGATTACCCAACGTCTTGGAAGACCTATGCCTGCTGAGTCATACACACGCCGACATGCAAGCGAAACTGAACGACCTGCGCCAGGAGGTGGTGAAAACTGGGCTCAAAACTTACATTCGGAAGAACCAGGAGAAGCGTACAGGTGTGAGGAATTCTTCACCGATATTAATCGGCACAGAGGTTGTGGAACGCGTTCACAAATTCATGTACCTCGGGAGCGTCGTGTCAGAGACTAGAGAAACTGAAGAGGATAACACTTAACGGATCGCCAAAGCGTGAGCTACCTTCGCACAGCTGAGACATGTGTGGCAATCACGGCAACTGAGGCGAAGGGTTATCACATAGCCTGGCTTTTGACTATCTGTAACTACTGTCGAAGACAAAGGCTTTACGTGCTTTCTGAGGCACGGAAGAATCTCGCTAAGTAAAGATGGTCACCCATCCACGGAGCAAACTTTGCAAGCATTGCTTTCGTTATCTTTGAATATCGACCCGTGTGGCTGTTATTATTTAGCCACGAGCTCCTCCAAGAAATCAAATGATTACATTGACTCACTTAACCTAATGTCATATATACCCTAGATGGGGCAGATGACGTCCACAGAATATGTCCTCCATCGCGATCGGTCTTGAGCTTCACGCCTCACCTCGCTCCTAGCCATTTCGATGCTCGCCGCTTATACCAACACGGTGTGACGCCAGGATAGAGGGGGACGGCCACGCTTTCTTTTTCCTAGGGGATTTCAGTCCAAAATTTGTTTGGGTATGTGATAATAAGACTCCTTCGGAGCGTGTGACCAATTCATCTGACTTTAGATGCTTGATGTGGCGGTCGAACGGCAGCCTAATTGTGTAAGTTTATTCGGCAAAGGAAACAATCTGTTTCTTTCCCAAAAACACACACATACACTCTAAAAACGAAAGAAGTTGAATAAAGATTCAACTTCTTTGTGTATTTCCGAATTAACTTACACAATTTGTCTGCGGGTTCTAGTGGCATTTCTCCAAAAGCTCTTGCTACTGGTGACAGATCTCAAGCTTCTGACTACCCGTAATGACTTTAAAATCTTCAAATGACAGCCGGGACCAACGGCTTAACGTGCTTTCCGAGGCACGTAGGAAACTCGGTATGTTGAAATGGTCACCCATCCACGGACCAACCTCGTCAAGCGTTGCTTAACCTTGATGATCAACCAGTGCGGCTGTTATTATTTAGCCACGAGCTCCTGCTCCTGTGGACTAATTCATTGACTATAATTATCGAATTGCTCAACCGTTACGTGGCAATATTCATAATGACCAGACAATGTGATAAATAAAGAAGTTTAAAAATCAGAATTCATTACATTGCCCGATTTGACATGACTAGATTCATAATGCCTCGGTATTAACAGTGCCAATCACTTGGTCCATGACAGATACATCAAAACGCTGGAAATGCACATAGTTAGCATGTTGATGCGTCACCCCAAATATTGATGTAATAACAATAATATAATATTTGAGATAGGATAGGGGTCAATAAGCGTTTCACTAGAACTTAATTTGCCTTGACCTTAGGGGTACCAAGTGCTAAGTCTCTCGTAGACTTAATTATTTTGTAAGTCAGTCAGAGCTTAGAGCGTAAAGTGGTTTAAAAAGTATCAACCGTTCCAGTCCAGCAATAAACCGACCGAATGGGATTTGCGGTCCGTTTTCAATATAAAACAAAGACTTATAATAGTAGTGGTATTGTTTCATTGTGTTGAAAGCAGGAGAACTTGTTGAGAGTAACACACAACACAAATATATAATTTTATTTGATTAAGTTTGAATAGTCCCGCTGAAAGCAGGGCGTCGAAAAAAAAAATTGTCTATGCCATAGCTATACAAACCTCAAACTAGATTGCGTGGTGATGCTATTTGCTGACAAAAATAATATAAATTGTATTTTTTTTTATTTATTATTACAATAATTGTTAATTAAAAACATTAGTATTGTGATTTTACGGTAGTATTCTTTATCTGAGATTTAACTTGACATTATAAATAATTGCAACTAACAAAAAAACAAAGAGCGTTCCGCTACCGGAGTTTATTGATGCAATGTCTTGAGCATTTTTAGCAAACAGCGTTTGCTAGTAATAAAATAATAAATGAATACAAAGCAAAATAATTAATTCCGATATTAATATTTTTTTTAATAATGGGAAGCAAGGCTGCGTAGGCCATGTAGGTACTATTACGATGCCTTTTGCTTGATCATTCTTGTTTTTTTTTTAAGTTTTTAGAATAACTGAAAAAGGAGACCTAAAAACCTCTTAGACCAGCGTCTCCACCAGCCAGCGACTCGCGAATAAATCAATGCAAGGCTTGCCAAACTTGTCAAGTATTTAGGAAAACCAGATTCGCAACAGAATTGTATAAGTAGTATTGAAGGTAAGTAACATCACAATCATTATCTAATTGGGTCACCATAATAGATATTAACAGTTTATTGCCGAAAGATTGTGAAACATCGGATTGATGTTAATCATTTGTTTTGATGAGCTGGAACGACGCGCCCGAGTTTTTATTGTTACATGGCAATACCGCGTGATAAACTTCATTAATCGTCCTAATTTATTGTCTATGCTTTAGTTATATTTTCGGTGTGGTGGTCGATTTATCAATATTTTTCGTATTTTGTTTTCGGAATATAGGCGGGAACCTGTTGCCATCAATAAAACTCATTCACAATGAGCGTGGAAGAAGATATTATGAAGATACAAAAGAAATTGACGAAAATGATTTCGGCGGATGGCACGGTGGGTCTAATATTTTAGGAATGAAAATAATGGAACGCGAGACATTTTCCGCCTAGAAATTGTCCCGAAACAACCGGAACACATCTGCTTACACATCATTGCTATTGAAATACGTGGTCTTAGTCGTATGTGATTCAGTAAGAGTCGTTAAAAATCGAATATTGTTTAATTGAGCAAAACGATATGCTTACTTACCGTTCTATTTAGAAGTTGTTGGCGTGGTTATTTCTATTTCATTCATTTGTTTCAGGGACAAGAAGAAGCGTTAGACTTGCTGAAATCCCTACAGACAATGGCTATCAACTTGGATGTACTGACTAAAACAAGGATAGGCATGACAGTAAATAATCTTCGTAAATCCAGCAAGGATGAAGAGGTAATATCTTTATGTAAAACTTTGATTAAAAACTGGAAAAAGTTCTTGTCCACACCAGGTACACCTGGTAAAGATAATGGCAGCTCCTCAAAATCCAAAAAAGAAGGTAAGGATAAGGATAAAAAAGATGATAAGGAAAAAGACAAGAAGCTGCCAGCTTCATTCCCACCATCTAATACTACTGATGCCGTGAGGCTTAAATGTAGGGAACTGCTTACACAAGCTCTCAAAATTGACGAGGAGTCTGGAAATTCTTGTGGTAGCCCTGAGGAGCTCGCTGAAGAATTAGAGGAATGCATTTTTGGTGAGTTCAAGAACACCGACATGAGATACAAAAACAGGGTACGATCAAGAGTTGCTAATTTAAAAGACCCTAAAAATCCAACACTGCGTTCAAACTTTCTCAATGGCTGTATCTCAGCTTCTCGCCTTGCTAAGATGACCCCAGAGGAAATGGCAAGTGATGAGATGAAGAAAGTCCGAGAGAAGTTTATCAAGGAGGCCATTGATGATGCTCAGCTGGCCACAGTACAAGGTACAAAAACTGAGATGCTCAAGTGCGGAAAATGCAAAAAGAAGAACTGCACCTACAATCAATTACAGACCAGAAGTTCTGATGAGCCTATGACTACCTTCGTACTTTGTAATGAATGCGGTAATCGCTGGAAATTCTGTTAAGACTGCTTTTGACCATCCCAAGGTGACTAGTGTACCCCACACAATGGTACTGTATTGTATCACTATAATATTACATTTTATTATGGTTTCTGTTTTTGCTATTTTAATAACACCTTACTACTTGTCATTGACTGAAATCATGTTTAGTGGGTAAGGTGACTTTAGTTTTAATCTCAAATAAATGAATTTGCTTAAGTGAAGTTAGCATTTTAAATAAAATTATATTGTATTATTTATTCCCCTTCTGATGAATGAAATTACTTAAATGATGACAAATATTTTCACCTTTTCCAAGGCCTAATATTAAACGGTTTTATGCCCACGCTCAGATCAAATAAAAAGTCAAGATGGAACATTGCAAACAAGAAAGTGAAGCCGGTTCAAACTATGCCTTGCCATATAAATACACAATTACACGTACAACAAAACTACCCCTTAGCTTGTCAGTCGAGCTTTATTATTTGATCTGTGAGCTCGAATGACAAGCTAAGGCTTCATTTTGTTGTACATGAGTGCGTGTAATTGTGTATTTGTACGGCAAGGCATAGTTTGAACCGGCGTCACTTTGTTGTTTGCAACGTTCCATCTTGAGTTTTTATTTGATCTGAGTGCCCACGATTACCAAAATAATAGAAAAGCCATTGTGTCTCGTTTGTATTCACGTCATGAGCACTAAAGGGGTTAAATCGGGGAATACACCAATTAAACTATGTTTTAATTATTGGATAATCATATAATTATAAAACACTGCACAACAGGAATGTGTCCTTTAGGACAAACCTAAAGTATATATAAAACTGGCACTAATATAAACTATGATTATACATTATCATTAGAACATGGTATAAATTATTATTATTCTGTATACAGCATTGTTTGAGTCTCCACATTGTAAACATTATAACAGTTAAATAATATTGTCTGTATTTTTAAGATAATGACAGTAAAATCTTTTTGGATTAGAATGTTATGTTTTAAAATAACTATTAGCGGCAGGTACAGTCGGAAGCAAAATTCAGTACAGCACTGAAGTTTCTATCTAAAAAATGATTTATCACAATAATATTAAAAAATAAACAAACTCAAATTTAAATAATACAATGAAACTGTTACATGAAAATTATATATATAACAGTAACATTTGGCTGCTAACTGTACCTTACTAATATGCGCTGGAACAAGATTACTCAGTTACTGCGGTTATCAATCAAATATACAGCTGATCGGAGTTTGACGCTCCTGATAAGGAAACAACAAACCCTACAGACAAATTCCATAGCAAATGGGTTATAGGAGTTACTGTAGAAAGACCCATACATCTTTTCTGTTGGTAACATTTAAAAACATTATTTCCTTTAAAACTTTTAAGTACCATTTTTTCTATAAGTTCTTTGAGCGTTATGCCAGTGGCCTAAGCGGTATTTGGCATCACTGAGGGCCCAGCTAAGAAACGATTGAATGAATTCCAATGATCCAAACACGCGTTCTGCCACTTACCGGCGACAGCCCCGTCCTGACCAATGGAAAACCCCCATTCTACAATATTATAGCAGCCCAATTGCAATATTTTTATAATTTTGTCTTTTTGTTTATATTTCCATAATAATATCCAAAATGGCCAGAATTGTTATAATCTAATATGGCAAGCTATGCTTTGGTGAACATCAACATTTTTCATTTGGCTTAGGCTAAAACTATACTTGTTACAAACATCTTGTTATTAACAAATCCTAATCTAATCAACCTTAATTTATAATCACTTAATATACCATTCGAATATTTTATTCCACCATTAGCTCTCCTGTTTTAATTTTCACAAATATCTTTTCATCGTTACATGCATAACTCTTGTTCTGCATGTCTAATTTGAGATCAGCTGATTCACTTTCTTCATCCAACTTGGTTATAGTAAAACTAACAGCTTCACTAGCCACAAAACATTCGGGAATGAGAGTTTTGTGGTAGTTGAAGTGTGTCTTGAGATGTTCCCGAAGGAAATGCGACTGAACAACCACTAGGTCGCAATGTGAACATTTATGACTACCTCCGCTCAGGACGTCTGTGTCACCGTGCCTCCTGTAATGATTGGTCAAAGAATCTTGACGTTGATTGGTGTAAGGACATAAAAGACACATGTGCATTTTACGCTCTTTGATCGGCGAAGTTTCAGAAGAGTTTTGGTTTCCAGAATTATTCATTGACCGTCTCCTCTGTAGCAGTCTCAGCGTTTGTTGATCGCTAATTGAGAATTGCTGAAAGTCGCTCTTTGCAGCTCCTTTTGGCATCGTTTTTATTGCAAGTTTAATGTTATCACTGCTATCGTCTTGCTTTACGTCTTCTTGTTGTTCTGATTCTGTAAAATCATTGTTATCTTTCTTCCTTTCAGCTTGAGCTTCATCGTTCATTTGATGTTTTCGCATATGTTGAACGTAATTGGCGTAATATTTTACTGAATAATCGCACAACTCACATTTATATCTTTGCTTGGAGCCGTGCAATGATAAATGAATCTTATATTGCTCTCTTTTCTCAAAAGCTGAGGGACACTTGTGGCATTTGTATCGTTTTTCTTTTTGACGTCCATTTTTCAGATACGTGGGATAAATGAATTCAGGATTACCATGCATTAGGTAACCGAATTGGGGATCGGCTTGTAGGACAGGCGGGAAATGATCGTTCGGCTTAACTAACTTATCTTTATCAGTTAAAACTCTTTTCTGAGCCTCAGTCTTCCTCTGGAACAAATCTGTGCCCGATATTGGAATATTTTTATAATCCATATCGTCACCAGATTCATAGTCGCAACTTGTACCTTTGTTCTCATTTTCGTGAAGTAGTTCATGTTTGGCTAGATTTCCTATGTTCTTCACGGCGTAGTTGCACTTCTTGCACTTATGTTCGCCTTCACCTCCATGCAGCCCCATGTGATAGGTAAGAGCGGAACTTTTGAAAAACTTCGCAGGACATTGTCTACAACAATATTGTTTTGGCACGTGTCTAGAATCACTCATTTTCTTCACAGGGGTTTCTATATGTTCAGCTTTACTTGGGCCAGTGGATATCCAGGTAATCTGTGAAGTCTTTGGACAGTGAACAAGCTCTAGCACGGGTGGCCTGTGCAAAGGATGTGAGTTGTGGACAAATTTAAGCATCTTCGTTTTTGTGTGATATTCATCTGTGTGCACAGCAAAATGTGACGCTAATTCTATTTCAAATTCATCGTTAACTGAAAAGTCACAACTCTTACATTTGTTGGTCAATGTTTCATCACTGCTATGACGTTTTTCATGAACCTCAAGGTCAGCGTCATCAAAAAATCTCGCTGGGCATTTTTGACAAAAGAATAATAATTTTATTTCTCTATTTTCGTGCGTGGTGCTTTCATCTCTTGAGAAACTTTCTGGATTTGCTGATTTTTCAATTTCTATAACCTTTCTCAATTTTGTGATTTGTTCCTCATCGGGCACATCATATTCAACGGGACAATAAATGCGCCCATATATTTCAGCATGATTTTTAGAATGTTCGGCGAGTCTGCCGGCGTTATCACATGTGAATTTGCATTCCAAACATTTGTAAATAGTTGTATCACTGTTTTCGAAAGCGATGCAATGAATTTTTTCATGATTTGGTATTTTACATTTGATAGCATTAACGTATGAACAGTATCGGCATTTGTACATTTTGTGGAACTCGTTCTTGGCTGAAACCCAGACAAATGGTATTTCATCAAGATTTATATGGAAGTCCGTTTTATCCGTCTTGTTTGGTGCAGATGTTGATGCCTCTAATTCGGCCTCGGTTTCAGTTCTCTTGGTGGCGATACCGTGGACACGCAGATGCTGGTGCAGCAAGTGCCTCTTAGAAACGCTGTAGTTGCATTCTGGACATTTGTAAGGCGTATCCGCCGGCAGTCGATGAAATTGTTCGTGATACATGTATTGTGACTTGCTGTTTGTTTCGTATGGACATTCTATGCATTTGTGACGCTTGGTGGAGTTTAATGACGTGGTGACAGGAGTTTGCGGTTCAGGTGGTCCTGGAGATTTAGTTCCCATTGCTTTTGCGATGTAATCTTCTGGGTCAGTGATGCCGTGCAGGAGTAGATGTTGAATTAATTCTGGCTCATCCTTTACGAAGAACGGACAGAAGTAGCACTTGAAAATAGAATTCGCCGAGGGCTGATGCTGTTGTAAATGAGCGATGAGTAGCTTTTTGTCACTCGTTCTGTACGGACATTTGTTGCAAGTATCAATATTGATCTCATTGATGTTCATTGGTGGGTCAGGTTTCGGTTTAACTGTAGTTATCACTTTGATAATTCCTTCGTGTTTTAATCGGCAATGGCGCTGTAAAAAGAAAATAAAATATATTATAAAATTGGTAGGTACCTACATTTGAGAGTTTAATTTAATTTAATTGCGCAACGATCTGTGAAGCTGCTTGCTTGCTCTGTGACTTGTGTAAGTGAATTCGGCAAGGCAAAGCATTTTGACGCCGTCAATCGACCAATCACATGCAAGATGAAAGACGCGATGTGGATTTCCGTCAGTGATTGGTCGATTGATGGCGGTCAACCCTTTGCGTTGCCGAATTCTTTTGCGCAATTAGGCTGCTGGAGTCATAGAGCACTTTCTGTTGGCTTTTTGGTGTATTTATTTTATTCTTTAATCAGTCAGGTCAGCTGTTATAGTTCAAATTGTACCTGTTCCTGGTCATTCATCGCAAGAAACAAAAATGTCTGTCGTTGTTACACGCAGCGCCCTCGGCAAAAAACAAGTTTGTCAAATATTTTTTTATTATTTAATTTGATATTCTCTTAATTTTTTTGACATCGATTTTTTTGCCGAGAAGAATAAAATAAATAATCAGCAGCAAATAAATAACTAAAAGTCTATATTTTAACGCACCTGGATGACATGTTTCCAATTAGAAAGCTGATTGCAATGCCCACAACGATACGCCAGATCTGCTGGGTCAGGAGTATTGTTTTCAGGTTTCTTAAGAAGGGGTTTGATTGTCTCGTCATGGACGCCTTCCGCTCTGGAGTGTTCACGAACATGCTCTAAAAGCGCTTCTTTTGAGGGATCTCTGAAATTTTAACAAAAGTCTATATTAGTTTTTCTATAATAACCGAGTTAATCTTTTTTTCTTTTTTGGAAATAATTTGTATGAAATAAAATAATGTACTCGGACTTACTTGTAATTGCACCTTTTACATTTCCATAATGTTTTCTTGGGCTTCTTCATATCGTTTAGACCTCTATTATCAATATAGCTGTTATAATTTTCTTCAATGTGTTGCGTCTGTAAGTTAAGCGGTTGCATTTCAAATTGTACATTCATTACGTCTGACATATCATTAAGTGCTTCATCTATTTCCATCGTGCTATCGACTGCAGTGTTAGGATCCAAGTAATGGAACTCATTTTCGCCATTTTCATTTAAAACAGGCATTGCTAAGAATTTATTGTATTTGCTGTAGTTTCGTCTTCCTGTTTCATCAGTCATAAGCACTTTTGCTTCATTATGCTCGGGATCCCTCGCGGATTTCAATTTAATGTGTTTGGTTATATCCCATCTCCAATTAGATTTATATTTGCAGAGGGAACACTCAAACGGTTTCTTGTTTAAGTGACCCACGATATGAACGTGAAATCTGGATGCTGTTGTGGAGAAAAATGGACAATGTGGACATTTAAATACCTTCCTTCCGATAGCTTGACTCGGCGATAGATTCATGCTTTCATTGTCATCAACAATCTCAGCTTCAAAACTTCGATGCATTTCTGGTTGAGTGGAATCATCATTTATATTTATGTCTAGAGGTATATCAAACTTGTTAGGGTCATGATTAATATTGTTCCAAACGAAAACGACGTTTTCCATTGGATGCGGCTCAGTCTCTGTTTCATGGATTGGAATGACCCCATCATTACTGTTGTCAATTTTTATAGTGGTCTCATGGTCTGCCGTTTCGCTTTTACCGCAAGTTTGCATGTGAATGTACAAGTCTGCACTAGACTTACACCTGTGTCTACAATTCTGACATCGAGTAGAACTTAAACTTTTAACCGACGTGTTTGCATTGATGCGATTCGTTTGTGGAGAACAGTTTTTCTCGTGTACAGAATGTTCTGATAAGCATTTACTTTCAAATCCACAGATCTTACATATCAGTGAACCTTCTTCGCCTGTTTCTGTTAGCAGTCTTTCTTTTAATCTGTCGAAAAATGATTCATTTTTCTTTCGACCTGTCTCTTTTATCGCTGGGTTTGCTGGTAAGAGGCTATTTTCAGCAGAAAATTCATCGCTGTCGACGGATTCCTTAAACTTTTTCTGTGGTGGTTCACCAGAGCACGTTTGTTTTTGGTTAGGTGTTGATGAATTTAACGGTATGAGTTGTGGTATTGGTCTGGGAATCTTTCTGCTTTGTTTTTGCTTCTCGTCTGCGCTGTGGGTTGGTGAAAGGTGGTATCCATCTTGCGAAGTCTCCTTTCGATTGGTGATTGCATCAGTTGTACCGTCGTTGGAATCACTTTTGCAACTGACTAGTTCTCTCTCTGCGTATTGGAGCCCCATGTCCTGAAGTAAAGAAAAATTTACGTTAATATGTTGTTACAGTGATCATTAAAAATATATTTCCCATTAGATTTTGTTTTGATCGTGCGTACATTTTGACATTTCACATGCATAAATTATTGGGGTTGGTAAGAAACAAATAAAAGGCAAAATATCGTGCGGGAATTGAACCCGTGACTAGCTTTCATCTACTGTTGCCGTTCGTAAAACCACATGTCTCAATGGCATCACGTTTAGGACGATACAGAAAAAGCATAAGCTTACAAACAATCACACAACCAATCGGAATAAACAGAAGAATATAACAAGTAGATTTAAAACTGACCCCAAGAAAGATATGCAACAAATGAATTTTGAAACGAAAACTTCGATCTAAATTTAAACAATTGCCGCAAATGCCGACCCAACTAAGAATATAATTAAATATATTTTTTTCTTTTTTTTTAAAAAAAAAACGTTGACTCACACTAGGAATTGTTTCCTGTACATATCGTGGGTTCATTCAAAAAATCAAGTTATTTTTTTTTAATTGACAGGCTCGCGTTTAAAAAAAATCGGCTAAATGCGATTCAGACTCGCATACGAAGTGTTCCGTACCATTATCGCAAATACGGCTAAAATACACGTTAGTTGTATGGGAGCCCCACTTAAATATTTATTTTATTCTGTTTCTGGCATTTGTTGTTATAGCGGCAATAGAAATACATCATCTGTGAAAATTTCAACTGTCTAGCTATCACGGTTCATGAGATACAGCCTGGTGACAGACAGACGGACCGCGGAGTCTTACTATTTTTTTTTTTGCTAAGTTTCATCAAAAACAAAATACATGCAGATTTTTGCAGTGGAATCTCAGACATATTTACATATCAATCTCTTGAGGCCTTACTATGCAAAACTAAAATGGTTCCGATGAGACTGAGATATACAGGACGAACACTATACCTCTATCACAACGGAATCATGATTGCATTGTTACGTTCTAGTACGGCCCCAGAACTAACATTACCTACGACAATTTAATTTAAGTAAAACAGACTTGGCTAACTCGCGTCCCGTAAAAGGCGTCTTACCCATAAGAATTAATGGTGACCTTAAAAAGCTCTTCAAGAAGCAAAGAGCCTTGAGTAACTGAAAGGACTTGAGTATCTGAATTAAGTTGAGATCTAGAGACACTTCCAATATTCCATAAAGAGCGAATCTATGTGTTTATAACACCAAGTAGTTTTATCTACCAAAGACAAACAAACCTTATAGAAATATAGTACGTTGAATTGTCAAAACGAAAGGGACTGTAACTACGAGTGTGTTACGCAATCAGGGTGCAAAACTAACGGGTAACATTGACCGTTTTCGCGTTACCAATGATGAGTATTACTAGGTATAAGGCTGGAGCTGTACCATCATTATTGCGGAGTTAGTACCGTACGTAAGCACAGTTAAGTGCGTAATTTTAAAGCAATAGGCATCATTGGCCACCCTCAGTTACCACGTTAACTCGACTTTACGCACTTTCCAAAGAAATGGGTACTGATTCTAATAACTCGGGGAGATAATAAAATCTCTGGATTAGGAATTTATGAAATGATTAATGGTCTCTTAATTCCCACTCAAGTCATAAAAGAAATGGAACATTTTGAATGACATTCGTGGATGATGGAGAAATAATTCTTGTCTACTTAGACCTATACTGTAGTCAACTATTTTGAAGGTACACTGGCGCGCTTAAGCCACATTACCTCTACTCTGAAAACTCGAATCACTTTCACGATTATTTATAGGTGTCAACACGTAGATACAACGGATCGCGAATTCAGAAATTGCTGTAAAACACGTCTAATCATAAAAAATTAGGACGTACAAGTATTTTTATCTAAACGTCGCGTCGGCGGTCAATTTGTGACACTAGATTTTATCAAGACAAGAAATACTGAAAAGACTCATGCGTTCAGCGGTAGTAAGCGCAAGTAACCGGGTTCGATATCCATTTAAGAATAAGATGACAAATGGCAGAACTATATTATTTTAACCTCAATAACTAATAAGGAAGCTGGTGGATGTTCGTCTCAACTATCAGCTGGCAGTTTATTGTTTTTTTTAATTCCAGATCTTGTTATCAGAATTAGGGAATTCCATAAATAAAGTAGTAAACTCCGAGCGTGCAATGCTCTTAGAACAACTAATTACATAATACTACTTACGATAATACCGTAGTCAAAGAATGTTTACAGATTCGACTCAAGCGTTATTTGTAAACAAGTTGATATTTATCTACTGTTTAGGTGGTCTGAATACTGTAAATTTTGCTAGTTATTAAGTTTTAATGATGCTAGAATGGTATTGGGAATGAGTGTTATGTGACAGGCATGCAACACAAATAGAAGCGTGAAAGAGACATGCATAAATGTAAACATTATGCAAAAGGTTGCGAGAAGCGACAGAATGTGGAGTGCAATCCATGTGCGGTGGCGCTTGTGATAAGAGTGACAAGGGGGTGACGTCACCGGTGGTACCGGCAGGCGGCGGCGGCAGCGGGCGCGGCCCCTCGCCGCCGCCGGCAGTCCGCCACGCACACAACATATACACGACACGACACTCACCGAGACCGAGTGTGAGGATCGCGAGTCGCCGCTCCCTTCTTCCTCCTTGGGGAGCAACGCGCTCGCTGCGTCGAACTCCGCGATAACCGTGTCGCTGGCGCCCACCCGGTTGCGGCGGCGACTCGGCAACGATTGGCCCGCTGCCGGTGTGTGATGATTCATTTCGTGCACCGTCAGACTCTGCTTGATGTCCGCCGTGAAGTTGCACATCGAACAATTGAAACTTCCACTGCCACCGTGGTTCTTCATGTGACGGTCCAAATTCCACTTGTACGGTGTTCGAAAATCACACATTGTACACTTGATCATAGGCATCGAATGATACTTGACGTGCTTTGTGAATCTAGCTCTTATATGGGTGACATAGTTACACTTATCGCATGAGAAGAATTTGCCTTTAGCTTTTGACAGACGTGCCCTACGATAGGGCGATACACTTCTGTCGCAGTCGCCGTCGACATCATCAGGTTGGTCCATGGAGTCCTCATCAACTTCCATCATCATCTCCTCGCAGTCCTCGACTTCCTCGAGCATGTCTTCGATGCGCTCTGCTGGCTCCATGTTATCGTTGGGGGGAGGTGATAGTTCTTCCACTTTGACAGTCGTTGCAGTAGGTTTTGATGCTCCGTGAACCATTTTGACGTGTCTTATAAGTTTTTGATGATGTCTCGAAGCGTAAACACAGTGTGGACAATCATAAATCTTGAGTCTGACGAAGTGAGCGTCACGCGTGTGTACGAGATAAGCGCGCGGGTTCTGCGTATAGAACGTGCACTTGGTGCAGTTATAATTCCTCCTTATCTTGCACTGTGGTAATTCAAAATCTTCGGCGGCGTCCGAGGAAGCCTCCGAAGACACGTCGCCGTAGACGCGGCCTTCAAGGTGGCGCACGATAGTCGCGACCTCGCCGACTTGTGCGCGCGGCGGCGAGGACATCTGCTGTAGCATACTCCGCTGCAACAGAACAATGTTCGTTGTCGGTTAAACGTTCCGGGAGACGCTCGTCGCGGCGTGTGGTGCGGGAGCGCGGGGGGCGCGGCGCGTGCAGCGGACGTGTGTTGCGCGAGAGCGTCGCCGGCTGAATGAGGCGGCGCCGCGGCCGGCGAGCAGCAGCCGACCAGCGGCTGGCGGCCGTGCGCCGGGCCCAGGGCGCGTGGGCGCGGGCGGGCGCGGAGGGTCGCCCATGTCATGTTCCTATGTTTTTCATCCTCGACGGCAAGGGGAGCCGGCGCGGCGGTCGACCTCCACTCGCAACGGTCTAATGAGAGCTCTTGGATGTTGTCGGCAACATTTTTTTCATATTACATAGTTTGCGGTGTATGCGACATCATCATTATACTGAGTACCGAGACTATCTACATTATGATGGCGTAATAGGGACAGCGTTTGAAAAGAGAAGACTAATGATGGAGCACAGGTAAGCAGATTTACAATGCCAACTCAGGTAGTGTACATACACTTACCTACTTTAATGCGGGAATACTACGTGTGTTGAATCTACGAAGTTATGAGGTAGTGTTAGTAAAGTTCCTGCTAAAATAACTTAACAAAAAGTATAAACAATTTGTTGTTGACAAAACTAATTCCGGCAAAACGAGTAGGTGAGTATGAAAAAAAAAACGGAAGCGTTGATGTCTTTTATTTATCGAAATTAAAGATTTCACGACTGAAATTAAAAATTTACAACTTTATTGTTTTCGCGCGTTTACTTTTATTTTAATAAGCTTGATGATTGTCTCCAATGTGTTCGAAACTTCGAAGAGTGTGTTTCAAATTGTGTCGAGTTATAGTTTTGGATTGGCGAAAAATATAGGTAGACTTTGGTGGACTTAGTAGAAAACGGTTATAGCTGAAAAAGCTACCTTTCCGATATCCCCATAAAGCAATAGTAGACTGTTGCATCGAGCGCAAAGTGAGTTATTGATGCATGAGCGAGGGCACTAAATTAACAAAAGTGCATTAATTACTCACTTTAGCGAGGTGCGTAATCTTCTTTTCTTTCAACTACCAATCTACCTCTCATCTATTTCCATTTTTTTATACTTTTTTTTGCTAAATATGAAGTACCTACATATCAAAGTTTTACAATGGTACAAAATGCGGGGCATTTTTTTTTCACCTTATTGTTTTCATACAGCCGATTTTTTATTTTCAGCCAGTATCTTTTTGATCTACTGCACACTTATATTAAACTTAATGGGAGGCATTAAACCTCTGTGGTTTTATATCTAAACTAGCTAAGCCCCGCGGCTTTGCGCCCGTCAACTGGCTCCCTATCTACCTACCACTACCTACCCTGCTTTCCCTGCCTACCCTACCTACTCTTCGGCTTTATAATATTAGTATAGAAAAAAAATACAAAACAGTGCATTAATGAAAAACTGTGCATTAATGAGATTTCATATAAAATTTCTGCACTGTTTTGGTTCTAAGCAAAACATACGTCCTTTGTGATCAGTTTTGTCGTGATTAATGATAAGATTACTACGTAGTTGGAAGTAAAGTATATTTAGGAGAGCAAGTGTTCCATAGTCGGTTGATATAAATGTTGTCCAAAACCTGCTTCGTTTGCGTATTAAGAATAAAAGATAGGAACTGCTTTATCAGACGCTACGGACACCATACAAACAGACCATACCCCTCCTTTTCACTTACCGTGGTCTGTCGCGGACGGATAAAAATGCGACACCGGCCCCAAACGCAAATATCAACTTTATTACCGAGACATAAAGTCAGAAATAGCATGTACTGCTTCAAATGTATCTACGATGCTGTATACGTACGGCGGCATGCCAACAGCTGTAGCATTTGATAGCGAGTCTGTAAGCAATTTTGGTCTTACAGACTGCATGCATATAGTTTAAATTCGGATTGAGATCTTTTGTCAAAATTTATCACAGGCCATCCGTGGCTGAGTATCAATGATGTATTTATATTATAGCATATTTATATGAGAAATGAGCCATGATCGCGGGTTGATTTATTATTTTTCTTTAGGGTTCCTCACGTGAAGAACCTTTTAGGCCAAACAAACTTTAACTTTGAACAAACAAAACTTGAAAACTCATTATTTCGGCTCCCAATAAAACTGATAATGCATAATTCCAATGCGTGTTGGGTGACGTAAATTTAATTTGGCACGTTTTCGCGATTCGTCTGCCACAACTGATTTAACTAATCTATCGACTGATTAAAGTACAATAACGCGCTTTAAGAGGTTGACCTGATTCACATGATTTTTTTTGCATCTCTCATTTCTGAATAATGTAACAATATCAGCCAGTTACCGGCCTACTGCAGAGTACAGGGCAAAGGCTTCTTCTCGTAATGAGAAGGCTCGAGTATTAATCACCACGCTTGCTGAATGCGGGTTGGCGATTTCAAACTTATATTAAGTATTTTATCATCCCAAGGGAATACAACCTATCCTATGTCCTTCCCAGGGTCTCAAACTGTATCCATGCCAAATTTCATCTAAATCGGTTCAGTAGATCCAGAGATTACCCCCTACAACCTCACAAACTTTACCTCTTTGTAATATTATTGTGGTAAAGATAAGTCTAGGTTTCTTCAACATTCTCCTTCACCGATGTCAGCGATGTCAAATTTAAACTAGGAAATTCTCATTCTTTATTTTAGGTAATTTACTAATGTTGTTGTTAGGTAAGTACATATTAGACAGTCACAAACTTGTTGAGAAAACAATCAAAGTTCATAATTCTACTTGTCTCTTACAAAAAACAATATCAGCGGTACGGAACCCACGACCCACGGAGAGCTCCGCTACGTTCCATCAAAACAATTCATTAAACGTGAGACAAAAACGTTGCTAATTGCCGATTGTTTTAACCGAAGCTATTAATGAAATTAACTAAATACTTTGCTGAAGCACCTTTTAGAACTGGAACTAATTATAACCGAATGTTACACTGCTGTAGCGAATAGATTCAACATTTGTATGGAACATGGATATTCTCTTCGAGTGCATAATTATGCGAGTTGAACAAACAACCATGTTCGAACAGGATTACCTACAATGTGTTGTGATTTATTTATAACTAATAAACAGGCTATGGTGCTGACTAACACGTACGAAGCTGTGGTCACCGCCACATCGCTGAACTCAACGATGATTAACGCAATAAGAGCGAGGTCGCCTTATCAAGCGTGTGGCTGTGAAGCACTCATCTGTTGCCAACAGACAGGTGACGTGTGCTGGACGCGGCGCGGGGGCCGGGGCGGGTGCAGGCTGACAGGCAGGAAACGGCCGGAGAAGGCATCCCAGGGCGAGCACAATGGAGGCGGCGCGCCGCAGGGGGAGCCCTCGCAATCGATATGCCGTCGCTAAGGTCCGATGGCCGCTGCGAGCGGTTTGGAGCGCTGCAGAGGCGGATGCCCCCGCCCCGCGCGCCGCTCGCCCCCCGCTCACCACACCTGCTGTGTATTTATAGAGCGGCACAGCCGGCGCAGGGATGCAGGGATGTCGACTTTACCACGGCGTTGCCGTCTACCTAGCTGTGCGAGTGTGTGAGCAGGCACGCACGCCGCCGCCACGCCACCACGCCGCGCGACCGACTGTTTATTATTTGTCACAATGTACATAAAAATAGCACCCGTCCGTTAAGTACCATGCTGTACACACTGTTTGCAATGCCAACGGTTCATACGGCGCATTCACTGCTTCGACATCGACGCGAACTAGGTACAGCAAGGAGCTCCAGCACGAATTAGTGGGTGCCATTCAAATTTGTCTTTTCAGTTGTCGAAAAGCAATCAAATTTTGTCACACAATACGTTTGCTGATATCCAATTCAAGGGTAATAATGATTAAGAATCAACAACAACTACTTGAAGTGACACAGTCTAAACTTGTTGGAGACGACCGAAACTTAATTAAGTTCGGAGTCACCGATTATTATGACTAATAAAACACGTGGTTATGGGCCAGACCCTTTAAACATGTAATAATAAATGTTAACACACCTCATTCCTTTCACTTTCGTCCGAGACAAGTCATTTGGTGTTATCGAGGACGCTCTTGCTTTCATTAATAGTTGACTACCGGATTTTTTTATCTATCACCTTCCTATTAAAAGATTGAGTCATTGGGATTCTGGCCGGCAGAAACAGTCATTCGACATCATTCCATGCCTATCGAAGAGGTTGACGTCAAATCAGCAACGTCTTGACAGGATTGTAGAAGCCATGATAAGACGACAAATTTCAAAATTCAAAAAACCCCCGACACATTTTTATTTCATGCTACATAATTTATCTAGTACATAGTAAATACGCTTCGATCGGCAATCTATTGAAAACGCAATTATGACACAATATCTTGCGAAAACACCCTGATTCAAACAGTAAAACGCCCATAACTTTTGAACGGCTAAACCGATTTTATTCAAACATAGCTAAGAACACTCTCGACAAAATCACTTTTCAAACAAAAAAAACTGAATCAAAATCGGTTCATCCGTTTAGGCGCTATGGTGCCACAGACAGACACACAGATACACAGGAACCCACGTCAAACTTATTTCACCCCTCTTTTGCCGGCGTGGGGGTAAATAGTCAACAACTCCAGTCTGGCTGTCAGTTTGACATCAGGCATAGCAAAACAACATTTCTTCAAATTACGACATAAACATAAGATTTAGATATGAAACGTTTCCTCGAACCATCGCGCCATTTCTCTCTTCGATATTGCAAAAACAGTTTTACTAAATAACTGATGACTCAAAGTAACATGAGCTTTATAACTGTGGCGTTATTAAGGTTATTATCCTAACAAAGCAATTGTCGTAAGTCATTGGCTTCGTCGCCTACTGCACATTCAAAGTGCAACATCAAAGTATTTCTTTCCGTATATTAAATGAAGCTGAATGCACAACTTGCAAATATTCTACCCGGTTCCAATAAAACGACTAACGAAACGAGCTGCGAATGGTAAAAACACACTTAGGTTGGTAAGATTGGAAACTTGGAACCCATCTCATAAAGAATTAACTGGCCCTCTATATCCTACGCGTTGGTAATGGCCGAAAATACGACAGTTCAAAGATTAACTAATACCGGTATCATATAGGTATCGAACAGTAAAGGTTTTTGTTTGCTGTAAAGGGAAGTGATTGTCGAAACTTTACAACACTGTTTTAAGTACTACGAATTACTGCTTAAATGTTTTAAAACGGTGCACAGTACAAGATCTTCGCAGCAGTTCAATTAACGTAATTTCCTAGGTTTTTGTGAAGTCAAGTGATACTTTAGTACTTTCAATAAATATCTTGGTGATCGATACAATGTGTAGCGACTAACAGTACCAACATTAACGAAAGATAGAGCACAAAAAGTAACATTTTCAGCGACATTTATTCAAACTGACGAAACGCCTTATTTAGAGTATCTAAACTATAATGAAATTTAGGAAATGCGAAGGTGTGCCACACTTCATTATCTGCCTACCCCTGCACGCAATATTAACGCGACGAATCATGAAAAATATCACACGAGGACTCGTTTTCAGCGGCGCATACTTTTCAGGCGTACCAACTGCTACGACATACCTACTTCACCTACATATAGCTGGCGAAATGTACATGTATTATGGTATGTTTGGAGTGGTTTATGCAGAGGTAGTTAGGGCGGGAGTTGTATGCATCTCTGCCTGCCCGTGTGAAGAACAGGCGCGATGTTATGCCACGCTTAACTACTCCGATAAATGATAGCAAAGAGCCGTTTTCAGCGGCGTCTGTGCTCTGAATTAGTCCGCTTAACCACAAGTACATGACTGATACGACTACACGACGTACCGAGCTGTATGTACTTGTGAGTTGTGCATATGTGCGTTGTCGCTATAGCTGTGTTGGGCGTCTGTGTCGTCATTTGTTTGCAACGTCTTGTAGAAGCGAGCAGTCGTAAGCATTCCAAGCGTGACTAACCAATGCCTTGATGGTAAAGCGCTCACCTCGAAACGGCCTCAGACTGACCACTTCTTGAATTCAAACCCGTTTTTTGTCCTACGTGCTATAGAAAGAATGCATAGCCGCAGTCCCTATGAGCCCTGCCACCCCTGTGGCTCGAACTCGATACCTGTTTTTGGGTTTTCTATTGCCGTAACACTTTAGGGCGTGGAGGTAGATAGCGGTGGTGTTTTCGTAGCAAGTTGAACATAACAAAAACAATTTGATTAAATAACAATGTTATTATAAAGTTGTTATTGCAATATTAGCAGCTCATTATGATTTCTAGGTTGCTTTATTAGCACTGTTTTTTAACCCCCGCCGGCAAAAGAGGGGTGTTATAAGTTTCACGTGTGTTGCTGTGTATCTCTGTATCTGTGTGTCTGTCTGTGGCATCATAGCGCCTAAACGGATGAACCGATTTCAATTTAGTTTTTTTTGTTTGAAAGGTAATTTTGTCGAGAGTGTTCTTAGCTATGTTTGAATAAAATCGGATCAGCCGTTCAAAAGTTATGGGCATTTTACTGTTTGAATCGGGGTGTTTTCGCAAGATAAATGTGTCGGGGGTTTTTAAATTGTGAAATTTTACTTGTAAGGGAGAAAGCTTTCCTCCCTGTCTTCCTGCCTCATCATCATCATCATATCAGCCGAAAGACGTCCACTGCTGGACATAGGCCTCCCCCAAGCGTCGCCACATTGATCGGTCCCGTGCGTCTCGCAACCAGCGGATCCCCGCAACCTGCCTACCACTTACAAATTGCCGATGCCAACGATGCTATAATTACGAAGTTGAAACAGTAATTCTGTTGAGGACGACGTCCACAGCTAGCAATCATTCGGCACGTGTTATATACCGACATTACCTACGTAGGCATGTGCATGGAGTACCTACATAACTACCTCGGCATACAATACCTATTATAGATAGAGGTCCGATAAGAATGCGTGCCGCGTTCCTGCCTTAAAGAGTACGCGGTGTTAGGCCAATGTTGAATCAGTGATCACTGATCAGCCGTCCATAATTGTACAGAGGCGAGACCACTTCATACGTATAGCGAAGATGGGTTTAAATTATGTCAGTTTATAGTGTGGCTGTCGCGATGGTGCAGCGACGCTGTGGATTTTGCGACGCAAATAATTTGCGCGCCAATTGACCTTTCGTCGGACGTCGTCGTCGGAGCCGCGCGGTGCCGGCGAGCGCTTCGGCCCAACACGAGCTATATATAGGTGCGCGACAACACGCCACGCCGAGCGCACACCGACACCCGCACACCCGCCAGGGGCCGGCTACGTAGGCAGTTTTCCTTTATCACCCGCCCGACAGCCTCAGCCTGGATTTTACCGAGGCTTTGCCAGAGACATGGCGACGGGATGCCGACCCACACCACCCTCCCGAGATCAATACAGATGGTCGCCGCAAGAACACCCTAGTGTGGAAGCGTATAACCGTAGGCGCTCCTAAATAGGGTAAACTTTATAGGGTGCGACAACATAAAGTAGGTGAATGTGGAGTTGCTGTTTACAGCGCGCAGCGGCAGCGCGTGTTATTAAAAAAGACTTGTTCTAGAAACCGTGGTGTCTGTATCTGTACCTAAGTCATCGGCAAACGCTCAAAGAGATTCAACATTGCAGGCAGCCGATCATTGAAAACGATAAATGCCTTGTTTATGCGAAGATAGATATTAATGCGATGAGTCTCGCTAACGAGCATGACTGTCACCGGTCCGACTGGTAATTAACACGACCTTGAAGCAGGCCGCTAAACGATGCACGGCGCTCGCGTCGGTTGTGATGAAAGGATCGCTGCGGTCGGTTGTCGACGGCCATCGTAGCAACAGTGTTCTCGAATGGAATTCGTACCGAGTGGCGGGTGGCGTGCACCGTGCTCGTTTAAAGATGGCTGCGATAAGGCGCAGTGACGCTCCTCGGGCGCGGGCGTCGTGTGGCGCGGCGGTGTGCGTGCGGCGCGGAGCCGGCGGCCCGCCGTCCTGGTCTCCCGCCCGCGCCCCGCCGCTCCCCCCCGGCTGCACGTTCCGCAACATGTGCTGCCCTGCCGGCCTGTCCGTGTGCCACCCAACAGCCGCAGCCGCTCTCATGTCGCTCCTCCCGCGAGGCCCGCTGATAAATGCGCCTTATCAAAGCACCAGATAGCAGAGGTGCTGCTCGCTCGTTTAGGTGTCACGGACGACGCGCACAGATCGACGCCGAGCGACTCGTGCATGAACACAGTCACGGCGACTTGTTTGTGTTACTTAGCGATTTACTCATTATGAGTCAATAGGTACTGTTTCCAATAGCACACGCCCGATATAAAGCATTTTGCACATAGCAGCGTATGTAGGCGGCTAATGTGCAATTATGTAGGTATCGAGTGTGGTTATTTACTTGCACACCGGCTAGTCGCATATTCTGCTCGTTGAAAGCTGAAGCGTGTTATGCGCATCTTGTTGGTGGCTCGCCGACATTCTCGCGTCCAGGCCACGTGTTGCACAAGACACCTGGTGACGCAAACGATTTCCGCTCCACGCGAGCTCCGAGCCAGGTATACAGCTCTCGATTATATTCCCAATCCCGAATTAAATAACGAAAAAAACTAAAGACGCAAGTCCACCACTAGCTCTACATAGCGCTCTACCGACCATAATCACCGCCTTATGTCATTGTTACATACAAAATGTCTAAAATCATGTGTTAATCAAGTTCAGGTAAACAGTCGAGAAGATTAACATATCTTTTTTGTGATTTGATTGTCCATTCGAATTACTCCATAAAAGATGTCTTCAATGTCACGAGTTTCGTTCAATGACAAACGACATAATCCTAAACCGACGCCGAGTTACGGGGAGGATAACTCAAATATGTTTACCACATGCATGTAACTTATATGATCATGAAACAACTTTAATGCCTTCATCAGTAATTGCATAGTATGCGAATTACCTTTGAATTGGACGGCTGTTTTTTGTTGAGAAGGCATTGCGATACAGTCGCGCATGCTGACATGCCTCACCTACATTCGAGTGCATGGTGTAGGGAGTAGAAACCTAAGCAAGCGGCCGCAACGTGTCGCAAGAAGCCGTTGAAGTAACATAAGCGCAGCAAATTATCAGGGTCGAGCGACGACGCCGCCGCGCCGCCTCGGGCCGCCAGTCCGCACGACCGCTGCCTACGCGCTACCTACCTAGCTAGCGTGCAGTATACAGCTATATACTGCTGCTCGTGTAAACAGCCACACCGCACCGCACGCTCTGCGCACAAGACGGAAAAATACGATCACGGACACGGCATAAGGACAGCCGCTCGACAATACACTGCGACAACAAAGCAATCCAACACAGTCGCACGCCCACTTCCCAGAAACACTCCACCGCGGCCGTAGCACTGAAGAATACCTTTAATATTGTTTTGCGTTCGTCTGCGTAAATGTAAAACGCTCCATTTGCAAACGCGTAGCAGAAGCTTAGGTTAGAATTAAAATCTGTTGGTTAATCATAATAAGACACGAGGGCCGTTGCTGGTCGGCCATATTGAGGCGTCTGCTTCGAAACGAGTTTTGTTGTGTGCGCTTGCAGGCAGCCGGCTGCCAGCTGCTTGTGTCAGGTGGTGCGTGGCCTCGCGCGCCAACTCCGACATAAGAACTAGCTAGATAGGTATCTACTGCCGCTTTGAGATACAATAACGTCGCGATCACAGCTGAGTACTAATTAAGGTATAGAGCGGCGTCAATTAGGTGACGGCACGTCGGCGTGCCCAGTGTGTCCACTACCGAGTCACGAACGACGGATTGATATCAATATGCGCATTAAGCTTGTTTTCAAAATGTCACCTATGGCTCTATGTAGATGTATTGTATAAATCAATTTATTCCGCGCTAGGCAAACAAAACAATGCTGGGTAAAAAATGGTGACCTGTTTGACACTTCTTACATGATAAAAATCTTGTTTTACTTCACAGATGCGAGGCATGTAATGTAAAAAAACTTAAGGCTACTTTTTCAGCGAACTCTACACAATAAATCTGAAGCCAGTTAATTAATCCGAATAAAAGAAACAATATGACACGCTTAGGTCATATTTAGGTGGTTTAGTCGGCGCAGGCGCATGAGGTCAGTGGCGAGTGCGACGCCCGTGGAGCGACAACAGCGCAGCAGCGCGCACGCATACATTACGTGCCGCCTACAGTCAGCACGCGCCTCTATCTGTGCCTACGTATGTCGCTCCGCGTTCGATATAGCACTGGCACAAACTACGCTCTTCATTGTTGGCTGGATGCGCGATGGCTGGCGGTGAACGCGAACGAGCGACCTCTTTTCGTTTCAGTGACATCGCCGCCGCTCCAGAGGGGACCGATTTGAAAATGGAATGGAAGCATCCTGCTAAAACCTGACGTTTGTCGCTATACCGATTGCAGCTCAATTAAAAAAAAAACATTAATTCTTTCTGGTAATTCGCGTGCGTTCGCAAAAGGAGTATGTAAGGATAGTAGCAGGTGGCGTTGCGTAGTTTCTGGCAACCCACATGCGGAGAAAGGAAAAAAAAACATAAATTCTTCCTCTCTCTCCAACAAAATTTATCGCTTACGGAATCCATAATTTGACCGCACATATCTACTTATTGAGATAATAAAGCACTTTATTGTAGCGTTGTCCGTGTAATATAACAAAGTAGGTAAACAGGTAGTTTGATGGTATCGACAACACCCGATGCGCACTGACGAGTCGGGTATACCTTGTAAATCGGGACTGGCTCATTCAGGTAGGTGGGTACGACGGCTAAACATTATCGGACCCAGTACAGTGGACTTTTATGGAGATATCAACGAAAAAGCAATGCTTTGGCAACGAGAACGAGAGATAAAATCACAGTATTGATTGGCACTCTGAACTCGATGGTTGTATCTCGGACTCTTCTGGGTCTGCTCCACTTTATGTTTCAGATTATGCTAGCAGACATTTAATTCAAGACAAGTAAGTATGTATGTGTGTATGTTTGTTCCTATATGGCGTTCTAGAGACCAAACGCGTTGGCCGATTTTGATGGTTCTTACGCCAATCGATTATTTTTAACCCTGCGAGTGTCACTGGCTACATTAAAATTTAAAATAGAAAAATGGCGGATTTTGGGCGCCATATTGTGGGGGCCCAATTTTTTTTCTTCCTCCAACCTACATATATATTTATTTTGACACCCCATACCCAACGTGTGGGGTATCAAAATAAAGGGCTTTAAGAGGTGATTTCAAAAATATAAAACACTTATATGTTTAAATGTAACCTAATTCGAAAAAAAAATAACATACAAGTTATAAATAAAAAAAGTTAAATCAAAAAATCAATAAACCCGACTGATTAAACAGTGAACTAAAAATAACGTAAAAAAATAAGAAAATCATGCTGTGCAGGCGAAGGATACACCAGCAGCCTAATTTTGTAAGTAAATTCGGCAACGGAAACAATCTGCTTCTTTCCCAAAAACACACACATACACAAAAAAGTTGAATAAAGATTGAACTTTTTTGTGTATGTGTGTGTTTTTGGGAAAAAAACAGATTGTTTCGTTTGCCGAATTTACTAACATAATTAGGCTGCAGATTTTGGTCAGCCAGCCCGTGAATATGTATCCTCCGACTGCACAGCATGCTTTTGTTCTTGTTTACGTCTTTTTAGTTCGCTTTTTAAGCAGTCCGGTTTTTTGTTTTTCTGAATTAGCTTTTTTTTTCTGGAATATTTTGTGAATCTGAAATCCTCGAAACAGGGGCTTAGTAAGAGGGATTATTCGAGCTTTCGAAAGAAACTTAATCAAGTCAATATTCAATCGAAAGCACATTCAATCCAAAACATCTTTAAGAACCACGCCAACGCCCCACAAAAACTCATACATTTCTGTAAAGAGAAGTTATAACGACATTATATAATAGGACGGCTTCCTAATCTAGCGCCGCATTCCCGTTGGCACGTAGGTACATACACGCTATATACACGTCAGGCTATGTGGCTTCACAGAATCCTCTGCAAGGCTATATAGCTGATAACGTTATCTCGCTTAAGTGGCGGCGACTGCGGTTACTGCAGACCACTGTTTTTAGAAGGTAAGCACATTACAGTACACCAATTTTGTTCCAAACTGCATGAGCAGTGCTATTGCACAATCATCGCTTCGAAATTCGAATGATATTGAGGTGTGCACCAGTTACCAGAGTGTTCAGGGAGGGCAATAGACAAAGGACAATTAAAAACCGCCAAGTGAGAGTCGGACTCACGCACGAAAAATGACAAAAAAATCACGTTTGTTGTATGGGAGCCCCACTTAAATATTTATTTTATTCTGTTTTTAGTATTTGGTGTTATAGCGGCAACAGAAATACATCATCTGTGAAAATTTCAACAGTCTATCTGTCGCGGTTCATGAGATACAGCCTGGTGACTGACAGACAGACGGACAGCAGTCTAAGTAATAGGGTCCCGTTTTTACCCTTTGGGTACGGAACACTAAAAAAAAACCGGCCAAGTGCGAGTCGAATTCGTGCACGAAGGCTTACGTACCGTTATCGCAAAAAACGGCAAAGAAATCATGTTTTATTGTATGGGAATCGCAATTATATATTTATTTTATTCTGTTTTTAGTATTTGGTGTTATGGCGGCAACAGAAATACATCATCTTTGAAAATTTCAACTGTCTATCTGTCACGGTTCATGAGATACAGCCTGGTCACAGACAGACGGACAGTGGAGTCTCAGTAACTAGGGTCCCGTTTTAATCCTTTGAGTGAGGAACCTTAAAAAAAACAAGTGAGGTTGCTTTCAAGTTTTGTACACACACAACACCATAGAACATCAGCAAAATGTACGCTTCGTTACGACATAATAAGTTATATAGATTATAAGACATATTTTTATAGGTCGTACACAATGGACTGGGAAATAGGATTGACCCTTACATGAACTTAAACATTTTTATTTTATTTGATTCTAACCTTTAGGCTCGCTCTTGACCACTATCTCACCTGATGGTAAGCGATGATGTGGTCGACGGGGAAACACGCTTGCCTAGAAATACCTGGTGAAATGTGTGTATAGTGCGGGACACATTGTAAATGTATTATCGTTCTCTTGAAATTAGACGATTTAAACCGAAATGAATCCTTTCTATGTGACCTAAGAGTTGGCAATTTGTATATTGTAAACGATTAGGTCGAAGAAAAGGGATTTATTTTAGTTTAAATTATTTAATTTCAAGAGAACGATAATATATTTTGGTTCAACTTATGTGACATGCACTATACTACAGGTGCATCTCTACCCAACCCTTCTGGGAAGACAGGCGTGTTGGTATTGGTATCTTATGTTAAAACAGTAGACGTGCGAAAATTTCCGTCAAATGTTAACTATTTAAACACTAGGGTTACATTATATCAAAAACGTGAGCATCTAAAACACATGTAAACAAAAAGAATTTGAAATTCATGACTGTATATAACGGGTATGCAAAGAGATTGACGGAAATCAAATTTCGATTTACGAACGTCAAATTGAATTCCATTACCATCTTGGCAGTGGAAAACAGACAATTTGGTTGTATTCGTCGTGTAGGCTAACTCTGTTTCAAAACGGTCTATAGAGAATTCAGACCAGGCTGTATGACGTGCCAAGGACGTCGGCGTCGGGTTTGATAGACCTATGTATAAGGAAAATCTGCAAAGCAGCCCCCTGCCGCGCCCTAAGCCTGCGGAGAACGCCGTGCCGCCGCCGACACACCGACGGGAGGTCGCCCGACCTCTGCTCCTTATATATATAGACCTAGCGATATATATAATAGTACATGCTCATCGTTAGCCACAGCTCGCAGCTTACCGAGCTGGTATTTCCGCCGGTGTGGGAGAACAAAGTACTTAGAAGGAACAAGTGATGCCGTAATAAGTAAATGAGTATTTGGCTGCTGATATTGTATCGAGATTTTATGTATCACAAGATACAAGAGACGGGCAATTTTTGGAGAATAAGTTTTGGATTGAGCATTAGGAAAAAAAGTTAATAAAAAAAACAAAAAACCCGACTGCTTAAAAAGGGAACTAAAAAGACACAAACACGGAGAAAATCATGCTGTGCAGTCGGAGGATACATATTCGCGAGCTGGCTGACCAGCTCACGAATATGTCCGCGTAGACCTTTTTTAAATTATCATTTTTATTTATAACTTTTTTTTAAATTAGGTACGTTCAAACATATAAGTGTTATATATTTTTGAAATCACCTCTTAAACCCCTTTATTTTAATACCCCACACGATGGGTTGGGATGAAAAAAAAATTTGGGCCCCCACAATATGGCGCCCAAAATCTGCATTTCTCTATTTTCCAATTTTAATGTAGCCAGTGACACTCGCAGGGTTAAGACGAATCGATTGACGTAAGAACCATCAAAATCGGCCAACGCGTTTGGCCTCTAGAACGCCACATTGGAACAAACATACATACATAGACTGATAGAACATTACCCTCCTTAGGCAGTCGGGTAATTAAGAAACGTTTTGAGGCTTATAGGTAGAGATTGACAAATACTCAACTTCAAATACATAATTCAGAAATGGGGGGGTACATAAAAGTTCCTAAATATCATGGAAGCTATCTCAACATGATGTACAGATATTTATATAAAGTCAATTGTCTCAGCACCGTTCGTTCCGTAGCGCGTAACACACACTATTCAAAGTCATAATTTCGCAGGTCGTTGTCAATAATGTTAACTACAACCACTTCACGAATTGGCCCACGTCGGCACTGTTTAAGGTTACACTAGTCGAAAATTCTTCCATACAAACGTAGTCTAGCAATTACTCCACTGTTTGACGATGTACGTTCAAAATAAAAAATGATATCAATATGTCTCATTATCTCAGCCCTGTATGGAAACAAAAAAGGAAAAAAAATATATATATTTGAAAGTTATGAGCGTCTAAAGTTCCATATTTTTACGCATATTTGGGCGGAAATAAATACCATAAGAAGAAAGAAAATTGCAAAACGGCCTGCATACAGGGATGAATTAGTAATTCAACAATGCAAATAATTTTATTTTGAAAATATACATTTAGTCGTTTTTCCATGATATCTAGACTCCCAAAGGTCTGTTTATAAAATTTCGCGCCCTCGTTTTTGTGGAGATTGCCCATACACAGGCCCCTTATGAGGTATCGTGTCTGCGATTTCAATATTATCCAAATATAAGATTTATATTTTGTGTTATTTTCTATCCGTGTCCTTTACTTTAAATGTACAGACAACAACAGATCAGGTTCCTTCACTTGGACATTTGCACCTTATTGCATTGTAATAAGGGTTCATTTCAAGAACAGAAACATCGTTATATCTCAATATGACATGTATTTTCTACAATATACAACCAAATTCATCAAGATACAACCATTTTTTCAAACGGGCCCAAGTTCCCTTACAAAATGGGTATTCTCCTTTGCAAGTGCTAATTCGCACGCGAACTAGCTTCTTAACGCTCATCACAGCATCTATCTCTTTCGCACGTGTTGTCGGATGAGATAGCATGCATTTTAACCTAGCGCACAAAATTGTTCGTGCCGTCGACTAGGGGAACCTTAACGCCCATCGCTCCGTTAAGAGATCATTATTATTATATTATCTTCTACAAGACTGTAGAAGTCGCGGTATAAATCATCAACGGATGTGGAAATGTGGACAACATCTGGTTTCGGTAAACTCATGACCACTTGCGGACAATAAAAAGTACTTAAGGCGGTACCCCGAGCAAAACGCCGCGCAAGCCGTTTTTGTGCTGTTTTTAGGAGCTATCTACTCGTTATTTAAAAAGAAATACCAATTAATAAAAATACATTAAATTTCTACATAATATTGATTCTAAAATGGTAGATTTAGTTTTTTTTTAAATGTTGTATATATTTCACTAATATGCTTCCAAAAAAACATAAAAATGAGAAATAATTATTGATATTATGCATCTCCTCGTAAAGTGTTCATTGATTATTTTTTGTACTAACACTAATGGATAGACAATTTAATAACGAACATTTTTGTAGAATTATTTTTTTCAAAAGACCAAAATTCGATTTTATAAAGATTTTATTCTAAAATCTGGGCGTATTCACTACTGTAATTCATGCGCCGCCAGTGCCGCTAGACCAATAGGAACGCTCATATCTCATGCCGATTTTTTGGTCAGGGTACCGTCTTAACTGATACCAGACCGTGATATCGTGATACTGACCTACCTACTACGATGTATCATGTACATCGTTATCTTTAAAGGAGTAACCGATAAAAAAGACTTCCCTTTGATTGTAAAAAAATCATGCTGTGCAGTCGGCGGATACATATGCGCGAGATGGCTGACCAAAACCAGATGTATCCTTCGACTGCACAGCATGATTTTCTTCTTGTTTACGTATTTTTAGTTGACTTTTTAAACAGTCGGGTTTTTTGTTATTTTTTTTATTTAGAACTTTTAGTAGTTACATTTAAACATATAAGTGTTATATATATGTTTGTAATCAACTTTTAAATCCCTTCATTTTGATACCCCACACGATGGGTTTGGAAGAAAAAATTAGGACCCCCACAATATAGCGCCCAAAATCCGCCATTTTTCTATTTTGCTATTTTAATGTAGCCAGTGACACTCGCAGGATTAAGACAAATCGATTGACGTAAGAATCATCAAAATCGGCCAACGCGTTTGGTCTCTAGAACGCCACATAGGAACAAACATACATAGACTTATTAACACATTACCCTCCTTCGGCAGTCAGGCAAAAAGTTTGATGGTCATACTTCCAAATAGATCCTCAATTTGTTAGCTATATGACTGACATTGTCAAAGATCTATAAAGCCCATAGTATAGGCCCCAATCCCGGTGGAGGTCGACCCAAATTCCTATTGCGTAATAACCATGCAGCCACGACCATTACAATTCTATATGGACAGTCTTAAATAGAACAGGACCCGAAAAATCTGATAAAATTAAAAGATAAAAGTATGACAGGTAAGTACGCTCACAATAATGAGTTGTATACAGTAAACAGTAAAAA
Organism: Orthosia gothica; assembly: GCA_949775005.1. NCBI lineage: Eukaryota > Metazoa > Arthropoda > Insecta > Lepidoptera > Noctuidae > Orthosia > Orthosia gothica. The sequence goes on along the minus strand of OX459062.1, from coordinate 4,831,676 downwards.
ACATCTCGTAATGTTTTGTTTACGTTATCATTTCATAACAAATTGGATAATTTAGAGATAGCATAATTACGTAACCTTGTCGTATTAAGTTATCTTTCCAGCTGATCGTAGTGTTCGCGACGTTTGAAAGAGTGTGTCAGATTAGAGTCGGGAGTGTGAATACTACATGAATTTTTCGCGAAAAAGTGATAGTAAATTAGCATGGTGAGACTACGAATGAGCATGTTTTTCGATGTAGAAAAATAACCGGCCAAGTGCTAGTCGGACTCTCGCACTAAGGGTTCCGTGCCTTTATCGCAAAAAAAAACGGCAATAAATCGTTTGTTGTATGGGGCCCCACTTAAATATTCATTTTAGTATGTGTTGTTATAGCGGCAACAGAAATACATCATCTGTGAAAATTTCAACTGTCTAGCTATTACGGTTCACGAGGTACAGCCTAGTGACAGACGGACAGTCAACGGATCGTGGAGTCTAAGTAAGAGGGTCCCGTTTTTACCCTTTGGGTACGGAACCCTAAAAAAGGTGTAGTAACGAAAAGTTGTGAAAAACGAGGAAAGAAAGACTTTCAAGTGCTGGCATCCAGACTTAAATTTAATAGCACACATCGATTTTCGAATACCTATAAAAGCAAAACCTTTTCAGCGCAGCATCAAGCTCGGATATCATCAGTTACCAGATGCGTTTGAACACCAGTATTTATCCATATTTTATGTAAAAGATAAACTCGAGCAACTAAATTCCAACTCTGCTCAACATCAGAGATCAAAAGCGTCATGCAACGCTACATACTTGTGTGAAGTGAGTACACAAGTACCGGGCGAGCCACATGTACGTAGGTACATATCCAGTACGAGCAGGATTCTGTGCAGTAAAACGAGCAAAAGCACAGGCCAGCTGCAATGCAGCTGCCGCGCCGCCTGCCTTGGACGCCCGCCTCCCGCAGCCGAGGTGGCACAGCGCTCCAGCGACCACACCATTACTGCTTAGCGAATTATTCAACCGGTGGGAAAGCTGCAGGAGCTTTGCATACAAGTTTTATAGTAAATTGGCACTGAAAAAGTTGACGTAGCGGTGAAAATATGGGCATTATTCAGTAGTCCGTATTTTGTGAATGCGTTTATCGAGTTTCGGATGTTTTTTTTTTTGATGTGTGTTGAACCGATAAATAGTTTGTATTATAGCTAGCAAGAACAAACGGAATAAAGAAAAGAAAAACATAAAAAAGTTAATTCAAAAAGCGAACTAAAAAGACGTAAACAAGGAGAAAATCATGCTGTGTAGACGGAGGATACATATTCGCGAGCTGGCTGACGAAGACAACATGTATCCTCCGACTGCACAGCATGATTTTCTTTAACTTTTTTATCATCTTTAACTTTTTAGTTATTTTTTTTTCGAATTAAGTACATTTTAAAATATAAGTGACATATATTTTTGAAATCACCTCTTAAAACCCTTTATTTTGATACCCCACACGATGGCTTTGGAAGAAAACAAATATTTAAGAATCCACAATATGGTGCCCAAAATCCGTCATTTTGCTATTTTCCAATTTTAATGTAGCCAGTGACACACGCAGGGTTAAGACGAATCGATTGACCTAAGAATCATTAAAATCGGCCAAAGCGTTTGGTCTCTGGAACGCCACATTGGAACAAACATACATACATAGACTGATAAACACATTACCCTACTACGGCAGTCGGGTTATAAAAGAATTTATTTTTCTAGGCAATTCTTTGATACTTAGCAGTCCAATAGCTAGGCAAATGATTTTTTTTTATAGGACAAAATATTTATATACTAACAACAATGCAACGTGTACAAAACATACGTAAAAACCGTTGGTCAATGTATGTAGGTATTTTATTTACATGGACCTTTCATTTTGCCTAAATACAATTTCGGTGAAACCTAACTATTGTCGTGTTAATAAGTTCTTTCAGGTAACACGCAATTCCTGAAGCGGGTAAGAAAATAATGTTTCGAAGCCGTGTTTACCGGCAGCACGATATTTCTGTAGGCATTGTTTGATTTCAGTGAAATTCTTTGAAATTATCGTGGAGACAAGTTCATTATTTACTACGATTCTGAAGTTAGTTAACGCAACTACCTACTCGTTGTAGTTAAGGCGGTACCCCGAGCAAAACGCCGCGCTAGCCGGTTTTCATGCTGTTTTTAGGAGCTATCTACTCGTTATTTAAAAAGAAATATCATTAGGTATTTAAGTTGTTGTTTAAACATTATTTGTAAGTATTGTGACACGAGTGCAACTGCCGACAAACTGTTTTACCGTTTGGCAGATTTTTTGAATGTTATAGTGTATGCATATATTGAATAACAAAAAAAATAAATAAAAATACATTAAATTTCTACATATTATTGATTCTAAAATGGCCGTGTACTTTTTTTTTAAAGAGGTATATGTTTTACTAAGCTCCTTCCAGCAAAACCATAAAAAAGAGAAATAATTATTGATAGCATTCATCTCCTCGTAAAGTGTTCATTAATATTTTTTTGTACTAATAGATAGACAATATAATAACGAACATTTTTGTCGTATTTTTTTTTAAAAGACTAAAATTCTATTTTATAAAGATTTTACTCTAAAATCTGGGCGTATTCACTACCGTAATTCATGCGCCACCAGTGCCGCTAGGCCAATAGGAATGCTCATATCTCATGCTGATTTTTTGGTCAGGGTACCGCCTTAAGCCATCGATGGAAAACTGAATATTTAGACATTTACTGGTTTCGATCGATGAGCCAAGACTCGAGGGTTGAAAAATACCTACCTCGTACGTAGATACGGGTATGTAAGTATGTACGCTTTTTCATTTCGGTAAGCAGGCAAACAAGAGCGGCCTTTTTAACTCTGTTTGAACATTATTCCTTTAAGAATTTTTCAACATCATGAAAAAAATATTCATGTATATTTTTCTGTATAAAACGTTGGATTCAATTACAAATACAAAATAATTGAAGGTTAATTTTATGCCCCGATTAAGTTTTTCCGATGTAATAAGAGATACGTTTTACTAAAAGCTCTCAATTATCTCGATTTATCGGTTGTTGGAGAAAATTTCATATTTTGTAAATTTTTACCCGACTGCCGAAGGAGGGAATGTGTTTACCAGTGTATGTATGTATGTTTGTTCCTATGTGGCGTTCTAGAGACCAAACGCGTTGGCCGATCCGTGGATGGTTGACCATTTCAACATACCGAGTTTCCTCCGTGCCTCGGAAAGCACGTTAAGCCGTTGGTCCCGGCTGTCATTTGAAGATCTTTGACAGACGTTACGAATAGTCAGACGCTTGAGATCTGACACCAGTCTAGCCAAGGGGTACCGTGATACCCAGTTACTAGGTTGAGGAGGTCAGATAGGCTGTCGCTCCATGTAAAACACTGGTACTCAGCTAAATTCGGTTAGACTGGAAGCCGACCCCAACATAGTTGGGAAAAGGCTAAGCAGATGATGAGTTTTCACACGTCAGGGTACGGGGGAAGGTCTCTTTTCATCATCGCTTTTGCGCTCAGAGGCCTTAGTGCAAGTTTTTACTCACGGTCAATCGCGTTAACGTAAACGTCAATTTGTATGGAAACTGGATAAGCGCCGTCTGGGGACGGTAAGGAGAAACCTCTTTTTTTGTATACATTTTGACATAAGAGATCGTTTACGTAACACGAGTGAGCGTGAGTCACGCGTGAGTAAAAACTCGCACTAAGGCCACTGTATGCTTATTCCGAGTTTATTAACGCCCTCACTCGTGATAACGTAAACAATCTCTTATGTCAAAATGTATACAAAAAAAACCGGCCAAGTGCGAGTCGGACTCGCGCACGAAGGGTTCCGTTCTTGGTAAATTGTGGTTTACGATTTATGACGTATTAAAAAAAAACTACTTACTAGATCTCGTTCAAACCAATTTTCGTCGGTAGTTTACATGATAATGTACATCATATATTTTTTTTAGTTTTATCATTCTCTTATTTTAGAAGTTACAGGGGGGACACACACATTTTACCACTTTGGAAGTGTCTCTCGCGCAAACTATTCAGTTTAGAAAAAAATGATGAGAAACCTCAATATCATTTTTGAAGACCTATTCATAGATACCCCACACGTATGGGTTTGATGAAAAAAAAAAATAGTTTCAGTTTCAAGTATGGGAACCCCCAAAATTTATTGTTATATTTCTATTTTTGTGTGAAAATCTTATTGCGGTTCACAGAATACATCTACTTACCAATTTTCAACAGCATAGTTCTTATAGTTTCGGAAAAAAGTGGCTGTGACATACGGACGGACAGACAGACAGACATGACGAATCTATAAGGGTTCCGTTTTTTGCCATTTGGCTACGGAACCCTAAAAAGAGGTTTCTCCTTACCGTCCCCAGACGGCGCTTATCCAGTTTCAATACAAATTGACGTTTACGTTAACGCGATTGACCGTGAGTAAAAACTCGCACTAAGGCCTATGTTTATGTTGACATGATTAGATGATTTAACAGTTTTATCTACCAAGCTATTATATATACATTCACAACTAATGAAATTGTATGTACAGCTGCAATCTAGGGGTCTTTAAGTCAAGAGTGAATAGGTTATTTCTAGGCAAGCGTGCTTCACCGTCGACCGGATCATAGCTTACCATCAGGCGAGATAGTGGTCAAGCGCGAGCCTATAAAATACAAAAAATAAAAAAAAAGTTAATTTTAAAAAAAGAAACAAGAAAAAATCATGCTGTGCAGTCGGAGGATCAGTGGTCAGCCAGTTTGCGAATGTTTCCTCCGACTGCACAGCATGATTTTTCTTGTTTACAGATTTTTACTTCTTAATCAGTCGGGTTTTTTATTTTAAAATTAACTTTTTTTATTTACAACTTTTTAGTTATATTTTTTTTTCGAATTACTTTTAAACATATAAGTGGTATATATTTTTGTAATCACCTCTTTAAACCCTTCATTTTGATACCCCACTCGATGGGTTTGGAAAATAAAAAAAATTGGGACCCGCACAATATGGCGCCCAAAATCCGCCATGTTTGTTTTTTTAGAACTTCACCTATCTAAGAACACTTGGGCAGTCAAGACTTATCTATCGATGTCTTAATTATATAAATCGGCCAAGCGGTTTAAAAGATATGAGGTAATAAAGAATATTACATGCATACAAACATACATACATACAAGATACGCGCGAAACACATAACCCAGTCGGCTAATAAAAAAAAATAGGGATGTTGCCTGGGTAGAAAAATGATAATTCTATTTAGTCCATCAGTGAGATTATTATATAATATTGGACCCGTATTTATTGCTTTAACAAATAAATACAAATTTACAAAGATAAAACGCATCAAAGTTCAGGAGTGGGGGCTTGTGACGTCACTTTGTCAGTATGAAGTGTAGCACACCGTGACGTCATACGATATTTCAACGCAATATATCGTCGTAATTTTTTGTTTACGTGTCCAATATTTTTATTAACTGACGAACTAAATAGATATTTTTTTGTCAACATACTTTTTGTATGTTTTATGCATATTACCTATTAGTTTTTCTGTTAAATCGGATTACCACATAAGTCTCGAAACAAGGGCTTTGCTGTTTCATTAGAGGTAAAACCGGGAGGACGTTAACTAAGCTAGATTGTGAATTAGGTCACCCTATGATACTATGCCTAGCCTATAATGTTTATATCAGCATTATGGCGTACTGAACGCGCCATGCTAAGCTTGTTTACGTAAAATTGAATTGTATACATGTAATTTTTTACCCGACTGCAGAAGGAGGGTAATGTGTTTATCAGTTTATGTATGTATGTTTGTTCCTATTTGGCGTTCTAGGGGCCAATTTTGATGGTTGGTCTATCGATTTGTCCTGGCTACAATATTGTGGGGGCTTAATCTTTATTTTTCATCCAAACCCATCGTGTGGGGTATCAAAATAAAGGGTTATGAGAAGTGATTTCAAAAATATATAAGACTTATATGTTTAAATGTACATAATCCGAAAAAAACAAATTGAATAAAAAGTTATAATCAAAAAAAGATAATTCAAAAAATCAAAACACCCGACTGCTTAAGAAAGCGAACTAAAAATGTATGTTTTGAATTAACTTTTTTATTATCTCTTGAAGGTGGCCGCTGAAAAAAATGATTTTATGGAATACTGCTATAGTGATATCCATCACCCCTGGCAGGTCAAATGAGGGAGGAGAAGGGGAGAACGCAAGCTGTGATATAATAAAGAAGACAAATCCAGCCAGGATTTACTCTCAGTCGATTATTTTGCAGTAAAGGCGTTAGTTACTTATTTTGTTTCAAATCTCTAACGTTGTTTTTTCTTTTTAAGGTTATCAAACAGATCCTTTTTAGACCAAAGAGAAACTAAGAAGGCCATTTCGGTAACCAGAAAGTGCAGCTAGTCAATTAACTATACTATCTCGGAAAGTTTAAGGAGCTCGTGGCTAAATAATAACAGCCGCACGGGTCGATCTTCAAGGTTAAGCAACGCTTGACGAGGTCGGTCCGTGGATGGGTGACCATTTCAACATGCCGAGTTTCTTCCGTGCCTCGGAAAGCACGTTAAGCCGTTGGTCCCGGCTGTCATTTGAAGATCTTTGACAGTCGTTACGAGTAGTCAGGAGCTTGAGATCTGACACCAGTCTAGCCAAGGGGTACCGTGTTACCCAGTTACTGGGTTGTGGAGGTCAGATAGGCAGTCGCTCCATGTAAAACCCTGGTACTCAGCTGAATCCGGTTAGACTGGAAGCCGACCCCAACATAGTTGGGAAAAGGCTAGGCAGATGATGATCTCGGAAAGTTTAACACGTGTCAAATTCCAACTCGGTAAACAATAAAACGGATTGGTGACTTTAGTTCCGCCCGTGATACAACCTAGGACCTAGGTACCTATATGAAAGTCATGATGACTATTAAAACCGGCCAAGTGCGAGTCGGACTCGCGCACGAAGGGTTCCGTACCATTATCGCAAAAAAACACCACAAAAATCACGTTTGTTGTATGGGAGCCCCACTTAAATATTCATTTTATTCTGTTTTTAGTATTTGTTGTTATAGCGGCAACAGAAATACATCATCTGTGAAAATTTCAACTGTCTAGCTATCACGGTTCATGAGATACAGCCTGGTGACAGACAGACAGACGGACCGCGGAGTCTTAGTAATAGGGTCCCATTTTTACCCTTTGGGTACGGAACCCTAAAAACTACTGAAATGGTTTTATAACGGTTCCTTTTGAGCTTACGCTTTTTTGGTCTTTCATAGACGTGCTACGGCTACGCTACGACTCCTACGAAAAATATTTAGGGTCGTGTTTCATAGGGTTCAAAATGCCGAATAGGCACATCTAACAGAAAATTTAAAAGAAAAGCCTGAGTTCATCCATTAAATTAAATTACCACTAACTCGCCTGATGGTAAGCGATGATGAGGTCTACGGTGAAGCAAAATTGCCTAGAAGTAACCCATTCACTCTTGACTTAACGACCCCAAGGTTGTAGCTATCAGGGAACAAAGACTCCGGAAGGGAGTTCCACTCCTTAGCTGTGCGCACAATGAAAGTATTAGCAAAACGCTTTGTGCGTATGGGTGGGATGTCCACCATGTACCGATGGCGCATGGCCGTACGTCTTGTAGTCCGATGATGGAAAGGGCTAGGCGGAATTAAACTGTGCAGTTCCGTCGAACACTCCCCGAAATGTAACCGATAAAAACAGACAGGCTGGCAACTCGGCGCCGATGTTCGAGGCTCTGGAGCTTTGACGCGACCAGTGCATCGTTGCCAATAAGCCTCTTGGCCCGTCTTTGAATCGACTCAAGTACTCCAAACTGGTATTTGGCAGATCCGTTCCAGAGGTGAGAGCAGTACTCCATGCATGACCGAACTTGCGCTTTATACAACTTATTTCGATTTGGTAATGAAGCGGAGGGCAATGATTTCAGTATGTACTTTTAAAATGTATAAAGGCTTGTCTTATATCGATGCCTTAGTTCACAATTGCACTAACTACAAAATTTTCATTTTTGAGGAGAGAGCTTTAAAGTTTTTTAAAGTTTAGACGAGAACAGTAGAAAATCCAAGTAAAATAACAAAAAAAATATGCATCTATTCATAAGACTAGTCCTTTTACTCCATCATATCTCAATATTGTAATATTAGTTTAAACGTTACCTTTTCAAAATGGCCAAATAAACATAAAACCCCCCATTTAATACATTTGTGCACTAAGATTGATTATGCTGACTGGCATTAAGTGAAAAACTCTATACTATTGCAAATGTATATAATACGTTTGTGTTTTGAAATTTCATGCAGTTGAGAAACTTAAAATCAGTTAAAGTATATCTTGATTGGTTTTACAAAAATAAAGACCATTAGTATAATACCACATTCATGGAACATTAAACGAACTCATTTAATACAATTGTGACCCACGGTTTTGGTAGATAGAGACGGAATAACGGTATTTCGATGCGCGGAAACGAAAGAGCATGACATTTAGTGTATTTGGCATTAAAAAAGTAAAAATTGAAAATTTTGTAGTTAGTGCAATTGTGAACTAAGGCATCGATATATGAAGGCGTACTCCCGCTCTCTTGTCTCAATGGAATAAATGGGACTAAGCTCAGCAATAGGTACGTACTTTTTTAGGGTTCCGTAGCCAAATGGCAAAAAACGGAACCCTTATGGATTCGTCATGTCTGTCTGTCCGTCCGTGTGTCACCACTTTTTCCGGAACTATAGCTGTTGAAACTTGGTAAGTAGATGTATTCTGTGAACCTCATTAAGATTTTCACACAAAAATAGAAAACAAACAATACATTTTGGGGGTTCCCCATACTTAGAACTGAAACTCATTTTATTTTTATCAAACCCATACGTGTGGGTGGGGTCTCTATGGATAGGTCTCCAAAAATGATATTGAGGTTCCTAATTAAAAAAAAATTAACTGTCTTGGATCCCGCAACGAAATTAATCAGAAAAGAATAATGGAGGAGTAGGACAAAATATAGGTAAGGATGGTATCTTGCTGTGCGTCTAGATGTCCGATGGTAGAAAGGCGGGCGGGGGAGGGGGACGGTGGGATGAGGTCGTGGAGATCTTGCGCACATTCACCGAAGTACAGTCTGTAGAGGACCGACAAACAGGCAACCTTGCGGCGATGAGCCAAGCTGTGAAGCTTGGCATCTATCAGTTTAACGTCGCCAATGAACTCTGCGTTCCACCGAGTCAAGCGCGCCAAGTTGATATTTAGCTAAGCCATCCAAAAGCTGGCTGCAATACTCCATGCAGGATCGGACTTGCGCTTTTTAAAGTATTAAAAGCTGCCAGGCGTAAAGTATCGCTTCACTCTATTTAGGATGCCCAGTTTTTGGGCTGCAATTTGGGCTTTGTACTCAATTTGGGCGCCGAAGTTGAGACTGGATGTCAGCTCCATGCCCAGGAGCTCGAGCCGATCAGTTACAGGAACAGATGTAGGAGAAAAGTAGGAGTTTGGTTGAAACGACTCCTATTAGCGGTATAAATACTGTACTAGCACTTTCTTATCAAAGTGGTGTTTGAAGATTCAAAAGCCATGAGACTGAAATTATGAGCGAATGGTGCCTGAAATAGGTTATCAATAAAGGCCTGTGTCACCAGGGCACTCCCGCTGCTATGAACGAAGAAGCATTGTATAGCTCGATTCAAACTTAATGGCAACTGTGTAGTTCGCTACTCGCTGCGCAGTTCTCCCCTCACCCCCGCTGTCACATGAAAATGCTACACCGCATCGACACGGGAGCGTTCTGAGCCGCCTTTAAATTTGAATCGAACTATAACAAAGTGTTTTTACCCGACTGCCGAAGGAGGGTAATGTGTTTATCAGTCTGTGTATGTATGTATGTTTGTTTGTGGCGTTCTAGAGACCAAACGCGTTGGTCGATTTTGATGATTCTTACGTCAATCGATTCGTCTGAACCCTGCGAGCGTCACTGGCTACATTAGAATAGCAAAATAGAAAAACGGCGGCTTTTGGGCGCTTTAACGTGGGGGCTTAAATATATTTTTTTTCCAAACCCACCGTGTGGGGTTTCAAAATGAAGGGTTTTAAGAGGTGATTAGAAAAATATATATTACTTCTATGTTTAAATGTACCTAATTCTAAAAAAGAATAACTAAAAAGTAATAAATAATAATTAAAAAATTAAAAGTAACAAAAAAACCCGACTGCTTAAAAAGCCAACTAAAAAGACGTAAACAAGAAAAAATTCATGCTGTGCAGTCGGAGGATTCATCTGGTTTTGGTCAGTCAGCAGCAGTCGCGTAGGTATCCTCCGACTGCAAAGCATGATTTTCTTCTTGTTTACGTCTTTTTAGTTGGCTTTTTAAGCAATCGGGTTTTTTGTTATTTTAAAATATTTTTTAAGGAAATACGGAATGCTATGATGGTGATTCACTGATAAACACTGACTCAAACACATTCTGATGTACTCTTATGAAAGTGATGATGTTCGCTTTTAAAGCTGTACACAGATTACGTTTCAAATTCTTTAGAGACGTCTAACATTGGCACAGATCACAAACGACTGGCCGAGTGGAGTCTGGCGTCTGATGATGCTTTAATAATCAATTAGTTAACAATGGACGCGTGTTTTAAAAGAACATTTTCCTTATTTTCCACAGTATTACGATTATTTCCTACGACGAATTTGTGTCACTCCGATTTACAATTTACTGGTAAATAAGAAATCATCAATGCACAGTTAGCAAGCGTGGTGATTAAGGCTCATGCCTTCTATGTCAGAGAAGAGACTTTTGCCCAGCCGTGGGTGGAGCACTTACTGCCGGTACTTATTGCACAGAGCATGGAATGACTAGAGACGCCACTGCTTATAATATCTTGGTCGCGCAACTTTCAGCTGTCATAGTAACAGTCATAATTGTCAAGAGCCGTCAATTTCTACGAGTAAGCGGTGATACTCTTTGATAGGTTTGGTTTGTATGGAAAGTTTTTTGATAATGACGTTTCTGGCAATGGCCGCAGAGGCGATTGGTCTATGTCTAGGTACATATACAAACAGTAAGGAAACTACCAACAAACGCTCGAAACGGCACACTCACACAAACGTACGCACCGACGAGACCGTTCGTGCACTTTCGAGGTAATGTCAGTACTAAGTGCCGCTTCGCGACGAGTGGTCACGAAAGTTTGTGTTAGTGTGCCGTTTCGAGCGTTTGTAGGTAGTTTCCTTACTGTTTGTATATGTTTACTGTGTCTATGGGCTTCTCGGTGCATTGTATCTATACCTTTTTTTATGTCCTATAGACTCGTGCTTAACCATTATCTCACCTATTTGCCTATTTATGGATTACGGATTAGTTATATTTGAGGACTATTAAATTTGGTAATTGTCGAAACGTGGTGATTGATTCTCGTGAATTATCTCAATGAGGAGACTTTTGGCCTGAATTGCAGTTAAAGGGTCGGTATAGTTTAAACGTGTTATGAAGTACAGACATTCGGCCGTTGACAGTGTCAATTTCAGGGTCATCCGTGCATAGACTAACTAAACTATAGACATGCGCAGTTCCGAGATCGAATGATCCAAGACACTGCAATTTAACCACGTAAACCTGCCATCCATAAATCCATCCCTATCATACCCTGATAGCATATCTTACTTACGAGTATAAGATCCCTCTCGTTTTGACAGTTCAAGTTCGACAATATCCGTTGCGTATCTTTTGCTGTCAAGGAGACGATGTTTTCTAACTTAAGCAGCAATGAATTGTGTTAGACAGAAAGATCTATTGCATTATTTATGTTGTATACAAAATGACTAAACACTTTGATATGGTCGTTGTTAAAAATTATCTACTTCCTCCATGCAACGCGGGGCTTTTTAATACCGAACCATTTTACCAACAAAATATTGAAGCAGTTGATCTGTCATTGCAGTCATTGGATGAACTTGTATAGGTAACAAGAGAGAGATCTTCAGATAATGGCCGTCATTTGAAACACCCTGTACAGGTAACAAAAGCGCTGTAGATGTTTGATGTTAGAAATATGGTTGTACCATTGTCAACCTCTATCTAAGTACAATAGGTACTTACACATATGCCCAACCCTATGGGGAATTCTGGTGCATTATTATGTATACATAGCATATGTATACCTTGGATACAGATAATATGATACTAGCTTACAGATGCCTCATCCCATACAAAGAAACCGTGCCGACGTAACTAGCGTTTTTCATCTGATTTATACCGATAATTTTTCTATCTATCACCGTGGAACGGAACCGAACGGGATCGATGTAGGTACAATAAATAATCAGTATAATCAGTACAGTACGTCGGCACGGATTTTTTGTAAGGGATGAGACACCACTGCCTAGGAACAGCCAGATCTGATGTTATGAAACTTAGCACCAATCCGATTACGAGCGAATATTAAGTTAGGTATATCTTTATATGTATGTAGTAGCAAATATGTATAACTATTTTGCCAAATGTTTTCGTATACCGCCCGGCGCGTCAGGGGCGTAGGTACAGAGTAGGTATGCCAAACCCGAGAGCTTGTGTGCACTGATACGAATCATTAAACGATGTAGGTATCTAGGTATGTGCGGTAACAAATACTAATTCGGTTCTTGAACTCGAGGGCTTTGCTGATAAAAGCGGTGATGACAACTACCGGGAATGGAGTGGTCATAATGACACCATGATTCAATGGTTTGGCATGTTTACTTCATAGCTGTTTTTCAGTATTTACCTAGGAAGGTAGGTGCTTAGTAGGCAACTTGTTAAGAGTTAGTTTAATAGTTACTTTGGACAAATATGCTCAAGTTTGTGACATCCGAGTTAGAAATATTATATCTATGCATTCGACCATCGGCCACGCTTCGGAACCTCTCCCTAATTACGGCAATAAACGTCCAATTTAAAAACGGTCATTTGCTTTTTCGACATCCCCGGCGTAAAAGAAGCAGATTTAGCAATTCCTAGTGGAAGTCCCGGGTCGACTACTCCTGCAGGGAGCCACCCCGGCTCTCACCCACCCTCCCAACTTTCACTCTCTTGTGCGTCGGGGATCTCGACCCTACAGCGGCGACAAAACGTTGTTCATGCCTGAACACGCGCACGATGTTATAGCCCCTACAAGCAAAAGCTTTAGAGGCGAACGTCGCTTGCAGGCGGATAGTGCGAGGTCGAGAACATTTGAGCGATGCGTCTAGGGCGTAATAAGTGTTGACACATCGCCACGGAATACTGGGCCATATGTTAACGACTGTAAGGGCGAAGTCTGCGTGCCGTTTTAAGTGTTACACGCACAGTGTACTGCTGCTGAAGACAACACCGGCGAGTACCGGATCCCTCGTCAGTGGGCAACCCGCGCACATTTCACGAATATTTCATATGCCGCGCCTGATTTAGCGATTAAAGAATACAAAAAGCGCTTAATTTGTGGTCGCTCACGATTTGAGTGACACGTGTGTCCGCCCGCGCGTTTCGTAAACAATAACAAAGACTGAGAACTTTGAATTTGAAAATTACCGAATCTTGATAAGTACTCATAGTGATACCACTTATAATGAGTGACCCATTTAGGACCTGAACTTAATTCAACAACTTTAATTCAGTTAGGTAGTGCTAGGTATCACGTAGCGACACTACGTACACTATCTATATAGTTACCTACTCGACATCATCGTGTTACCACATGACGTCATTGTCAGTAGATCAACCTCTAGTTTCCGTTTGCTTCGATACTTGTGGTTTCTTGCCGAAGCAAACAATTAGATCTCGGCAGTAGTCGACTGTTGTGAATGTGGGCGGTCAGCAGTAACATCGGTATGATAAATAACAGTTGTGTACAAACAAATAAGCGGTCATTACGGCGTTAGATAAATAGTTGTAAATTGAAAGTAGTTACAAGTAATGAAGATAAAGAAAACAGCAGATCATTTGCCGTATCTATCAACATGAAAAGTATCGCAACAACTGTTGAGTGTTGTGGTAAACAATAACAAACAAACAGAAGTTAGTTCCCGGTAGTTAGACTCGACGCAGTTTGAGGTAAAGTTGGTTATTGTTTGTGCTTCGTAGGTACGAGGACGTCGCAAGAGCAGAAAGACGGAGCAGAAGCCGAGGTCGGGCGCGCCCGCGTCGCCGCTGCGGCCGCTCCGACCCTATGCCCACGCGATAAGGCGCACAACGCCGCGCACACCCGCTGACCTCACCGCACCGCCGGCAAATAATAAATATGTAACACTGATAAAAGCCGCAGAAGCGATGACCGGCAAGTATTTAGGGATTCTCGTTTGGCAAACACGACGGGTCATCGCGCCCCCGGCGCCGCTCCGAGGCCGCCAAGTTGTGGCCGGTGCCGGTGCGGCCGACCACCGGCTATTTCTAGCCATCCGGCAACCGGCGACATTCGAAATTGGCGGGCGCGGGTCCTGCGGCGGCCTCCGGCGCGGCGCTTGGAGGAAGCGAAAGAAGTTATGAAAGTCACGTGCTTGGTACGTACCTGCGTGAGGCGGAGGTGTGTGGTGTCGCGCTCGAAGCACTCGTGTCGGAGGCGCGCGGCACACTGGCGGGCAGCAGCCGCGGCGCCGGCAGCACGCCCCCCGCGCCCCCGCGCCCCGCGCCCCCTCGCCCGCCTGCCGTCGGGAGCGCCGCCGCCGCCGTCGCTCGTCGTCACTGACATCAGCGGAGCCGCCGGCCGCCTCCCCATATCTCGCACGCACGCAACTCGCTGTCACCTCTGCGTGACCCTCGCGAGTCGCGCCCGTTGCCCGGCTAGCCGCACCGACCTATGTTTCATCGTATAGCTATACCCACTGAACACCGACCATAGCGGCCGACGATTCTAATTACATTACGTCTGCTTATAATATTGTAATTGACACAAAAACGTACCTGAGCCGAGGTTGGCGTGTTATCGACAAGATTCCATTTTCACCTGGAGGTGTGGCCCCCCAACTAACAAACCCATTCAAGGTTTATGGTAGGGTCCAACCTGAACCGTTTTACAGGTGATGTTGAGCGTGTTGAACGATTTAATTATGATAGAATTTATACATTAATTTCAACAAAGACAATGGCAGGAGTGGTTGTTGACACGTATGCATGTGTGTACATACTTATGTACGGTTCTCGGGTAGCTATAGCTAAGTAAGTACTTGTAACCTTTAAGAACAAGATGAATGTTCGCAACGGTTTTATTGGCACAATCTCTTGATACAGCTGTGAGCACAAGCAGCGGGTTTTCCTTATATTTTTGGGAAAATTAAGAGTTGGACAGCAACAACTTTCTTCCCCGTCACTAAGTATAAAAAACAGGCACACAACTATAATATATCATATCTGTAACTGATAATGGTATTATTACAGATTCGCAACAAGAGAAGTTGGCACAGATTGGTTCCAATTAAGGCAAATAAGTGGTCGTACAGCAAAACCATTAAAGTAGAGCAGATTAAACTAATTAGTGAGACATCTTATCAATCAATTAATTTTATTTCAATCCGTTACTCAGCATTATTATAAGCCTCAGTGCATCTGTGTCATCTATGCTATTGATGACGTCATTAATTAATACCAATCAGTACCTAGGTAGTACTACGTATTGCTAAGAGGTACTGCTACCATTTTGAAGCCTCTAGGACTTGCTCAATGGCCGCTAATATCTATGAAATTAATAAAAAACAATATCTGTGTCGTTTAGCGTATCTGTCAGATACGGTAACCGAACTTATCTGGAAGTGTTCGAATTTAGTGACCATAGATTTAACAGCAGTAAAAAAAATCTGGCTAAGTACGAGTCGGACTCGCGCACGATGGGTTCCGTACCATTATCGCAAAAACGGCATAAAAATCAGAGGCAGCAGAAATACGTCATCTGTGAAAATTTCAACTGTCTAGCTATCACGGTTCATGAGATACATCCTGGCGACAGACAGACAGACAGACGCACCGCGAAGTCTTAGTAATAGGGTCCCGTTTTTACCCTTTGGGTACGGAATCCTAAAAAAGTTTATAAAATCAAAAAACCCGACTGCAAAGATGTAAACAACAAGAAAATCATGCTGTGCAGTCGGATGATACATATTCGCGAGCTGGCTGACCAAAACTGTAGATATCCTTCACTTATCTAAGAATCCCTAAGAATCTAAGAGACCTATCTAACGATGTCTTAATTATGAAATCCGTCAAGTGGTTTAAAAGATACGAGGTAATAAAGAATATTACATAGATACATACAAGATGGAGAGGGCTATGCATTGCTCGGAGTTTCCTTGCGTGATCGAATCAGAAATGTAGAGATCCGCAAGAGAACCAGTGTTACCGACATAGTCCGAAGAATTACCAAACTTAAGTAGCAGTGGGCAGGGCACATTGCTCGCAGAACGGATGGCCGATGGGGCAGAAAGATTCTGGAGTTGCAACCGCGAAGCGGCAGCCTAATTGTGTAAGTAAATTCAGAGTGTATGTGTGTTTTTTACACACATACACTCTGAAAACGAAAGAAGTTGAATAAAGATTCAACTTCTTTGTGTATGTGTGTGTTTTTGGGAAAGAAACAGATTGTTTCCTTTGCCGAATTAACTTACACAATTAGGCTGCGGGTGACGTTGCGTTGGAAGGCCTTCCACCAGGTGGACCGATGACCTGGTGAAGATTGCGGAGATCCGCTGGTTGCTAGACGCACGGGACCGGTCCATGTGGCGACGCTTGGGGGAGGCCTATGTCCAGCAGTGGACGTCTTTCGGCTGATATGATGATACAAGATACGCGCGAAAAACATAACCCTTTCCTTGCAGCGGCTAGCAATGTAAACTGTTTAGCAATCCAGATTGACTGCATTGATATCTTATAAGTTGAATTAAGAATCTAATGGAATTATTCTCTAAAGAAGAATCTGCTAAACAGGAAGATTTTTATGAACACTGATGAAGATAATATAAGTTTAGATGATAACGCAAGAACTGCAAGTATCAAGTAATTACGTCACTCTTAACTGTTTTCTAACCTCCGTGTATTAGGTGACGGATAAGGAAAGGCCACGCCCTTCCATCCCGTGGGTGCGAGGCCTCTGCGAGACCATAATGAGGTCAATTCGCAACCTACCTAGTACACTTTAATCATCAGTATCTACAGGATTACTGATTTAATACTGAACTGATGCTGTCGATGTCGGTTTCTGTCGGATAGCGGATCATTTTTAGGGTTCCGTACCCAAAGGGTAAAAACGGGACCCTATTACTAAGACTCCGCGGTCCGTCTGTCTGTCACCAGGCTGTATCTCATGAACCGTGATAGCTAGACAGTTGAAATTTTCACAGATGATAAATTTCTGTTGCCGCTATAACAACAAATACTAAAAACAGAATAAAATAAATATTTACGTGTGGCTCCCATACAACAATTTTTGCCGTTTTTCGCGATAATGGTACGGAACCCTTCGTGCGCGAGTCCGACTCGCACTTGGCAGATTTTGTTAATTATTCTCGATACTTTTATCTGATGCTGAAGACAATGTCAAATCTAGACATTTTAACTGCACATGCTATTTACTGATTTAAAACTGAATTGTTGATGTTGGTAACTATGATATTCCTTGATAGCTGCATTAAGAATTTGAAGTTAAGTATTTGTCAATTTCTACTTTATCTTGATCAGTTTGGCATTTAAAAAATTGGCATCAAAGTACCCTACGTCAATTATTGCCATCAAAGTACTCTATGTCAAACATTGGCATCAAAGTACCATACGTCAAACATTGGCATCAAAGTACCCTACGTCAAAAATTGGCATCAAAGTACCCTACGTCAAACATTGGCATCAAAGTACCCTACGTCAAACATTGGCATCAAAGTACCCTACGTCAAACATTGGCATCAAAGTACCCTACGTCAAACATTGGCATCAAAGTAGGGTTTGATACGTTCTTAAATATAAATACTCAATTCAGAAACGGCCCATGATTTGATAACGAATCGATATTTTCAATATAATGATTAATAAACTTCTGTTGATTAAAGTGATGATGATTCCAACCTTAAGCTGACTTAAGAGTGTTAGTGCTGCTAAGTTGATTCAACAAAACGGGCACTTTTGAACTAAATAATTCAACTAAATGGGGATTCGACTGTATGCATGATGTTCACTGATTACTCCAAAGGACTAAAAATCAAACTGCCTAGAGTTTTTCCTGACTATATTGGGGCGGCTTCCAGTCTTACCGGATTCAGCTGAGTACCAGTGTTTTGAATGAAGCGACCGCCTATCTGACCTCTACAACCCAGTAACTGGGTGACACGGTACTCCTTGGCAAGACTGGTGTCAGATCTCAATCTCTTCTGACTATCCGTAACGACTGTCAAAGATCTTCAAATGACAGCCGGGAACAACGGCTTAACGTGCTTTCCGAGGCACGGAGGAAACATGGTATGTTGAAATGGTCACCCATGCTACTTGGGGTCGGTGCAACACGTTTTCTTCTTCTATACCGTCCTGTCCTCCGTCACGCCATCTGACTCCCTTTTCTTTCATATCACTCCTCACACAGTCCATCCACCTTTTCTTTGGGCTTCCTCTCACTCTCCATCAATTCACATTTATATTCATAACTCTTTTAGTAACATGCGTTTCATCCCTCCTCATCACATGCCCATACAAGGACAAACGGTTTCCTTTCAATTTTTCTGTCACTGGTGCCACTTTCAAACTTTCTCTAATATACTCATTTCTCACTTTATCCATTCTCGTCTCTCCGCACATCCATCTCAACATTCTCATCTCTGCTACATGAAATCTCTTTTCATCAATAGTGTGAAGATCTATCAGTAAAAGAATACGGATGTTTCCGTAGAAAATGATAATTCTGTTTTGTTGGTAGAAAATGATAATTCTGTTTTGTTGGTAGAAAATGATAATTCTGTTTTGTTGGTAGAAAATGATAATTCTGTTTTGTTGGTAGAAAATGATAATTCTATTTTGTTGGTAGTAAATGATAATTCTTTTTCGCTGGTAGAAAATGATAATTCTGTTTCGTTGGTAGAAAATGATAATTGTCTTCAGTCCGTCAGTGAGATTATAAAATATTAGGTCATTACATATGAAATTGGAGTTTTGTAAGGGAGGAACAAAGTCGTCTTTCTTTTTATAATATATTTATTGAATCAAAGTATGTACCATTGCTATCTATGCACTTTTACCATCTCATAGGTAGTTCATTGATCCCTTTACTAAAAAAACCATTCGGACGGGCATCAATAAAATCTTTGATGGCGCTTTGGACTGCCCCATCGGAGTTGAATTTTTTCTCTTGCAAGAAGTTATCCAAATTTCGAAAAAAAATGGTAATATGTTAGAGCAAGGTCCGGGGAGTACGGTGGATGTCTTAGACATTCCAATTGAAGCTCCTCTAATTTGGTAGCCGTCTGTTGTGCAGTGTGTGGTCTAGCGTTGTCCTGAAGCAGCAGTGGCCTAGAGCGATTGACCAGCCTCGGCTGTTTAGCAGCTAGCTTTTCCATCATGGTTTGCAGTTGCTGACAATAGACATCTGCTGGTATCGTCTGGCCAGATTTAAGAAAGCTGTAGTGAACGACACCGGCACTAGTCCACCAAACGCTCACAAGTATTTTTTTTTGTGTCAATTTTCGCTTGGGGCAGGATTTGGCTGGTTCGCCAGGGTTAAGCCATTGCGATGAGCGTTTCCGATTATTGTACAGGATCCACTTTTCATCACAGGTAATGATTCGATTTAAAATCCCTTCATTATTGTGCCGGTTGAGTAATGTAACGCAGCAGTCGACGCGCGTTTTTCGGTTTGCTGCACTCAATTCATGAGGTACCCACCTTTCAATCTTTTTCACCTTTCCAATTTGCTTCAAGTGGATTAAAACAGTTTTATCACTAACACCGCAGACTGCAAATAACTCGGACGTGGTTTGCGATGGATCCGCTTCCACAATAGCCTTCAATTCTTCATTATCAACTATGGTCTCCGGCCGTCCACGGAGCTTGTTCTACAGGTCGAAATTTCCAGAACGAAAACATTGGAACCAAAAACGCACTGTGTTTTCTTTTGCGACACCGTCGCCATACACATCATTAATCTTTCGAGCCGTTTCTGCAGCACTGGTGCCACGATGGAACTCGTACTCGTAAATAACGCGATATTTCAAGTATTCCATTTTGTAAACTGACTGGCGCAAGGAAAAAACCAAAAGAGGGAAAAACCAATGAATTACGGTTTTCCAAACACAAAAGCATGAGTAAATAGCTGTATAAATTTAAAATTGGAATTCCAAACCAAAGAGGAGATATTTGAGATTTATTTGGCCAGTACGACCAATTTTATAGGTAAGGCGTTAAGGACCTAATAATATTGGCCTCGTATTTTTTGCTTTACCAAACCAAATCAATAAAAATTTACAAAGTTAAAGCGCATCAAAGTTCAGGAGTGCTTAGAGGGCTTGTGACGTCACTAAGGCAGTAAAAAGTGTACCAGCGGCGTGACGTTTCATGATATTTCAACGCATTATATCGTCGTCACTTTATGTTTGCGTGTCAAAAGAAAAAAATACGTGTCCAATATTTTTTATTAATCTACAAAAAACTAATTTTTAGTAAACTGCCCTATTGTGGTGGTCGGATTATCTACTACCAGAGCCAGAGAATACTCTTTACAAATACACAATTTTACCTCTATAGATATTGGTTGAGGTTAAGAATACTATTAAAACTCCGTCTCAAGCTAGGCCAGCTCAAGGTCAAACTGACGTGTTTGTCAACTGCGATGTAGGTACCTCAGTACCTCTGCTTACCTATTCGAAGAAAACAGGACTGATATCGTGTTATGTTGTAAGCACTAGCTTATACTTACAAACGATCTATTCAAATTGCTTTTTAGGGTTCCGCAGCCAAATAGCAATAACGGAACCCTTATAGATTCGTCATGTCTGTCCGTCTGTCTGTCTGTCTGTCTGTCCGTCCGTATGACACAGCCACTTTTGCCCGAAACTATAAGAACTATGCTGTTGAAACTAAGTAAGTAGATGTATTCTGTTAACCGCATTAAGATTTTCACACAAAAATAGAAAAAAAAACAATAAATTTTGGGGGTTCCCATACTTGAAACTGAAACTAATCCTTTTTTTTTTTCATCATCTCATCTATGGATAGGTCTTCTGAGGGTTCTAATATTTTTTTTTTCTAAACTGAATAGTTTGCGCGAGAGACACTTCCAAAGTGGTAAAATAGGTCTCCCCCTGTAAATTCTAAAATAAGAGAATGATAAAACTAAAAAAAAAATATATGATGTACCATGTAAACTTTCACCGAAAATTGGTCTGAACGAGATCTAGTAAGTAGTTTTTGTTTAATACGTCATAAATCGTAAACCGCGATGTACCAAGCACGGAACCCTTCGTGCGCGAGTCCGACTCGCACTTGGCCGGTTTTTATCGCTACTTTAGACTAAAATACTACAAAAACTGAACAAATGTTAGGTAAAAAGATCGAAGGCTACATACATATAAGTTAGTATAACTAACCCCTTACCAAAATGAACTCCGAGCTTCGCCCGGTTCGTGTTCGTTCAATCATTTCCCACGCTTGCCCTCGTCGGCTTAGTGGCAGTATCTAAGGGCACGGCGCGGCATTTAGCGTGTTCGATTCCAGAAACTTTCAGTTCTAGCTAGTGAAATTATTTGAGTTAAGTAATTAGTTGTAGTTTGTGAATTTAATCATAACTAGGTATTGGTACTTCCGAATACTCAAAAACTCAAAAAACTCGACTGCAAAGATGTAAACAAGAAGAAAATCATGCTGTGCAGTCGGAGGATACATATTCACGAGCTGGTTGACCAAAACTTTAAATATCTTTGCAGTCAGGGTTTTTTGGTTTCATAAACTTTTTTTTATTTACATTTTTTTTTTTTTTCTAATGGCTTTGATTGAAAGATGTAAGTGATATATATTTTTTAATCACCTCTAAAACCCTTCATTTTGATACTCCACAGGATGGGTTAAGATAAAAAAATAAAATTGCAACCCTGTAAGGGTACCCAAAATCCGCCATGTTTCTTTTTTCTTAACGGCACTTATCTAAGAACACTTGGGCGACCAAGACCTATCTAACAATGTCTTTATTATAAAGATCCGTCAAATGGTTTGAAATATACGAGATGATAAAGAATATAACATACATACAAACATACATACTAATAGGATACGCGCGAAAAACATAACCCTTTCCTTGCAGCCGGGTAAAAAACATAACCCTTTCCTTGCAGCCGGGTAAAAAACATAACACTTTCCTTGCAGCCGGGTAAAAAAGCTTGAGATCGTGACAAGCTATTAAGTACCAATATAATGGTATATAATAATAATAAACATTTATCATTATTATGATTATGTATACCAAAAGGTGTGATTCCGAACTCCGCTGCACGCAGCAGTGCTGCCGCAGCTCTACTGGTCCCCATATTATATTTTATATAGGTTTGTATAAGATTACATTCCGAGCTCCGCAGCAATGCCGCGTCAGCAATGCAGTGGCAGCACTGCTGCGCGGCAGTGTCACCCCACCCGTGCCGCCGCCGAGACGCCGCTACCACAGTAATAATATCAGTATGGAAACTACCTACAAACGCTCGAAACGGCACAGTCACACAAACGTACGCACTGACTAGACCATTCGTGGACTTTCGAGGTAATGTCAGTACTAAGTGCCGCGTTGCGACGAGTGGTCACGTAAATTTGTGTTAGT
The DNA here is from genome assembly GCA_949775005.1 of Orthosia gothica. Taxonomy (NCBI): domain Eukaryota; kingdom Metazoa; phylum Arthropoda; class Insecta; order Lepidoptera; family Noctuidae; genus Orthosia; species Orthosia gothica. The sequence continues at coordinate 4,808,870 of OX459062.1, read as the reverse complement.
GTGCCGTTTCGAGCGTTTGTAGGTAGTTTCCATACTGTTTGTGGCAGCAATGCCGCGACAGCAATGCAGCGGCAGCACTTCTGCGCGGCAATGTCGCCACGCCGCCGACCGCCGCGCCGCGGACGTAACAGTTAGTCAGTCAGTTCAGTAGTGACGCGTCCGCCGCATCGATAGTAAGTACCTACATGAGTAAAATTAAACAGTTTTTTATTTAAACGACAGTACTCTCTGAATTTTTGCTCATCACTTATCAAATGTTTTTTAATCAGCGTCTTGTAACATCGTTCCCGTTGTCTGTGTTTATAAAACTAATCAGTTGCTTTTCTTTTACTATTGGAATAAAACAACAAAACATCATCGTCATGTTCTTCCTCTTCCAACAACATAAATAAAAGTTGGGGCGCAATCGACATCTTGTCAACTCAAAGCAACTAAATGAAAACACAACAGCGCAACACCACGAACGTGAGCGTAACACTGCCGCCTTTCTTGGAATCAGCGCGGCAGGCAGCACTACTGCGCTGCAACTCAGTGGCAGCACTGCTGCGTGCAACCGAAATCGGAATCATACCTCTAAGTGAGAAATAATATGATAAGAGATATAGCGGTGAATTAAAATTGTGATACGATTTCGACCGCAAAAACCTATTACAACTTAGCTACGTCCTTCAGAAAAGATGCTATACATCTATCTACCATCATAATCACCTGCCTGCCCTTGTTCCATGCTACTTAGTCTTTTCCTCACCGGGTCTGCGCGTTTTCCGAAACGACTTAGGGTGTTACCAGACCAGTCGATCAACGGCATTGATCGATGGTAGAGGGGGTTAGTTAGTTTCTACCAGACCAATCTATCGATTGTTGATCAACGATCGTTCGATGGTAGATGGGATTAGTCGACGTCGATCGATAGTTTCTACCAGACCAATCAATCAATTGTCGATCGACGATCGTTCGATGGTAGAATGGATTAGTCGACGTCGATCGATAGTTTCTACCTGACCAATCGCTCGATCGTCGATCGACGATCGTTTGATGGTAGAATGGATTAGTCGACGTGGATTGATAGATAGTTTCTACCAGACCAATCGATCGATTGTCGATCGACGTTCGATCGATGGTAGAATGGATTAGTCGACGTCGATCAATAGATAGTTTCTACCAGACCAATCTATCGATTTTCGGTCGACGTTCGATCAATGGTAGAATGGATTAGTCGACGTCGATCAATAGATAGTTTCTACCAGACCAATCTATCGATTGTCGATCGACGACGTTCGATCAATGGTAGAATGGATTAGTCGACGTCGATCAATAGATAGTTTCTACCAGACCAATCTATCGATTTTCGATCGACGTTCGATCAATGGTAGAATGGATTAGTCGACGTCGATCAATAGATAGTTTCTACCAGACCAATCTATCGATTGTCGATCGACGACGTTCGATCAATGGTAGAATGGATTAGTCGACGTCGATCAATAGATAGTTTCTACCAGACCAATCTATCGATTTTCGATCGAAGTTCGATCAATGGTAGAATGGATTAGTCGACGTCGATCGAGCTGCTTGATTGGACTAGAAATTGGAATGTTATAAGTAACCGATTTTTATGTTAAATTAATTAATTGTCTGTAATTGGTATCCAATTTTGCAATTGAAGGAGCCACCATATTTAAAAGATTTTCTATATCACTATTATTCATTCGAAAAGTATCCAAAAAACCGATAATTAAAATTTCATTTGGATGAGATATACGTATATATAGATCCTTTGACTTTAAAAAACGGTCTCATCCAGAGTCATTTGCGTTTGCGTCTCCGTGATAACAGTACGAGCTACATCGAACTGGCCAACAACAACGCGTCCTCTCTTTTTTAGGGTTCCGTACCCAAAGGGTAAAAACGGGACCCTATTACTGAGACTCCGCGGTCCGTCTGTCTGTCTGTCTGTCTGTCACCAGGCTGTATCTCATGAACCGTGATAGCTAGACAGTTGAAATTTTCACAGATGATGTATTTCCGTTGCCGCTATAACAACAAATACTAAAAACAGAATAAAATAAATATTTAAGTGGGGCTCCCATACAACAAACATGTTTTTCTGCCGATTTTTGCGATTATGGTACGGAACCCTTCGTGTGCGAGTCCGACTCGCACTTGGCCGGTTTTTATTATTATTGGCTCGCGCTTGACCACCGTCTCACCTGATCGTAAGCGATGATGTGGTCGACGATGTAGCACGCTTACCTAGAAGAAACCTATTCACTCTTGACTTAAAGACTCCCAGATTCATTTATCCATCTTCCTGACTGAGTCATCCCGATATAGATTCTTTACCAAGCGCATATACAGCACATCTGTACAGATTCGAAACGAAAACGCTCCGACCCGGAGAGGAAGGCGCCTCAGGGTTGGGGCATCAAGTTTTCTACTTCTTCGATGCCGTCCTTTCTTTCAATAATTCCTGACACAAATCTTCCATCATTTGTTTGGCATCTCTCTCCCTTACCATCCATTCAAATGTAACCTTTTTAAACGACTACGGCGAAATCAAAAGGAAGGGTTACGATAGTACCAGTCTATGTATGTTTGTATTTACGTATGTTCCTCCGTAGCGCCTAAACTATTCATCTGATTTTGATGAATAAGGTGTCAATCTATTGGTTATTATAGCCCGGGTAAAATAGACAAAAACATAAAAACACCGTAGTCGAGTTACAGTTGTTAAACTTTTTGCTTGTTCGTAAATCAGGGCGTAATGGTTAGTACTAGCAGTGGTGTCTCATCCCATACAAAGAAACCGTGCCGACGTACTGTACTGATTATTTTTTGTACATCGATCGCGTTCGGTTCCGTTCCACGGATATAGGTGTTGATCTATCTATCGCCGTGGAACGGAACCGAACGCGATCGATTTACAAAACATAATCGGTATAATCAGATGAAAAACGCTAGTTAGGTTGGCACGGTTTCTTTGTATGGGATGAGGCATCTGTATGCTAGTCTTTTATTATATGTGGTACTAGTAACAGCGGTACTGTACTAGCTGTACTTGAACAAGAACAGCTAAGCGGTTACACGTGGCACGCCTACTAATACCTCAAAAGCAAATAATCGCTTAATCGAATCTTGTCTGTAATGATTATTAGATGCTGTAAGGTCCACCTACAGTTCCGTAAAAATAGATCGCTGAATAAATTGTTATTAATTTTCTCAGTTGTGCATTGGCTTACTTTTCAAGCGGACTGAGTTTAAATGGGATTTAGGCCCTTCAGGTGATACTCCCCGGAGGAGGGTCCGGTGAAGGACAGCTGCGGAGTGCTAACGCGTGCTCGTATGCCCACCATAAACGGCACAGGAGGACACCGTGGAGTTTTAGTGGTTTAGAGTCCCACATAACTGCACTATCTCCCCGTGGTAGTCCAGTATGCATGAGCATGACTCCAAGCAAAAAATAAAAAAAAAGGCCCTTCAGGATTCTTAGGTTACCGATGATAACATTACAAAACTATTTTTACGCGACTGCCGAAGGAGGGTAATGTGTTTATCAGTCTATGTATGTATGTATGTGTATGTATGTATGTATGTTTGTTCCTATATGGCGTTCCAGAGACCAAACGCGTTGGCCGATTTTGATGATTCATACGTCAATCGATTCGTCTTAACCCTGCGAGTGTCATAGGCTACATTAAAATTGGACAATAGAAAAATGGCTGATTTTGGGTGCCATATTGTAGGGGCCCAAATTTTTTTTTTCTTCCAAACCCATCGTGTGGGGTATCAACATAAAGAGTTTTAAGAGGTGATTTTAAAAATATATAACTCTTATATGTTTAAATGTTTCTAATTCGAAAAAAAAACTAACTAAAAAATAATAAATAAAAAAACCTAATTCAAAAAAATCAAAAAACCCGACTGCTTCAAAAGCGAACTAAAAAGTCGTAAACAAGGAAAAAATCATGCTGTGCAGTCGGAGGATACATATTCGCGGGCTGGCTGACCAAAATCTGGTGTATCCTCCGACTGCACAGCATGATTTTTTCCTTGTTTACGACTTTTTAGTTCGCTTTTGAAACAGTCGGGTTTTTTGATTTTCTGAATTAAGTTTTTTATTTATTATACATATAGGGTCAGCCTATATTATTAAATAGATCATCTTCATCACCATCATCCTTATTTCATGCGATAGACTTCCACTGCTGGACATAGGCCTCTTCCAAGCGTCGCCACATTGATCGGTCCCGTGCGTCTCGCATCCAGGGGATCCCTTAACCTTAACTAGGTCATCGGTCCACCTAGTGGGAGGCCTTCCAACGCAACGTCTTCCGGTTCGCGGTCGCCACTCGTCGGCCCCGTCGACCATCCGTTCTGCGAGCAATGTCCACTGCCACTTAAGTTTCGCAATTCTTCAGGCTATGTCGGTAACCTTGGTCCTCCTGCGGATATCCTCATTTTTGATTCGATCATACAAGGGAGTACCGGGCGTTGCCTTTTTCATTGCCTTTTGGGTAACTTTAAAATAAATGTACCAGTAAAATAAAATGACCTACACTCTTTGCGCTGTAGCATGGTCCGGGTGACAGTTTCAATAACATTTTTTACGCATATACGTATACGCATTTTTTGTAGTTTGAGTTATACTATAGTTATACCATATACCATAGTTGCCTATGCCACCGAAAATAGTCCGTCTGTTGCAGAGTATTTACAAGAAATATGCCTGTAAGGTTACTCATAATGGCCTCATATCGGATGACGTAACACTAGTGCACGCGGGTGTCCGCCAAGGCTGCCTCCTGTCGCCGCTCCTCTTCCTAGTCGTTCTTGATGGAATTATGCTTCGCATATATGATAACAGGCGCCGCGGCATAGAGTGGGGATTATCCAACGTCTTGGAAGACTTGGATTACGCCGATGACCTATACCTGCTGAGTCATACCCACGCCGATATGCAAGCAAAGCTAAAAGATCTACGTCAGGAAGCGGCAAAAACGGGGCTCAAAATAAACATCCGGAAGACCCAGGAAATAAGAACTGGTGTGAAGAACCACTCACCGTTGCTGATTGGCACAGAGGCAGTGGAACGCGTCCACAAATTTACATACCTCGGGAGTGTCGTTTCAGAGACTGGGGGAAGTGAAGAGGACATCGCTTCACGGATCGTCAAAGCCCGAGCAACCTTCGTGCAGCTGAGACCTGTTTGGCAATCGCGGAAACTGACCCGAAGGATTAAACTCAAAATCTTCGGGTCCAATGTCAAATCAGTGCTGCTCTACGGGTGCGAAACGTGGCAGGTCACAAAGGACATCTCACGCCAAATACAAGTCTTCGTCAACCGCTGTCTTCGTCGCATTCTCTGAATTTACTGGTCCGAGACCATCTCCAATGTAGAGCTGTTGGAGAAATGCCACGAGAGCCCGATCGATCGCCAGATCAAACGTCGCAAGTGGAGATGGATTGGCCACACGCTCCGAAGGGGTCCCCATCACATACCCAAACAAACTTTGGACTGGAATCCCCAAGGGAAACGAAAGCGTGGCCGTCCCCATCAAACCTGGCGTCGCACAGTGTTGGCAGAAGCGACGAGCATCGGAATGACATGGAGCGAGGTGAAGCGTGAAGCTCAAGACCGATCGCGATGGACGACATCTGTGGACGCCCTCAGCCCCATCTAGGGGTTAAAGGACATTAATTCAAGTAACTCATAGTTGCCTCTATGACGTTAAAATACAAAAAAATGCGTATACGCGTAAAAATAAAAATGTTATTGAAACTGTCACCCACACCATGCTACAGCGCAAAGAGTATAGGGACGATTTTTTTGTTGAGTATTTGGAGTTACTTTAATGCCAAAGTTTGACATGCTTTCAGGCTAGCTAGTCGGTTTAATAAATACTCAACTTAAATTTTTTGATTTACTAATCGGTGGCAAGGAAAGACGAAACGCACTGATAGCTTTTCGCCATCTCATGAGTAACTATATAGGAAATGTCTGGCTGTTTTTAGGGTTCCTCACCTCAAAAGATGACTTTTTTTCAGAAACACGCGCAGGTTTCAAGTTGATATTAATATCAAATAACACACACACACACAATTTTCATTTAATGCCGAATATTTTGACACTCGCAAGGGAATCAAAACCTATAACAGGTTCTTTCCGTTCACCTAGAATCATGAAATTCAGCAAGAAGCAACGTCTTATAGCACAACTTACCGTACTGACCTATTTCGATGTATTTTCAGAAAGTTTTTCTTCGGCAAAGCAAAGTTACGTTGGCCTTTAATCGAGTATATCTTTTCATAGAGCAATGTTCAGTGCTTTTATGGTTTATGAACATCAGAAAGATTACCTAATTATTATAGTGGTTGTAGCTAAATGTATGATACCCTCGGTGCGCGAGTCCAACTCGCACTTGGCCGGTTTTTTAACATGATGCGTAAAAGTTACTTACAGAATAAATTTTAATTAACTCGATATGAATAAGCGCTCTTTAAAAACAATGCAGCAGATTCGAAATTCAAGAACTCTATGGAAACAACTCGAAGTCCGATAGGTTGCAGTGCACAGTCAAACAAATAATAGTACTATTACTTTGGCAAGTGTTTCCTCAAAATTAGTTCTCAAGCACTGTAAGCTGCAACAATTAAAATAATATGTAAGTACATGCAAAACATGAAAGTATTAAACTTAATTACCTAATAGGAAACAGTCATGTTTTGTCGTAGGATGAAACTAAAATATTGTACAGTCGCATTTCAGGCAAATGCCTAAAATGGAACCCTAATGCCCCGGACCCCGACCAAAGTGATGAGCTTGCGCGGGTGCTAAGGCGGGCACGAAAACTATGAAACCGCGATTGCCGTCATACTGAAAGTTGTAAGACGCCTAGCGCAACGTGACGGAGCGGCCAAGGGCTCGTACACACAGAACATCCGTATTTCCAGGATCGTTTTGACGGATCCGTCGCTACCGGAGGTTATATTCACACCACATTTACAGTACCGTTTTATCGCATCTACTACTGCTACTGGGGTAATGGTACGCCCCGCGTGGCTTCGATCCGTTAAAACGGATCAGTATTTTATTTATTACTGTTGTGTGTGTGAACTCACTCATACAACTACCTACGCCATTGCCGAATAAAAACGTAACTATACGATAAAGCAGTCCTGTAAAACATTACAGACAGCTGTCATATTTTGTCAGATCGGTATTGGATCTGGAATACTGTCATGTGTGTGAACTCGCTCATACAAAGCTACATAAGACAGCGCCGAATAAAAATGTATACTCACAATAAAGCGGACCTGTAAAACGGACCTCTGTGTGATCGAGCACTTAGGTAGTGGGCAATTATAGTCTATTGTTTTACTCTAAGGAAGCACGTTCACATTTGAATTATCGTCTATTCGACATAATTAATAATAATAATAGTTTATACAATTGAAAATTCTAAAAACAAAAACAAACCTATATACAAATACAAAAGGGAGACGGAAAAGACCTGAAGAACCCAATGGCTTGGCACGCGACGATGGGAGAGACCAGACGGGATGACCATAATGCCTTGGAAGGTGGGTAGGCCTTTGGTGTGGGATGCAACATGTGTCGACACCCTTGCGCCATCCCATCTTCTTAGCACGGCGGGCTGTGCTGGGGCGGCTGCTGCCGGTGCAGAAAACCTCAAACGGCGCAAATATAACAACCTTATTGGGAGTTATATGTTTGAGCCGTTTGGGGTTGAAACATTAGGTCCATGGGGTCCGAGTGCGCATCGAGTTTTTCGAGAAATTAGTACAAAGCTCGTCAACTCTTCACGTGACCAGAGGGCTGACCTTTTCTTCGGCCAGAGAATCAGCATTGCCATCCAACGTGGCAATGCTGCCAGCGTTCTGGGCACGTTTCCCATTGACATCGATGTGGACGAATTTTTTGATGCACAATGAGGTCTTTTCCGTCTCCCTTTTGTATTTGTATATAGGTTTGTTTTTGTTTTTAGAATTTTCAATTGTATATATGTTAATAAAACTTTTAACTTGGATAAAAAAAAAAAAATAGTTTATTGTCACAAAGAAACATACATTAGTATACACTGATTAACAAGATTCTAACTACGCTGCAGAAGTTTGTATACAGATATTGTGAGCCCTGGCTTTCAAACTAGGATAACCTGTATTTTATTTAAGAATAGAATTGAATAGAATAGAAATATATTTATTCGACACAGGCACAACACAACAGCAACAAACATGAAGTGAGGGTAAGAGACAGTGTTCAGCTGTGAGGTTACTTAAAAATAGGGTTTATACAACTGCAGACTGTGCCAACCTATTGTTCGTGTTAACTTAACAGTCAGATTTACTTTTATACATACTATTATTATATTAAAAAAAAATAGAAAAGTAGTGAGTGTGAGGTGTTAATATGTGAAGAAATAAAATGCTAAAATAATGCAATACTAGGCAATGTATATGAGTAGTTGTTCAGTTTGTGCATAGTCCTGTTGAAGTAGCCATTCCATCACCTTAGTTTATAATTTAAATTTATTACAATCGAGTCTATTTAGTTCTATATGAATTTTCTTGTAGATTAGTGTACTTAATGTGAAGTATTGGTGTCTGGCAAAGGCGGTTTTGTGTCGTGCCCCTGGGGAAATATTGGTTCGTTTGTTGGGATCAGACAGTGGGACTCACTTTCAGTATTGCTCTCTGGGCTCTCTCCACTCTAAGAAAATTAGTTTTAGCTACACCGCCCCATACAGTGATGCAGTACACAAGAACGGACTGACACAGGGCATAGAACACCATTTTTAGAGTATCAGGGTTTGCAGAAACTCTAAGAGATTTGAAAGTATATATTAGTCTCAGCGTTCTCGAGGTTAGGGCATCAATGTGTTTATTCCAGCGTAATCTATTTGAACACCAAGGTAATTGCCGTGATTGGTACGCGTGAGTGTTGGACACCGGCATGATGATGTCAGTTGTGAGCAAGTGTGGGCTATTATCGAGAGTTTGTGGTCTGGTGCGGTGCTCTGAAGGATAGCGAATGGAATATATGATGTCTTGTTACAGTTGAGGGTAAGCAGGTTTAGGTTGAGCCATTTTATTAATTCACGTAGTGCCAATTCCGCGCTACTTTTAACACTATCCCATGTTGACCCGTCAACTATAACCACGGTGTCATCGGCATACACAAATATCCTCGAGTTGGGGAGGGACATAATGTGTAAGTCATTAACATATATTTGAAACAAAATAGGACCCAAGATGCTACCCTGGGGCACTCCGTAGGACAGGCTTTCTTCATCACTGAAGTGATCATCGTTTTTAATTCTTTGGGTACGGTTGTTCAAATAATCTTTGAAGATTTGCAGTGCTCTACCTCTAACACCAAGCATCTCTAATTTAGCAATAAGTATGGGCACAGAAACTGTGTCAAATGCCTTCGAAAGATCAAGGAATATGCCCAGACATCTGGTTTTCCTATCGAGATTCCTAGCAACCAACTGTGTCAAATCAAGCACTGCATCTTCAGTCCAGACACTGGAATGGAAACCATACTGATTAGCCGCTATGATTTTGTATCTATCCAAGAAGTTCTTAAGCCGGTTGCCAAGAATCCTATCCAGCACTTTGGAAAGAGCAGGCAAAACCGAGATGGGTCTATAGTTGTTGACACAGCTTCTGCTCCCACCCTTGTGGATTGGGTGCACAATTGCTTTTTTAAGTGCGTCAGGAAAAACACCCGCCCTGAGACATCTATTAAAGATATAGGTCAAAGGTTTTACTAGTGTCTGACGGCTCATTTTTAGTACAATAGGCGATATGCCATCCCAACCTAACGCACAGTCGTTACGTAGCTGCGAAACAAGAGACTCCACTTCAGTTTCGTCTATATCTAGCAGCACGAGGGAGTTAGCGGGAGATAGTGGGGTGTCACCACCGATATTCAGAACCGGACTGTTCATATTTGTGGGACACTGACCCTCTGATAGAATTTTATCCGCTAAGTTTTTCCCACGTTACTGAAAAAATTACAAACTTCATTTATGTTAGGACTGTCACATATTTTCAGTAGTTCAACAGGACTAGTTTTTATTTTAGCTGTTTTTGTGATAGTTTTAATAGTGTTCCAGAGGGCTTTGAGGTTATTTTTTGCTTTCTCGATTTAACTTTTTTCTTAGGCAATTTTTAGTTTTCTTAGCAGGTCATTGCAAAAATTGCGGTAGCGTCTATATGTTATTTTAAGAATTATATTATTTGGTTCTTTTTTTGATCGTATATGCATTTTGTCTCGATTTTGGATACACTTCAAAAGGCCTGGGGTTATCCAGGGTTTATGGTTCTTTTTTAATTGGTATCTTGATATATTTAATGTGTATAGCAATCACCGATTTTAACATAGTTATGAATGTGTCCATCATTGTATTTGGGTCGTCAATTTGATAAATATTATATATTTATAATGATTCTAGTAGTCACAAGCGCTACTACTACACGAGGTCCTGGGTTCGATTCCTAGGTCGTGCAAAATTATAATGGGTTTTTCCATCTGGAATGTCTTAGTAGGTAGTAACAGGACTGGAGTCTGGATTTGTGCCCGGTTAATGGCAATGTTCTGATTGCCTGAAACTTAAACGTCACTGGCGAAAAGTTTTTCACTTCAGAAACACTTCTGCCCAACCCTTCGGGGAATACACAGGCGTGATGTTATTATGTTATGTTAAGGAGAAATAAACTCTATCTCAAAATTCAAATGAAATTTCAACCCATGTTTTATGTTACTTAAAGTACTCAACAATATGAGGAATTATAAAAAAAAAACCGACTGTTTAAGATAAGTGAACTAAAATGACGTAAACAAGAAGAAAATTATGCTGTGCAGTCGGAGGATACATAATCGCGTGCTGACTGACCAAATCCATATTAATTCTCGGGATTATTGTATTTTTATTTATAACTTTTTTATTTATAAACAAAAAAAGTGTTATAAATTGTAATTTGTGGTGAAGGTTCCCACAACAGGGCGCCCACATTCCGCCATTTTTCCTTTTTTTTTCAAATTTATTTAAAGTCGGTGACACTCGCAAGGTTAAGACGAATCGATTGACGTAAGAATCATCAAAATCGCCCAACGCGTTTTGTGTCTAGAACGCCAAGAAACAAAATACATAGACTGATAAATACATTACCCTCCTTCGGCAGTCGAGTAATTAAAGTACCAGGCCCCTCAGAAAGTATTGCGAAAAAAAGTTTTTATATATGGGAGACTGGCCAGTTATAATGTTTTTCGAAAATATGATTATTTATAAGTAAAAATAAGTAAGTTCCAATTTCAAAATTTCCCTCCACATTTTTTGCGAGTTAATTCAAAGTATTGTGTCTCACTGAAATATGGATCTGCGCCGGGAACATTTTAGAGCTATGATTTTATACGATTTCAAGTGTCGCCTGAAACCGGATGAATCGTACGATAGACTTCAAATGGCATTCATGGATGAAGGCCCTTCCAAGGCAACCGTGTATCGTTGGTATAACGAATTCAAGCGCGGTCGACCAACTTTGGGGGATGACGAAAGAAGCGGTCGCCCTTTGACGGCTGTTACCGAAGAAAACGTGCTAGCAGTGAAAAATTTAATCCAAGACAATAGGCGAATTACATATCAGGAGATTCAACACATATTGAAGATTGGATCGGGAAGCGTTCACGAGATTCTACACAGCCATCTTCGCGTGAGGAGGATAGTATCACGCTGGGTGCCGCACAACCTCACCGATGCTCAGAAGCAGGCCCGGGTGGAATGGTGCCGTGATATGCTTAACAAATTTGAAGCAGGCTCGTCTCGGCGTGTTTACGACATCGTTACAGGTGATGAGTCCTGGATTTATCAATACGACCCAGAAACCAAGCGCCAGTCGACTGTTTGGGTGTTTCAAAATGAGCCAACGCCTACCAAAGTGAAGCGATCTAGAAGCGGGGGTAAGATTTTGATCGCTAGCTTTTTTAATTTGACTGGCCACTTGGTATCAATTCCCTTACGGGATCAAAGAAGCATTAATGCCGAATGGTATACTACCAAATGTTTGCCAGAAGTTTTCTCTGTTATAAGCAACAAGCGACCAAACACAGGGCTCCGCGGGCTACTGCTCCACCACGACAATGCACCTGCGCACACCGCACTCAAAACGAGGGACTTCCTGGACAGCACGCCAGTCAAGTTGGTTCTTGACTCCTGGTTCACCCTCCTTACAGCCCTGATCTAGCACCGTGTGACTTCTTTTTATTCCCAAAAATAAAAAATCAGCTCAAAGGGATACAATTTTCGTCGCCGGAAGATGCGCTGGCTGCGTTCGAGCAGGCTGTAAACGAGGTGTCTGCGGCGGACTGGAAAAAGTGTTTTGAAAACTGGTTTAGGCGCATGAATCTTTGTATAGAGGCTGGTGGAAAGTACTTTGAAAAGATTTAATAAAAATATATGTACGTATAGAACAATTTTTTTTAGTTTCGCAAAACTTTCTGAGTGTCCCACGTATAGCCTGCTGCCCGCTACAGCAACTCGCAATGCACTGTGGACACCTGATCCCGTCCGCTACCGCGCCCGCACCCGCCTTTTCACCGCGTGTTCACTCTGGACAAGGCCTTATAATTTCCTCCTTTCTGTCTGTCCGGATGATTCACAGCCATTTTACTCGGAGACGACGAAATTGACGGTGGCACTATATCAATGAGGGAGATGGAACAGAACTGCCTTCGAGTTGTGTTCCAAGCAGCGCAAAACAATGGTATACTTAGTCAAGTTTGACTATCCGTCTAGCCTTTGCACAACTATGTGGGTCGACTGCCAGTCTAACCGGCAATAATAATATATATTTTTTCCAATTAAAAATAAGCTATGATTTAAAAAATAATCTTACCGTGCATTAATGTCACCCAAACTTCCAAAACAAACGTGTATCCAATATTCATCTTAATCGTTTGAAGATAACTGCTCTAAAATTCATTCGCAAAATTTGACCCGAACCACAGATAATATAATACTAACATACTAGCATAAACCGAACCACAGATAATATAATACTAGCATACAGATGCCTCATCTTGAAACTTGCCGACGTAACTAGCGTTTTTCATCTGATTAATCTTGTTATTTTTGTAATCGCGTTCGATCCCGTTTCACGGCAATAGATGGCCCGAACATACATACATTGCAAGTTAATAAAATGCTAGTAATAATATAAACTATACTAAACACCAATAAAAAATATGATTTTTAGCCTAACGTGCATTTTCATTACAACCAAACGTGTATGCAAAATTTCATCTTAATCGGTTGAGGATAACTGCTCTAAAATTCAGTTGCAAAATTTGACCCAAACATACATACATACCTACATTGCAAATTAGTAAAAAGCTTGTAAAAAAACTAGCTTTTGCCCGCGCCTTCGTCTGCGCAGCATTATACGCAATAATATTGTTGCTATGTGGGCCGCCTTTGAGAAATTATCGGTTCAACAAACAAACTTCAGCTCCCCTTTTTACCCATTAAAGATGATGTCCGATATAAAATCTATGTCCTTCCCAGGGTCTCAAAGTATCTCTGATTTGATCTCCATACCAAATTTCCTCTAAATCGGCTCAGCGGTTTATACGTGAAAAGGCGACAGACAAACAGACAGAATACTTTCGCATTTATAACATTAGTATGGAGTAGGGATGTATAATATGAGGTAAATAAAATACATAGTTTAACTAATTTTTGCGGTAGATGAAATCAATTACACTCATCCCGGGAACATCCTCCGTGCGTGGTCCGACACGAACAAGGCCAGTTTCTTACACAAAGGCCCACTAGTGATTATATCATCATCATCATATCAGTCAAAAGACGTCCACTGCTGGACATAGGCCTCCTCCAAGCATCGCCGTGATTATATAACAAATTCATAATCTGTATTGTTTCCTTACGGAAAACTGATCCGGAGACCTTCAGGAAAAAAATTGAAAAAAAAAGAAGTCGGGCATGGCCGGGCATGGCATGATCGGGTATGGCCAGTAAAGAACTGGGGGGTGACCACAAGCTCTTAGAGTAAGGTTATTTTGAGATCGAGTAAGGGACAGATGTATCTGACTTGTATACATCTGTCACTTACTCGATCTCAAAATAACCTTACTCTAAGAGCTTGCGGTTACCCCCCTGTTCCACGGAACCGTCCCCCGACTGCAATGAAAAGATTGGTTTTGAGTTTTCCACATTTGGCCACAATGGTGATTTAATTGCATAGTAAATATTATAACTTAAATCATTTAGCTTGTTTTTAATTTTTAACCGACTTATTAAAAAGGAGGAGGTTCTATGTTCGACTTTAATGTTTGTTTTTTTTTTTTTGTGTATGTTCACCGATTTCTCCGTCAATTGTGGACCGATTTTGAAAATTCTTTTTTTGTTAGGAAGAGTGCGTTTTGAAATTGGTCCCATTTTAATTTGGTGAAGGTCTGATCAAGAACTTAGGAGATATACAACAGAACTCTTCAATAAATGACGGCAAATCTCTCGGGATTGCTGCAATCGCATGCCTGTTTATTGTTTATACCATTTCATCACATAACATCACGCCAGTACGCTCTAAAGGGATACGCAGATCTCTCATTTCACCGGTTATGTTCAAGTTTCATGTTATTCGGGTAATCTATTCTGGCGTTATAGGGACCATACTAAAAATAACTTAATTTTTGGAAGTCGGTGTCCATATCACAAAAAATAGTACCTACGAATGACACCGACCTCCAAAAATTAAGTTATTTTTCACTTTGTAGTTTTTCATTTGGAAGTCGGTAGTATTTTTTGCAAAAAAAGATTTTTTTATTTTTCCTTTTTGGTTTTACCTACCTAATAGGCAAGTTGTTTAGTAAGGTCCCTATAACGCCAGAATAGATTACCCGAATAACATGAAACTTGAAAATAACCGGTACTACTGGTACAAAATGCCTAAGGCATTAAGTCCACCTCTGTACATTTGTGTGCTTAAACTAATAAATAAATAAACCCGTAAAACATAACACTCCTTTTTTGGGCAGTCGTGTAATAAATTAATATTTACCGATCCAACATCCAGCTTTAAAAAAAATAACAAAAGCATAAAAAAAGTCTATTTATTTAAAATGTGACGTCGTAGCAACCAATATTCGTAAGCCTAGGCGTAGACCCGGGCTACGAAGGGCTACGAAGCTGAAATATTCCTATTATTTCGTCCGGTTTCGTGCGTTATTTTGTGAATAGTGTGCGTGTTTTGTGTTTTTATGAATAGTTGTGGACCGAGTGTTATCTATACAAAGAAATAAAATTGAATTGTCTGTTTTTAATGTCAAAATAACAGCTTTTTACTAAATGCATATGAAAGTATATAAGGAACATATAACAAAAACTCAATATTTTGTCATTTTTGTCCATCTGTTCCAGGTAATCTCCGAAATGGCTGGGCCGATTTTAACAGGACTTTCACTGGCAGGTAGGTAGTAGCTGTTATAAAAAGCAACTAAGGCTACTTTTAAAGACGGAAAAAAAATCCTTCCGCGTAAAAAAATAACATCTTTTTTTCTTTTTACGTGTTTAATGCGGACGAAATGGCGGTCAACAGCTAGTTTGTAATAGAAGTGTCAAACTACTGTAGACGTGATGGGTCTTGATTATAAAAAATCTTAAGACTTGTCTACATTCAAGAAGCTTTATTATTGGCGTGGCGGTCATTGACCTCGTAACCAGTGGTAGTTATTTGAAAACATTGTCGATGGAGTATCGCCAACAAATTTTATTTTATCTTGCATTAGGAGCTGGACGCACCTCAAAGACAAGACAAAGACAAAGGTATTTATTATAACGTTACATTAAAATTAAAATTTACAAGGAATAAAAGTTTATTCTACCGTGCATTCGGAAAGTAGCTTGTTATGGAGAAGAATTCACAAGAAACTCCATACTTAATCTTTTAAAAATAAAATAGTTTTTTACAATATTTAGGTACATAAGAACATACATTAATTAATTCATGTATGTGAGGACAATGCACCCAGAATTACTACACACTATACTACGTACAGGTATAAAGTATTAAAAGTAGTTAAAACATTAACATCCGAAGTTAAGGCGGTACCCCGAGCAAAACGCCGCGCAAGCCGTTTTTTGTGCTGTTTTAAGGAGCTATCTACTCGTTATTTAAAAAGAAATATCAATAAATAAAAATACATTAAATTTCTACATAATATTGATTCTAAAATGGTAGATTTAGTTTTTTTTTAAATGTCGTATATATTTCACTAATCTCCTTCCAAAAAAACATAAAAATGAGAAATATTTATTGATATTATGCATCTCCTCGTAAAGTGTTCATTAATTATTTTTTGTACTAACACTAATGGATGGACAATTTAATAACGAACATTTTTGTAGAATTATTTTTTTCAAAAAACCAAAATTCGATTTTATAAAGATTTTATTCTAAAATCTGGGCGTATTCACTACTGTTTTTCATGCGCCACCAGTGCCGCTAGACCAATAGGAATGCTCATATCTCATGCCGATTTTTTGGTCAGGGTACCGTCTTAAGTTATGACCAATCCCAACTGACGGCACCCGTTCACGAACATGATGCATGAATCGGCACCACCCAGCTCAACCATCATGAAGGGAACCGTATGATCCAACACACGCGCCACCATCAGCGAGGCATTTGAGAGAGCATGACAAAATGTCTCCAAATAATCCGTGCTATCGACAAACTACGACTGGTAGCTTCAATACGACCTATGATTAAAGTAAGAATCACGAACGGCAGGGTATAACAACCATACAGTAGGTAATATCATTAGCTTCAAAGAAAACAATGTCAAGCACCTACTTGTTTACGGCACATCATGAAGTTAGACATACCTTTGTACAAACAGCAATGTGCTTAGCTCTGAAACTTATAGTACCTACCCACTCTACATAACTACATATTTTCACAAAAGATAGGTCATATTTTCAGTTCTTTTTTAATAAATTCTACATTTGATTACTTCAGGGATTCTATTAAGCAATTACTTATCTAAACAATGATCTAATTTGGCATGCACGAGAGTAGCAAAACAGTCTGTTTATGTTTATTTCTGAAAGTTTAATAACGTACGTGCAGAGCCATCTATGCTGTGGAACTGTTTGGAGTTAGAAACAGACATAGAAGTTCCGGCTTCGTTCGGGAGATGGCAGCACTAGTACAAAAGTTGAATCGTTTGTACACAGTGGCCCATGCTGGCCAATCTGGCCGTGGTTATGACCACTTCAATGTCCATCAGCTATTACTTTAGCTATTGAGGTCAGGTTATGGGAGCAAAAGGTTACGCTGGTTATCGATGATAGAGGTTTAATGCCACAAAACCATGTGTCGTTGTATTCATAGTACCTACACTTCTTACGACATCCATAGCCAAAGAGGCGGGCAACCTATTTGCTATCCAAACAGTTTGGTTACTTTACGCATGGATAATAGTTATAGTATGTAAACTACCTTTAAATCTACATATTTTCTACAAGTTTGTTACCTCACTACATTTGCGGAAGTGAAACGCTTTGTGAATACGAACAATCTGCACGTCATATCCTATGGGAAGTTGATGGAGTCGTCTACAGAATAGACGCAATATTATATGTTATTCAGTTTACAATGTGCAGCCGGCGATTTACATCCTTATTATGAAAATCTCGTTACTGTTTAGCAACTGATTAGCAGGTTCTAAATTCAAATTCTCTATAGAAAATTTGAATTAAGAATTAGTGTCCGACCGAAGGCTCGGTTTCGGTTTGGGCAGTTTGGGCCAGTTTCAGCGAAAAAATAGGTGTCGCAGTCTGCCGCAGTTTCAGTTTCGGGCAAAATGTAGCTACTAGCGAAATTAACCTTTTCGTGCTGATAGTTGGTTGTGACAGATAATTATTATGTGGAAGCCTCGTTCGTCTATGAGTGTAATTATTTGTTTGTTCGATTCCCAGGTCGGTTAGTGTCAACGTTTCTTATAAAGAACTTAAAAATGATTGGCTAAATGTTAGTGTGCTTTGCACATTTGCCTACTCCTACGGGGAATACCTACAATTTTATTGTGATGATACCTGCCCTTCAAAAATAAATGTTTTTAAGCGATTTTTATTAAGCGAAATTGCAAGTTTGTTCATATGAACGCAATGCAATGCAATTCGACCAATTTGTACTTTAAATTGTCTTAGAAACTACGTGCACGATATAGCCTATTGACGCAATTACAATTGTGTCGCACTATCAGGAAAGTCCATTACCCCCAGTTTCCCAGCTCAAAATTATCGGAGAATTAATGTGACAAATTGTCAAGCACGCGTTATCTGCTGTGATTGGTTGAATGAATTTTCAACAGCCAATCACAGCAGATAACGCGTGCTTGACAATTTTCTCCGATAATTTTGAGCTGGGAAACTGGGGGTAAGCCTCTATGACTTTACGAGGGTGATACGCACGGCTACGCGCTACGGAGAAGTTTTCGAAAACAGTGTAGGTAAACGTTCCTAGTTTCCTATTGTGTCATATTTGTGTATTACGAGAGTTGATATTCTACAAAGGATTATTTATTTATTAATAATAAGCACACCGACAGTACTGTACACTTACAATTCAAATAAAATAACATCTAAAATCGGCGTATGCTGCATATAATACCTGCCAATGTCATGCATACCGTATGCATGACATTGGCATAATGAATATAATGAATAATGAGGGCGTGGTCAGACTTTTTTTTCAGAAATGCATATGACTCATTTGAGTGTTCCCCTCCACGGAAATCTTTAGTAAAGGCGAAAGATTTATGCGTTTTGAAGGGAAACCCGTGTTCCTTCAGTTGCTTGTGCCAGGGCCGCGGTAACTCTCTTTCAAATTTATCCGCGACCCAGACAGGCATTGGCCCTAGCGGACCCCTTCAACTTTTGCTGATATCCGTTTGAGGCGCGCGTGGAACACTTGGACAACAAAAAAACAAAACGAATTGAGCTATTTAAAGACGTCTGTATGAAGTGAAACTCATAGAGAACACTTCGATAAAGGTCCATCCGTCATGTTGGACCTTTGATTATATGTATAGCCTTTGCCATACGTGTTAGGGGGCTCATAAATGTGCTATTTAAGGTGGATGTAGGCAATTGAAAAATGCGATTATGTCCCTCGCTAAGTTGGCTAGACCTAAAGCTAAAATATACGTAGTTAATCAATTGCGCATCTATGAAACCACTTATAATTTTGTGTAGTATAAGTCAGAATGGATACGTCTTTCTTTTAAGCTATTCATCTTATAGTGCCATCTAGTGGAGCTCGTGGCTAAATATTAACAGCCGCACGGGTCGATCTTCAAGGTTAAGCAACGCTTGACGAGGTTGGTTCGTGGATGGGAGACCATTTCAACATACCGAGTTTCCTCCGTGCCTCGGAAAGCACGTTAAGCCGTTGTTCCCGGCTGTCGTTTTAAGATCTTTGACAGTCGTAACAAGTAGTCAGAAGCCTGCGATCTGACACCAGTCTTGCCAAGGAGCATCATGTTACCGTTACTGGGTTGTGGAGGTCAAATAGGCAGTCGTTCCATGTTAAACACTGGTACTCAGCTGAATCCGGTAAGACGTGAAGCCGACCCCAACAATAATTGGGAGAAAGGCTAGGCAGATGTTAATGATCTTATAGTGTCCTTAAACTTTCATTGTAATCAGTGTAGTGTATAGCTATGTTCTAAGTTTGCATATACCTATGTAAGTTACTCGTGTACTTAGATACCAATTATTCCATAATATAAAAATTAATCGCAAAATGTGTTGGTAAGCGCATAACTCAACAACAACTGGACCAATTTGGTCAATTCTTTTTTTTAAATGTTCGTTAAAGTTCAAAGATGGTTTTTAAGGGGAGAAAAGTTCTAATAATTGCCGGGAAAAAAACAGGCCTTTTCTTTTTCCCATACAAAAGTTTTCTAACTAAAACGTAGAGTCAATTTGAGCTTTATTGCTATTGTATAAGATATTTTTGCTTTGTGTAGGGTAGGGTAGGGTAGGGTAGTGTAGGGTTGGGTAGTGTAGGGTAGGAAAGGGTAGTGTAGGGTAGGGTAGTGTAGGGTAGTGTAGGGTAGTGTAGGGTAGGGTAGTGTAGGGTAGGGTAGGGTAGTGTATGGTAGGGTAGTGTAGCGTAGCGTAGGGTAGGGTAGGGTAGTGTAGGGTAGGGTAGGGTAGGGTAGGGTAGTGTAGGGTAGGGTAGTGTAGGGTAGGGTAGTGTAGGGTAGGGTAGTGTAGGATAGTGTTTTTATGGCAAATTAAAGTTTGCCGGGTCAGCTAGTTACTAATAAATGTGTCAGTTATCAACTAGCAGTCAGAGCGTTTGTTTCTCCACTAATACCCAACCTGGGTTGGTCGGGTCGCAATGCAGGCGCACTGTGTGTGGTACAGGCTTTCGTTCTAAGTGTGCGTATAGCTTTTCGGATCCCATTCGTCATACATAGATACCTAACAAAACAAGTCTAATCAGATTCAACATTATTAGTATAACTTGAGTAATAGGGAGACCAAATAGTGGAACAGTACTCCAAGGTGGTCCTTACCGGTGCTTTATAGAGTAGAATAATGCTACTATTATTACGGCAAGGTTTTGACATACGGGAACTATAGTATCTATTTGATAAAGATCCCAATGAGTCGAAGTGTCCGAGTTATTTATCGGCCCCTCCACAAAATAAGATCTATATGATCACGGAAGGATAGGGATATATGTCGCGGATAAATTTGAAAGAGACTTATCGCGGCCCTGGCACAAGCAACAGAAGGAACTCGTGTGGGTTTAGTCAGCAAAAGTCTGACACGCCCATGTAATTGGATGATACCCGAAACCAAAAAAATGGATGGATATACATCCAAGAGCACATTATCTAGATGACTGATACTCTGGTCAGTACTGATCCATCTTTAAGATAATCAAATTTAATGAAATTCACTTTTTTAGTCTGGCATTTTTTAACATTGAGCGTTATTGAAGGACATCAAGATCTCATTGAAGCTTCATAAAATCATTACTTTCATAAGGTCCGATATCTTGCAGTATATTTTAAATCATTAGCGTAGGCTAAACAACTGCAATTTATTAAATCTAAAAGATCATTCAAAATACCAAAAGAAGCAAAGGGCCCAACTTAATGCCCTGTGGAACACCAGAGCCAGGAGCAAAAGGCACAGATTCGAATCCAGCCACGGCAACTAATTGAGAACGATTAACTAAATAACTCTCGAACTACCGCAACAGAGAGACATGAATGCTAGCGCAATTCAATTTCACAGATATAATTGAGTGATCAACACTGTCAAAGGCTTTTGCAAAATCTATGTAAACAACATCAACCTGACCCCAAGCTTCAAAGGTGTTACCAATGAAAGTAGTGTAAATATAAAATAAGTAAGTTAGACATAGTAGGTAAAAAAAACGGTAAGGCAAAAAATATCAAAACCCGGCTGCTTAAGAAGCGAACTAAAAAGCTGTATATAAGAAAAAATCATGCTGTGCAGTCGGAGGATCTGGGGGTCAGCCAGTTTGCGAATATGTATCCTCCGACTGCACAGCATGTTTTTTTCTTGTTTACAGCGTTTTTAGTTCGCTTCTTAATCAGCCGGGTTTTTGATTTTTAAATTATTATTTTTATTTACTACTTTTTAGTTATCGTTTTTTTTAATGACTTTTAAACATATAAGTGGTATAAATGTTTGTAATCACCTCTAAAAACCCTTAATTTTCATACCCCACACGATGGGTTTAGAAGAAAAAAAAATTGCAACCCCCATAATATGGCACCCAAAATCTGCCATGTTCCTTCTTTTATAACGGCACATATCTAAGAACACTTGGGCGGGCAAGACTTATCTAACTATGTCTTAATGATAAAATCAGTCAAGTAGTTTGAAAGATATGAAGTAATAAAGAATATTACATACATACATACAAGATACGCACGAATAACAAACAAAACAAAACCTTTCCTTGCAGCCGGGTAATAAGACCCTCAAACATTTTTGCAAATGGTGATATAATAGAGATTGGTCTATAGTTAGGCACGTCATTCATACTACCAGATTTATGTACGGGGATAAGGATTATTGTTTGGTATCGAATGCAAATAATAAAAGACCTATCCTATAACTTGCTAACTGTCCCGTGACGTGTTTTGCAAGAAAATTCAAAGTTTTGATCCGTCATAAACAACTTGGGGTGGAATTTCGAAAATTCCTATCTTTAAGAACCGCCACGCCATGCGCCATGCGTATGCTCTAAAGGGGTACGCAGATGTGTACAGTTCACCCTGGTGGGTACACTCTCATTTCACCGGTTATGTTCAAGTTTTATGTAATACGGGTAATCTATTCTGGCATAACTTTGTGCATTATAGGTACCTTACTATAGAACTAGATTATTATATACCAAAACCTAAAACAAAAAACAACCGACCTTTTAAAAGATTACAAAGTGAAAAATAACTTAAACTTCAGAAGTCGGTGTCAAAAAACGAAGAAACAGGAACACCGTCTGCCGAAATTAAAGTTATTATTCACTTTGTAGTGTATTTTTAACCGACTTCAAAAAAAAGAGGAGGTTTACAATTCGTCGAAATGTTTTTTTTTTATGTTTGTCCCCCGATTACTCAATGACGCCTGGACCGATTTCAAAAATTCTTCTTTTGTTTGAAAGGGTTTACTTCCTAGTTGGTCCCATAGTCATCAGGTCAGGATCTGATGATGGAATCTTAGAGAAATCGAGGCAACTCCTCAAATATTATAGGCATACATATTTTGGTATTTTCATCAACAATGCAATCATTTGCACTCAGAAAGTATCATTTGGTGAAGTGGAACTGATGAAGAAGACCACAGATGGCCACTGGAACTCCTAAATGCTAAGTATGTCACGGGCATAAGATATCTCGAATAGTTAACCGGCTGTAATGAAGCAAATACTTATAAATAGATGTTACTGATGAAAATGGCACCATCGAACTGATCAGATGATGAAGCCGGAAGGTAGGCACTGGAACTCTAAAATAAAATAATTTATCCTAGTCGTGTTTGGGCTTATTGGAATCGCCATGAGATGTACTTTGGCTATAAATGATAATTATGTTAATTGGAGGTACCTAGGAAATCTAAAAAGAGAAAAATAAAAAACTTTTTAGTAGTTTTTTGTTCTGGAAGTCGGTTTGATTTTTTGTTAAAAAGTTTTTTTGGAAGTCGGTTGTATTTTCGTAATAAGGTTTTTATCTTTTACTTAAATGAAGTATGTACTTCAACTTACGGGATGTCGTGGTGGCCAGGAAAATAACGGGTCCTGCGCAGTGGGCCGCGGGAAAGAAGCTACAGTATAAATAATAATAATAATTATCATCCTTTTAATGCGCCCACTGCTGGGACACAGGCCTCCTCTCAGTGAGAGGGAATGGGCCGTAATCCACCACGCGGGCCCAGTGCGGGCTGGTGGATGTCACATGTCTTGGAATTTTTGGTTCTAGAACATTTGCTCACGATGTTTTCCTTCACCGTTTTGAGAGCAGTGGTGTTGGAATAATTTACACAAAGTAAAGCGCCTGCCTGGGTTCGAATCTACGACCCACAACTTGTAAGTCGCGGCCGATACCACTGAACCACCTGCTGCTGCTAAATAATAATATCGTTACTCCATTTTGAAAATCTGTCTCTTTACAAGTTTTTATTTTTTAAACAACTTCAAAATAGGAGGAGGTTCTCAATTCGTCGGAATCTTTTTACTTCCCCTGTCCCGGTGCCTGTAATCAAATCATGCAAGTAAAATTTGACCCAAGTCTCGGTGACAGATTGAACTGAAATTTTGCATGCGTATGTAAATTGGACAGAATGGAATATTATTATGACATAGTGATCTGATGATGGAGCCGGAAAGGGCCATTGGAACTCTGTAATTTAACGACGCAGCCCCAACGAGCTTGGACTCGTTTGATTCGTCTTGACAAGGACTGTGATCACAGATGATATCCAAGGTCTCATGATTGAGCTTAAATGTGGCCATGGTAACTCTGTAATTAAACGACGGAACTCCATCGAGTTAGGGCTCGTTTGATTTGTCTTGACATGTACTCTAGTCCTAGATGATATCCAGGAACCGATGATGAAACTGAAAGCTGGTTATGGGAACTCTTTCGACTATCAGCTATTGAAAATCGATAAAAAGTTTAAAAAAATATTCATTCGTTTTTTTGCCTGAAGTTCTGCGGAAGCTTAAACAGTTTTCTTCAGTAAAGTTGCTATACGTAAAGTCACAAATAGGTACTAATTGAATTAAATTATTGCTAGATATTTTGTAGTGAAGCTTCAAAGCGTGACGTGTACCTGAGCACTATCTTCGAAAAGATTTCGAAGATAAAAAAAAGTTTACTGTTTCAATAAAAGAGGTGTTACAGTATTATGATGTGACACTGGATCCGGCACTAGGATATCCTGTGTCACAGAATCCAGTCTCTCTCGACAAATAATATGGTTGTTTGATTAGACATATCAAATGCAACGGTTCCAATTAATAAACAAAAACTGAATGGTAACTAAAGGTGTAAGCGTAAGTGTGCTGGTATGTAAGTGATGGAGTGTAGGGGAGATGTATATAATTGGGATCACCTAAGCAATAATTCAAATAAAACCATGTTTATTACTAAATCGTTTATTATTTTTGTCTATTTGCATAATTTGGCTTTGGTACTATTAATTGAGATCACTTTAAATCACATATAATACTTATTTTAGGAACACTAGTAACTTAAAAAAAAAACAGTATTGATCACCATTGTCAACCATGGTTTGCAATGGTGATCAGTATGTTTACAATGGGGATCAACAATTGTCACAGCCTTCGTCAGCTGGTCCATAGTCCAGTTGGCTTTGGTTGTCTTTCTTGGACGTACTTTCACCATCTGAAACCAATAACATAACAATTTCATTAATAAACTACTTTGTGTAGGCAATGGTGATCACTGTCGGCAAAATTCGATTCGATTCCAATTGCCTACATTGAGAACATCGAGAAAAAATACCTAAGCACAAACACAACACTTGTTAATAGAAATTTATATTGATAAATTAAGAAGTTTAATACTACGGCTAAAATAAAATACCATGGTCACAGTAAAAACTCAAATATTTCGTAACTTACCTTCTAAACAATGGAGACGAAAAATTACATCAAAACTGGTCGAAACGTGTTCACGTGTATCACTGACAAGCGCGTGGCGGGAACTGGCCGCCGCCGTCGCCGACGCACGCTATTGGTCCTCGACTGCCATGTAGGTATGTTACAATCGCTCACTCGCGTTTGGTTTTTATTTTATTACGTGATCACGATTGCCAACTGATCCCGATTGCCTACATCTCCCCTATGTGGTGGTGTCTATGTAATGGTGTGTATGGTCATATGGTGTGTTAACACTAAATTGCTAGCAGGTTTTCTGTTTCGTTATAGGTAAGTCGTGGTAACCAATCCCAAACTTGTTTTTGCACCCAAACTTGGTCATGGGGAGGATTTTTAGCTTGAAATTGACTTTCTCATACAGATGTAGACCGATATGTGAGAATGCTTTGTTGCCAAATTTAAGCTTGCTGGAGACTCTGTTCCACTTAGGATTTCTACGCGAGCGCTGGTCCTTGATCACTGTGACAGCTACAGTTTTGTGGAACTTGAGTAACACTGACATAATGAACAGTTGGCGCACCGTAACCACTTTAGTCACCCGATATAACATATCAGTGGGTATCGGATTACAAATCTATGAAAGACCTTTAGGATAGCTCTTTGTGGACGTCCAGCAGCAATAATAAAAGTTTTCCAGCGGAACCCCATGATAATATACAGGAACTAAGTACAGACTGACATAAGACCAAGTAGATCATCCTCAAAGTACTTTTGTCAGCTACAGATCGAAGTCTTTTAAATTTAAACAAAAGCTTCCTTACGCGAGCCGTAACCGATCCTATCTATTTTGTCCATGTCAAATGTTGATCTATGTTAATTCCGAGATACCTAATAAACCTAACCCGCTCAAAGACAGGGCAGCTGCAGACACGACCCGCGTCACAATTGCATTGGTGAAATTTAAGTGGAAGTTTATCAGGGACAACTGTCTTTTTGCTCACTGAAAAGTAAACAACCTTAGTTTTTTGACATTTAAGGTGAGCAGGTTGTATTGCAGCCATCTGGAAATTTTCTGCATTCCAGCCTCTGCGGCACTGTAGGTTGCCTTCCAAGATTCAACATGGAAAATAATAGCTGTGTCATCAGCGTTAGCGTATATTTGCGCATTGTCCATCTTGAGTGTGCAGAGACCATCAACGTAAAGAAGAAACAGTGGGACCAAGGACACTGCCCAGGGGCACCCCATATGCCACCTTCGCAAAGGTACTTTCGTAGTCACCCAGGCATACCTTCTGTTTGCGTTCAGTGATATAGGAGGTGAACCATTACAAGGCAATGCCCCTGATACCTAATCGTTCCATCTTCTTGATAAGAATTGGCCTGGATACGGTATCAAAGGCCTTGGCAAGGTCAAGAACGACGCCGATACACCTGTTACTACTATCAAGATTACCTATGATATGATCAACCAAGTTAGAGACTGCGTCCTCATTTGACCTGCTATTACGGAAGCCGTATTAGTTCACGGACAGCAGTTCCTTCCCCTCTAAATACGCCAAAAGTCGCTTGTACACCAATTTCTCCAGAATTTTGGACAGAGATGTAAGGATAGATATAAGCCTATAATTAGATGGAACCGACGCATCACCAGCATTGAAAATCGGACATGTATTAGCTGTTTTTAACTGGGATGGAACCCTTAATGATGTTTGTGTTGTTCAATAAGTTCGAGTGGATTTAGTAAAAACATCCGATGATTCTTCAGGCATGTCTTGACATTATATATAATAAATAAATAAATTATGACATTTAAAAATAAAACAATTCTATTTTTTTCTTATTTTTTATTTTTATGTACAAATAAAAATTCCCTTAGGTAAAATAAACTTACTTAAGTCTTAAATTATGATACTGTACAGAGTTTGTACGACGGAATGCGGGCAGTGTGGGGAGATCCCGAATATAGGAGTTATGGCAAGTCCTATGTGCAGGTGCTTAATAAATACGATGTAGTACGAAGTGCATCCCTATGGAGTGTAGCTTGTTAGAACCGAACTATATCTAGGTAAATCTTAAATTCGTTTGAATGGATACTAGCGTTTTTGTTGCTAGTGGCATCGGGACATCGTTTAAACTGATGCCCTGATGTAAAATTTGAGTATGATCACTGTAATGTTTGGTAGTATCTAAAGTTAGTGGGATCACAGACGGAGACCGGGGTTGGTGCTGGCGATGTAGTTCAGGAGCTCGTCGGAGTCCTCGCAGACGACAGGCTTCTCGTGGTAGCAGGCCACGTCGTGCCACGCGATGCCGTCGTTGTACACGTTGTTGAGCACGCTGAGGCAGGACTCGGACGTGGCGTTGATGTCGAACTCGGCGTTGTCGGGCTGACGCTGCTTCTTGTGGCCGGTTTGAGACCAAGGGTTGTAGCCCCAGCCGTTGGGGATCTGTAAAGGTATGACATTTGTTTACTTCATACTCTGGTCTATGGTAAGGCCGTCGGTAAATTGTAACCACTTGATCATGGGATTAGAAAATTTTGGAAACAAATTATGCATTTATTACGAAGAGTTTCCGCCCAGAAGTTGTAAAATCATTGATAGCATTGCACTCAGGTTAACACTATTATAAAACCCAACACAAACAAGTCCCCTAGTTTAAGCACTATGCACTTAAGTGGATATAACGTAATGGAAATACTTCAATGTTCGAAAATGCGTAATAACTCAACTTTCACACAACAAGGCACCGATTGTACGCACAGGTGTGTCTTCGAAAGTTTATGATTCAGTAAATAAGTACGTAACGGTAAGGGGAATTTCCCCTCCTCGTTGACGTCCATATGTAACGCATTAGTTCCGATAATAACAAAGGAACTTTACGAGTTCTTACAACAATGTAAACAAATATGTACTTTACGCAATTTTCCTAGGAAAAGAATAGAGCATGAATGTACTACCACTGTGTTAAAAGATCCATTGGAATCTTCTTATGTGCCAATAATGCAATTTTTAAACCGCTTGCCAAGTGGAATGACCCAGTTTTATCTCGCCACAGAGCTTTGTACCGAACTATGAGGATGCCATCCATCTCTTTATAAGATTAAACTATGTATTTAAAAGTTAATACTAACCTGGGTGGTAGGAGACAGCTTTTCGCGGTTCGCGGACCAGAACCAACCGAACACATTCTTGGGCTCAAGATCCTTACGGTTTTCGCAACCCTTGAAGTCACAGAGGCGACCCGACGTCCAGATGTAAGGCACATCGTCTGCAAAAAGAAAATACCGTATCAGTTTCGTTTCATGAGGTCATCGCAATAAAGACGCCGCAGGGTCACTCTTCAGATGTGCTAAGAGCGTCAATGTCCATTACAATATTTATAAAAATTATCTAACGATGCTAGTGAAATGTGAAGGCTCCCAATTACGTGTCGCCTTCACATGGTACTTCGGAGAAGCCGCTAGAATTTCACAACACTTTATAATACTCACTTTGCTGGATTAGCTTGAAGATTAGATTGTTTTCTTCTTGCGTCTCCATGGATACCAGGTCCATGCAGTACTCGCGGCAAATGTTACGTCCGTCTAGCCAGTCTACTTTTCTGTTGGCTAGGGCGGGAACATGTCCGCTGTAGAAGTAGTTGTGACCTCGGTAGAAGAACTCTTTTGGTCCTAGAAGCAAAAGAGAAAAGAATTTGAATGACGTTTTGAATAATGCATATCGGTTGCACATACAAAACAGTAGAGTCAAGGTTGAGTCGTGACAGTCAAAAGTATAAATAATATTTAACAGTGTAGTGCTTCTATTTAGTGAGGCGTTAATAGGCGACAATGGAAGACCCTCGGTGTGACAGGTCATGTACCTTCACATCAAACTCTTGTATCAAGGTCATGACATTGAGGTGCCTGCGAGCAATTGTGTTAAATTATCACGAGCTATGTCAGTGTCGCAATACAAGACGCCATTACATAACGTAACGGCCACGCATCGCGACCTTTCCTCCTTGCTTACATAAAAACCCAGACGACATATTTCAAACTGCATATGGATAATGTCAACAGAAACGAGAAAGATCTTATAATTCCAAAATTAGATCAGCATCGATTTAAATGGTGTTAGCATAAAAAATGTGGATCGATTTATTACGCAGTCAAGATGTCCTTGTATATTTATTTTATTCTAGTTCTTAAATATCATCTTAATGATATTTAGAGCTAGATTCTGAAATATCCACTTTTAGTAGCTATTATTGTCGGTGTTAATATTATAAAAAGTCCAAACGGTAATCATTTTAGTTTACGAAATTGATAGAAAAGGGTTAATTACTTGGGAGGTCTTGCAACTCAGCCTTGACGCTGTGCAATCACCGGCTGGTCCCACACTAGTCCTGGTCAATTGATTGAGTTCACAAGTTCAATTGCTTAAATGCACAAAGGATACAGCTAGTACATAGCGTGCCCCGTTTGCATACAAATGGTTTGTACATAGCTATCTAAGAAGTGTATCTAAAAACATCCGCGACCTACATACCTAACCGGCTAACTCGTCGTATTTGTAGTTCTACAAACTGGATCGTACGGTGTCAATTCTTTCGTCATTGATCAAATACTGGACAGAATTGTTGCATGAAGTATGTAATATGTTTATTCTAAGTCTACATTAGGTAGGTATGTGCAGAATGATTTTGGCAGAGGATGTTGCAACGTTGCGTTCGCGGTGGGGCTTGCGGCTGCGGGTGGCGTCGCCGCGTGGCGCGCACCGTCCGATGCGTCGGTCACGCGCCGCGCCAACTAGGCCAAGGATCGCTACCGGATACGTTTTTTATATATAACCAACCGGCCAGTTCACGCCTTTGTCAAGCCGACAATCCTAATTATCTGCATTTATTAGATACCTGATATGAAAATATGTAATCATTTAGCGTTAAGTTGCTAATTTTTAACGCTACATTTTTATCAAGTTCGTTTTTGAAGGTTTTTTTTGTTTGTTGACAATATACACATGCATCAATCTTTAAACTTCATGGCTTATTACACTTTGGTATAAGTTTTACATAGCTGCAAAGCTCTGAAATCGCTGAAAGAATAAAAACGTTAATCTCTTTACGTGCTACGTGCTAATGTTAACTTAAGGCGGTACCCCGATCAAAACTCCGCGCAAGCCGTTTTTCGTGCTGTTTTTAGGAGCTATCTGCTCGTTATTTAAAAAGAAATATCAATTAATAAAAATACATTAAATTTCTACATAATATTGATTCTAAAATGTTAGATTTAGTTTTTTTTTTAATGTTGTATATATTTCACTAATCTCCTGCCAAAAAAAACATAAAAATGAGAAATAATTATTGATAGCATGCATCTCCTGGTAAAGTGTTCATTAATTATTTTTTGTACTAACACTAATAGATAGACAATTTAATAACGAACATTTGTGTAGATTTTTTTTTTCAAAAGACCAAAATAAAGATTTTATTCAAAAATCTGGGCGTATTCACTACTGTAATTCATGCGCCACCAGTGCCGCTAGACCAATAGGAATGCTCATATCGCATGCCGATTTTTTGGTCAGGGTACCGCCTTAAGATAATTACCGCGTCGCCTAAGCTTAATCGTGAAGGTCCTATTTTTTGTACACGAATCCTATTTAGACGGTAATTATAGTGAATTGCATCGTTATTAGTGATTTTCATTACAATGTGAATGTGTTAAGGTTCGCACGACACACCGACGAACATACACAATGATGCTTAGACCTTGCTCAGTGACAGACTGACGGATGTGCGATTGTCCTTTGAAATCCGGCACAGAGTCTCTGACATCAGAGGCACGAATGTGTGACTAACTTTATTGCCTTTACGAAGACATACTTATAGGTTTCGGTAAGCTCTGTGCCAAGATACAAATTTTACGAACAGATCAATTAATTGGCTAGGTTTATTACCGTTGGCCTTATATGAAAGAGGAGGTTCTATGTTCGACATTAAGTATGTTTTTTTTTTGTATGTTCACCGATATCTCCGTCAATTGTGGACCGATTTTGAAATTTCTTTTTTTGTTTGAAAGAGTATGTTCCGAAATTGGTAATTTGGTGACGATCTGATGAAGAACTTCGAAGATATACAACATAATTCTTCAATAAATAACGGCAAATCTCTCGGGATTGCTGCAATCGCATATCTGTTTATTGTTTACTTTATACCATTTCATAAAATAGCATCACGCCAGTACGCTCTTAAGGGGTACGCAGATCTCTCATTTCATCGGTTATGTTCATGTTTCATGATATTCGGGTAGTCTATTCTGGCGTTATAGGTACCTTAATAAACAACTTGCCTATTAGGTAAGTACCACTAAAAAGCGAAAAAAAAAAAAACACCCGACTTCCAAATAAAACAAAGTGAAAAATAACTTAATTTTTGGAAGTCTTCGTGGTTTGTCTTTCATAGGTACCAACTTATAGCGTTATGGACACTGGCACTCAGCTGAATCCAGTAAGACTGGAAGCCGACCCCAACAATAATTGGCTAGGCAGATGATGATGATGATTTTTGAAAATGGAATCGGATGCATCATCTGCCTAGCCTTTTTCCCAACTATGTTGGGGTCGGCTTCCAGTCTAACCGGATTTAGCTGAGTGCCAGTGTTTTACATGGAGCGACTGCCTATCTGACCTCCACAACCCAGTAACTGGGTAACACGGTACCCCTTGGCTAGACTGGTGTCAGATCTCAAGCGTCTGACTATTCGTAACGACTGTCAAAGATCTTCAAATGACAGCCGGGACCAACGGCTTAACGTGCTTTCCGAGGCACGGATGAAACTCGGTATGTTGAAATGGTCACCCATCCACGGACCGACCTCGTCAAGCGTTGCTTAACCTTAAAGATCGACCCGTGCGGCTGTTATTATTTAGCCACGAGCTCCTCAAAATGGAATCGGATGCATTTAGCACATATTATGATATGGAAAACAGACTCACAGCCTATTCGAGAAACGTTAATCATACTTTGAAATAGTACTGCAGTAAAATCAATGTTGTTTCGAGTAGTATTTTGAACTACTGCTATAAACATTAACAACTGTTATAAAAGGAGATCGGTAATCATATTCACGGGAAGATATCGAATGCAACCTATCAAAATAAACCATAAAATAATATTACGTTTAAATAAAATTACAAGCTTCATTGGAGGTGATTCCATGAATCAACGAGCTGCTAAAAGATGAATTATTATAATAGTATTGGATTGTAATATCGAAAGGTACGCACAGATGAAGGCTGTGTTGCAAAACCTAGTTTTGTTTATATTAACCACTGTAAGATGAACGTCCGAAAAGGCAGGAAGCTTTTGCAACACTTCGCATTTGCCTCGAATACTTATTACTAAGATTATAATTTATATGAAGTATTAAGTCATACTTTATGGTTTCTATAAATTATGAGAACATTATGTATGTTAAAAGCCTAATTAAATGATGACTTCGATTTATGATGAGCTACTATATTACATGCAGTTCAAATGTCATTCTAAAAGCTATAATTAATATGATATGTCTTACACCTATAATTATCTGGTGTAGGTAAGTTATTTCATATTAGTTAAAGAACTATATATGATATGATATGTCTATAACTAATATGATATGTCTTACACCCATAATTATCTGGTGTAGGTAAGTTATTTCATGTTAATTATAGAACTAACATGAAATAATTTACACCCATAATTATTTGGTGTAGGTAAGTTATTTCATGTTAGTTATAGAACTATATATGATATAATATGTCTATAACTAATATGATATGTCTTACACCCGTAATTATCTGTTAATTATAGAACTAACATGAAATAATTTACACCCATAATTATCTGATGTAGGTGAGTTATTTCATGTTAGTTATAGAACTATATATGACATGATATGTCTATAACTAATATGATATGTCTTACACCCATAATTATCTGGTGTATATAGGTAAGTTATTTCATGTTAATTATAGAACTAACATGAAATAATTTACACCCATAATTATTTGGTGTAGGTAAGTTATTTCATGTTAGTTATAGAACTATATATGATATAATATGTCTATAACTAATATGATATGTCTTACACCCATAATTATCTGGTGTAGGTAATTTTTTTCTTGTTAATTATAGAACGAACATGAAATAATTTACACCCATAATTATCTGATGTAGGTGAGTTATTTCATGTTAGTTATAGAACTATATATGACATGATATGTCTATAACTAATATGATATGTCTTACACCCATAATTATCTGGTGTATATAGGTAAGTTATTTCATGTTAATTATAGAACTTACATGAAATAATTTACACCCATAATTATCTGGTGTAGGTAAGTTATTTCATGTTAATTATATAACTAACATGAAATAACTTACCTACACCATATATATACCACCTATCATATCATATATAGATATATCATATTATCTATTTAACACAACTGTAACAGACTGATATCTTGTTATACATACGATTTTGAGGCTTTGCGACTGCCAAATTCGTTGTAACAAAAGCTCTTAGAGATTTTGTGTTTGGGTATTGCTACAAAACACAATCCGGTCCAGTAATGGCTGATATTAATTTAAACCAATATGCAAATTAATTTATATCACCAGGGTTAATAAATCCACTGGTTTAGGTTACCTCACCTACATTTGAGTATTTGCACAGCGTCCGATCGCAAACCAACAGTTGAGTTTCGCCATTCCATACATTAAGTAAATCGTAAGTCGTATTTATCTTTATATGCCAGGGATATAACACAATTTGAAAGTTTTAATAGCGTATAATTGCACCAAGTTAAATATTATTGTTTTTTTGATAAACAAGCCGTTTTATTTGATAATACCCGTGACCCATGCCTACATTATCCATGACCTGTCGCTTTTGAACCTATGAACTTACGTTGGCATGCAAGCTTTAATTTTAGTATTCTATACAAGTGTGAAATCTGCGAATTTATGACGTAAAGATTATATTTTGGTAAACCTGGTATTCGAAATACCTTAAATAATTACCATGCCATGGCGGCTATAAAAAAAACCGGCCAAGTGCGAGTCGGACTCACGCACGAAGGGTTCCGTACCATTATCGCAACAAACAACAAAAAATCACGTTTGTTGTATGGGAGCCCCACTTAAATATTTATTTTATTCTGTTTTTATTTGTTGTTTTAGCGGCAACAGAAATAAATCATCTGTGTAAATTTCAACTGTCTAGCTATCACGTTTCTTGAGATACAGCCTGTTGACAGACAGACGGGCCGCGGAATCTTAGTAATAGGTTCACGTTTTTACCCTTTGGGTACGGAAACCTAAAAACAAAACAAGAATTAATTTACGCTGTTGCGAACCGGAATTAAATATATCTACAAGTATTTTATGTACGTATAAGCTTAGGAGCTAAAGAAGACATAAGTTTAAAATATTGCAAGTTGCAAATAGCTGATGACCCTAACAGAGCGAAGACAGCTTAATAAATCTTATTTCTGCCAAGCATCAAAAATGTTTTAACCGTTTTTACATAATAATAACCAACCAACGTGGCCTTGCATGCCACAAATGCTAAACAATAAGTTGGCACGGACATCTGCCAGCTGCATTGCTGCAGAAGAGCTACTGCACCAATCTAGCACGGGGTAGTACGACATCATGGTAACCACATGCCAACGGACTTTGATCCTCATCACCTTTAACACAAGTGTTGGAATGAGTTGATGTGGTGCACGGTGCACCCCTCGACCCTGTGCTCGCTCGATACGTTTTCAACCATGAGTATAATGCGTCATATCGCTCATCTCTGCTTGCGTGAATAACCAGCAAAATGGTGGCTGCAAAGAGCTCTTTATTTTGTTTGTAACGGTGTGTTTTACCATCCTATTTCAGGATTAAGAAACTTCATACATGTAGATAACTCTATTTAGGATATGATGATTTACTGCGACTTGCTACTAAGTGATTGGAAGAACTAAGATACGAAATGAATTAATTGAAAGACTCGGAAAACCGCCACGCCCAAATAGCTCTCTGCACTCTTACTCAGATGGTCTGAGACAGTGAGAATAACAAATAGAAGTAGTCTACAAAATGTAGTAACTCTTGTAAAAAGAAATAATGAGTGTTTCCACAAGACGCATTAAAAAGATGCTTACAAAAATTAAGAAGAATAAAGACCCACTGTGGACGGCCGTGAGCTCAAACCTACGTTTGTAAGCTTATAATAAAATAATTAATTCCAACTTAACGATGGTCCATTAAAAGTACAGAAGTTGTATAGTAAAGATGTCATGTGCCGCGTCGTCAAGGTACTATTGCAGTGGCATAAGATAAATAATGTACCACTCGGAATACATGTTTACTTATGTGCTTACAGTAGATAATACGTGCCTACTTACAACTTACTTATTTGAGAAGAAGGCCTAGCGAATGGTTTGAAGTAGTTGTTGCGATACAAGATCTTCTAAGAATAATTTGTACGTAATTGTTGATTGTGAAATGTATAATTACTCTCGTAGAGACTGCTTCGTCAGTCTTACAAACACTTAAGTAACAAGTGTTTTGTGTCTGTGTAAATCGTTGAAATAAAAAAAAACTGGACAAATGCGAGTCGGACTCGTGCACCGAGGGTTCCGTACTAACCTCAGCTTAAAGGTATTATTTTTTTGATACGAATTTCAATTTAATACCTCTACGCGTTCATGAGGAAAGGGATAGTAAATTATTAAAAATATTTTTATTATATGATGTAACTAAAAATTTACCGTTTTCGCAATTATTCCTTTATCTGTGCTATAAAACGTTGCTTCGTACCAAATTTCAAGATTCTGAGTTCACAGGAAGTACCCTGTACGTTTTGATTCCCTTGCGAGTGCTGCGATAAACTGCTGTATCTTTTGATTTCGTTGGGTTACGCGTTTGATTTTTTCACAGCTTTAAGGGACAGTAGACCTGAGTATTTAATATAAATTTCAGATTGATACCTCCACGCGTTCCCGAGAAAAAGGTTCTTGACAGACAGACGGACGGACTACAAAGTGATCCTATGAGGGTTCCGTTTTTTCCTTTCGAGGTACGGAGCCCTAAAAACACAAAACGGATGGTACTAAAACTAAAACTATGCAGTTGTGCTAATCGGTTCGAATTATACACCCAAAACATTTGGCCTTTTGAAATTAAAAGTCAAAATAACAATAATATCTGAGACGGAAATAAACAAAATTAACGTGGAGAAACACTAAATCGTACAACTGTATAACTAATACAGAAATTAAAACCTGACAACGACATCTAAGCTGTTAAAATTAATTCTCAGAACTGCATACGAACAATGCAATTTTTCTCGAACAATAAAAGTGACAGTAACCGCGAAAAGAGAAAATTCCTAATAAAGTGTTTATTTAAACATGGCTTTCACATTTTACAAGAACTGATTATCACAATATTCAAGAGGTCCTCGACAAGTTTCGAATCTATATAGCTATACACGGACAATTTTTATTTGATTTGAAATAGGTAACTAGGTTATGAAATATTTCAACTTAAATTGTAGACTTTTCGTAATAACAGTAATAAATAAAGATACTAATAATAGCATGTCTAGATTATTCTTTAATACAAATAAGCGTTTTGTAGCGAAATATTTCCATTTCCTATTTTCACTCTATGATTGTTTGTGGTGAACGCATTAGACCGCGTAGCCATAGACTTTATTAAAAAGTAAAAGCAATAAGGTTTACTAAAACAAGTTTTAAGTTCCAAGATGTTTTCTCCGACAATATGAGGTTGCGGAAGTGCCATAATTACATATGAGAAAATTATATACCCTTTATATCAGTGGTTCCCAACCTTTCATGACCCTGGGACCAGTTTGATTTCGTTGCTGTTAGCAGGAACCAGAAGTCCAGTAGAAAATTTTAAAATTGTGTTCTAAAAATACATTTAAAGCATTAATCCAAATATATAGCATATCTATTCTTTAAAGTCAAAAGTCAGTCATAAGAAAAACAAAATTTCCGACAGAAACTTGAAATTGGTATTTTTGTGTTGAAAACTTTGTCATTTTAAACCTTTCGTGGACTATAATTTAGCTCTCATGGACCACTAATGTTCCGCGGATCATAGGTTGGGAACCACTGCTTTAAATGATATTGCGGGTTGCTTTAAGGGCCGAGTTACACTTACGAAGTTACGACATACATACGAACGAATAACCGAAATCTGTTGCATAAATTGTTGGATAATACTTAATATTAATAATACGTCAGAAGAATTTAATTTATTAATATGAAACACCGCAGACGGCTCACCACTTGCCACGAAATGCGATGCGTAAGGTATAAAGGAGTCAATTTAAGGAAAATGTTTTATTTTATGACAGTAGAGATAGTTAGGGTAAAAAGAGGAGCTCGTCGATCTTCAAGGTTAAGCAACGCTTGCCGAGGTCGGTCCGTGGATGGATGACCATTACAACATACCGAGTTTCCTCCATGCCTCGGAAAGCACGCTAAGCCGTTGGTCCCGGCTGTCATTTGAAGATCTTTGACAGTCGTTACGGGTAGTCAGAAGCTTGAGATCTGACACCAGTCTTGCCAAGGGGTATGGTGTTACCCAGTTACTGGGTTGTGGAGGTCAGATAGGCAGTCGCTCCATGTAAAGTACTGGTACTCAGCTGAATCAGGTAAGACTGGAAGCCGACCCCAACAACAATTGGGAAAAGGCTAGGCAGATGATGAGACATAGTTAGGGTAATGAGACAATTGGTTGAGCTTCAAGTTTACATTCTACGTTCTGTCTTCGGTAAAAAAAGCATTTTACTAAAAAACCGGCCAAGTGCGAGTTGGACTCGCGCACGAAGGGTTCCGTACCATTCTCGCAAAAAACGGCACAAAATCACGTTTGTTGTATGGGAGCCCCACTTAAATATTTATTTTATTCTGTTTTTAGTATTATTTTTTTTCTTTTTTTAAAAGAAGAAAAGGTCCCGTTTTTACCCTTTGGGTACGGAACCCTAAAAACATAATTCTCTTTCACAGAAAGCACCTTATCGAAAGGAAGATTAGAACTTGGGTTTTGCCCTTGAGTTTTAAATTCATTTGTTATGCAAACAAAAATCACATTCCTAACTGCTAAATATTTAAAGCGTATATACACAGACGTGTTATTTATTGAAGACGAATATTAAAGTTCAAGTTTAAAATAAATACTCCAAATAAGTCGCAACCGTATGATAATTAAAAAGAACTATTTCCAATACAAAGGCTACGTCTTATTTTTTTCCTAAACTAGTATTGTGAAATACGTTACAGTAACTAGTTTTTTTTAAATATTCATTTGACCTCACCAGCCTATTAAAACAGTGAGTGCTTTGTTGCGTATATTTAAATGAGTATACTTAAAAATACTCAGTTTTTTTTGTATCGTTAGAATAATACTTGTTGAGAGTTGAGACACACCCTCTGACTCATCGGTAAAATTAATTCAAAATTTCTAGATGTAGGTAAATTACATATTTTTCTAGAGCGGTATAATAAAATTGCTAAAGAAATCATACAAAAGCAATAGATATCGTGTGATATTTAGAATTGTAGACATCTCAAAGAGATGATTGGAAAATTCTTATTGATGTTCGCACTAGAAAAAATTTACGTGGCGATTTAAATATGTAACCTTTACACTACATAGTGGATTTTTATTTTACAGCTGTTGGTTCACTTTCATTTGTATTCTTTAAGAAATTTGCCGTCATAAACATACACAAAGCCATCTTCTACTAAAAAACTGAGCTGGTAATAAGTAGGTACATTAAACAACTTTAAAAAGAAAAAAGATCTCTGGACGAGGAAACGGAAAAGTGCTTTTCCCAATTACGAGACCGTACTTGAGAGCGGACGGACGTCGCGGGGGAGGGACGGGAGGGGGGTGCCATCCTCGAACGAGTCCGCGACCTTGCGAGGTCAATGACCCGCGGAAGCTTTTACTTTCCTACGTAATAATTACGTGAGGTATCTTCATAGTATGATAGATTACGCGTAAACCGTATACAAACTGTGCAATGTTTATTTTTGGAGCGTATTTACCACAGATATAAATCATACTAGAAGACGCGATTAGTACCGTATGGTGACGGACGTAAAGAATTTCACCATCCCATATCTTCCCGTGGGTGTCGTCAGAGGCGACTAAGGGAAACACCAGAGAATGGGCAGCAGCGTTCTCTGTGCACTTTTAGAACAAACTGCGATCGCCAACCCGCCTGCCAAGCGTGGCGATTACGGCAAACCCCCCCAAACCACGAATAGCCCCGAGAAAATTAAAGTGAATTAAAAAAAAGCCCCGAGTGCCCGGCAGCCCGTCTTCCCTCGACTACGGTAGCGGTCGAGGCGATGGCGTGTTTTTTTTTTTGGATGCCTATGTTTGGGGGAGGCCTTTGTCTAGCAGTGGACGTCTTTCGGCTAATATGATGATGATGATGATGAGAAGACGCGATTGTATGTACATCGCGTGTCAAAAAACGGAGTAAAATTACGATCAATGGTCGTAATCTGAGCTTTTCATTTAGCATTATCGGCATCGGAAAGCCACCGAAATCTAGAAAAGGCCTTTTATACCATATTGAGCTGTACAGACTGTATAGAAAAAGTTGGCCGAGGCATTGGACATGTTTTCTTTCATAAGTAAATTTGTTTTCAAATTGTTTGTGAAAAAGTAGCACACTTGGTTTTCATACAGATGGTGGGACTTGCGTTATCTAGTTAGATTTATGTCTGTGGTATTTACTTATTTGCTTGACTAACATCACGAGAGTATTCCCCAAAGGGTTCAGCAGAGTGTTCCTACATGAATAGTATCGAAATTAGAATTGATTAGGTAAGATGCAGGGAAGAGAACTAGGGTACCGACATAGCCCGAAGAATTGCCAAACTTAAGTGGCATTGGGTAGGGCACATTGCTCGCAGAACGGATGGCCGATGGGGCAGAATGGTTCTGGAGTGGCGACCGCGAACCGGAAGACATTGCGTTGGAAGGCCTCCCACCAGGTGGACCGACGACCTGTTGAAGATTGCGGGGATCCGCCGGTTGCGAGACGCACGGGACTGGTCAAAGTGGCGACGCTTGGGGGAGGCTTATGTCCAGCAGTAGACGTCTTTCGGCTGATATGATGATGATGAGGTAAGATGCCTTCCCACAGAGAGGAGGCATGTGTCCCAGCAGTGGGAACAATAAACGGCTGATGATTATGACGTAAGATAGACGAAACTTTTAAAAATTATAAATGAAGGAGTAGCAATCCATAGAAGACCGGATTTTCTCTGTAAACCTGTCTTACGTGTATAATAAAATTAAATTTATGTGTCGATAATATTACAAATGACGACATGAATGATAATTAAGCAAACGAAATGATAAAAGATTCGTTTTATTTCTTTCGAATCACCTAATAACTTATACTATTTCTTAGAAGTATATTTTTACAAAGCCACTAGGCATACTTCACACGATAATTTACAACCTTTAAGATTATGATTTATCATAAATTAATATCATTCGAATCCAGTTTTCTCATCACGTTCATCTAAGAAAAATAAGTTCAAGGTTCCTTTGTATAAGTTCCTGGTTTATAAAACGAATGTTTTATGAGGTCAAATAAATATTTTATTACTAATCTGGTTTATTTTATAATTTAAGTGTCAAATTATTGTTATTTAAGACATTTCGGCGTCATTCGTCAAAGTTTTAAATAATATTTATTGTAGTGTGGAGAACACAGATATAAATCTAACTAGATGACGCGATTGTATGTACTTCGCGTGTCAAAAAACGGAGTAAAATTATGATCAATGATCGTAATCTGAGCTTTTCATTTAGCATCACCGGCACCGGAAAGCCGCCGAAATTTAGAAAAAAATCCTGTAATGTCATATTGAGCTGTAAAGACTATGCAGAAAAAGTTGCCCGAGGCATTGGAAATATTTTTATTAATTGGTAAGTAAATATGAGGCACGCTTGGTTTTCATACAGATGGAGGGATTTGCGTTATCTGGTTAGATTTATATCTTTGGCGGAGAAGCATAATGAAGACATTTTGATGTTATTTTTTTACCATCTCATTTAATTTCATCAGACGTGTTTTGCTATTATTCATTAAAGTAGAAGAACCAGACTACAGATTTAATTAGTACAAATAAAAAATGTAATAAATAAACCGATTATAATAGCCCACGTGCGCACTGCACGTGGATCAAAGACGCGGACTCGGAGAAAAGTTCAAGAGTTTTGAAAACCTGTCTTGTCTTAGCAGCAGCATAATGTCTACCTAATTAATAAAACATTAAACTTTTTAACAAAAAAAATAAACCGACTTCTAAAGCAAAACGCTACAAAGCGAAAAATTACTTTGTGTTCCGAACTCGTTGTCTTTGGTATCTACCTATTGTTTTTCGTTTTTCGACACCGAATTTGGAAAAGGAGTTTAGTATTTGAGGAGTTGCCTCGATTTCCATGGGATCCCATCATTAGATTCTGATTTGGTTACATTGGGACCATCTCGAGAGTATACCCTTTCAAACAAAAAAATAATTTTGTAGATCCGTCTATATAGTTATGACGGAGATATGCCCGAAGATACATAAAAAAATAGAACATCCGAATTGAGAACCTCCTCCTTTATGGGCAATCTGTTAAAATAGTGCAAAAATATTCTTTTACATAACATAACATCATGCCTGTATGGAATGAAGGGTTAGGCAGACGTGCACCTTATAGTATTGCCACATTTCGCCAGAGAATGTTTAAGTCTCATGGGTGGCATTAAGCCATTGCCATCGACCGGTCACAAATCCAAACTCCGG
This sequence comes from Orthosia gothica, assembly GCA_949775005.1. Classification (NCBI taxonomy): domain Eukaryota; kingdom Metazoa; phylum Arthropoda; class Insecta; order Lepidoptera; family Noctuidae; genus Orthosia; species Orthosia gothica. Next base: position 4,766,766 of record OX459062.1, on the reverse strand, counting down.
GTTGTTATTGATAGCTCGCGCTTGACCACTATCTCACCTGATCGTAAGCGATGCTGTGTTTGACGGTGTAACACGCTTGCATTTAAGAAACCTATTAAACTAATTACGGGTGGAAACCAAAATTCACACTTTACCCTCACTTGCTTATATTTTGCTCAGCAGTAACGCTGATGCGACTACTAACTCTATGATATATTCCTTTATAAATTCTATGAGTATTTCAAAACTTATGACTAACTATCTGAACCCCACGGCTTCGCTCCAGTAAAAATTATAGCCTATGTTACTCGGGAATAATGTAGCTTTCCATAGATGAAATAATTTTTAAAATCAACACACACAATACAAACAAACAAACAAAACAATCTTTCCTCTTTATAATAACAAAACAATCTTTCCTCTTTATAATAACAAAACAAACCTATATACAAAGGGTAGAGGAAAAAAGACTCATTGCGCATCAAAAGATTCGTTCAAATCGATGTCAATGGGAAACGTGCCCAGACCGCTGGCAGCATTGCCACGTTGAATGGCAATGCTGATTCTCTGGCCGAAGAAAATACCAGCACTCTGGTCACGTTAAGAGGCGACTAACTTATGTCTCAAAACACTCGATGAGCACTCGGACTTAATGTTTCAACCCCAAACGGCTCAAACATTTAACTGCCTTTCAACTAACTAACTCTTTTATGTTTAATGCGCATAATTAATTGCATTCCGTTAGGAGTCAATGCTAACTTAAAAACTCTGTAATAATATATTTGGGTTGTCAAACTAAAACATTATACCTATTGCCGAACACATCCCGTTGGAGATAAAAATCGCCTCATTTTTAATTAAAATATTGTAATTAAGTAATTAATATGCTTTGCAATTAATAACCAAAAAGAACAGAAATGCAAGTCAGGTGGTTTCTAGGCAAACGAGCTCCATCGTCGAGCACACAGACATAAATCTAACAAGATAACGCAAGTCCCTCCATCTGTATGAAAACCAAGCGTGCCACTTTTTCTCACACAATTTAAAAACAAATTTACTTACCAAAAAAAGAAAAAAATTCCAATGCGTCGGACAACTTTTTCTATACAGTCTTTACAGCTCAATATGGCATTATTAGGCATCTTTCTAACTGTCGGTGGATTTACGATGCCAATAATGCTAAATGAAAAGCTCAAAGTACGATCATTGATCGTAATTTTACGCCGTTTTGTGACACGCGAAGTACATACAATCGCGTCATCTAGTTAAGATTTATATCTGTGTTCAAGCAAATCATCGGTTAACATCAGGTGAGATAGTGAGCCTAATATAAAAAACTGGGCAAGTGCGAGTCGGACTCGCGCACGAAGGGTTCCGTACCATTATCGTAAAAAAACGGCGAAAAAATCACGTTTTTTGTATGGGAGCCCCACTTAAATATTTATTTTATTCTGTTTTTAGTATTTGTTGTTATAGCGGCAACAGGAATACATCATCTGTGAAAATTTCAACTGTCTAGCTATCACGGTTCATGAGATACAGCCTGGTGACAGACAGACAGACAGACAGACAGACAGACGGACCGCGGCGTCTCAGTAATAGGGTTCCGTTTTTACCCTTTGGGTACGGAACCCTAAAAAACGGGGTGTGGCTGTGTCGTGAACGGTCGTGTATTTTATTTACGTGCATGTTTTATTATTTACTCAATGTATTTTTTTATATTTAGCTATCAAGTGGAGTAACTAATTAAATTTTGGATGTTGATGATAGATTTGGAGGCAAATTGTATCTCTCCATTTTGTTAGTTATTTGGATTGCCTCTCTATGGTAGCAAAATAAGAGAAGTAACAATTAAAATTTCAAAATTTAAAAAACCCCCGACACATTTATCTTGCGAAAACACCCGATTCAAACAGTAAAACGCCCATAACTTTTGAACTGCTGAACCGATTTTATTCAAACATAGCTAAGAACACTCTCGACAAAATCACCTTTTAAACAAAAAAAACTTAATCAAAATCGGTTCATCCGTTTAGGCGCTATGACGCCACAGACAGACACACAGATACACACGTAAAACTTATAACACCCCTCTTTTTCCGGCGGGTGTTAAAAAATCCCAATCAGCAGCTGACAGCATCGATTTGTTACATAAATTTGATCGCTTAGCTACCTTGAAGCCACATTGACACAAATTAACCTGTTTCGCTATTTATATAGATTCTAATTCATTCATGATGAGTAATTGCGTTTATTTATTGTTACCATGTAGGTGGTTAAGTAGTCTTATAATCTAATAATCATTACAAAGAACCACACTTTTTATGTAAGAAGTACTTCGTGATTTGAAAGCAAATAATACGAAGGGTGTATCCAGCATTTGCTTAGAAGTGGGCCAAAAGTATGGAAGATCAAAAAAAATAAAAAACTTTTATTTTGGACTAAGCATCTCGGGACCCAGGGTATCAAAACCAACCAAGGATCCTCGAACCAGCACACAGAAGAGAATGAGAACTGAAGGGGCGAGAGAAGTGAGATTTTTCTCTAGAAACAGTAAATTTTTATTTTCAAATCTGCCCCACCGTGGATACGCTCCTGACTACTACTACTTATTCAAGACTGGTTGCCTTAGGAACAAGTCATGAATAAGGATTAATTTGTCCATAAATCATCGTCATTACTTAGTCAAAGAGTTTACCATCGACTGGAAATGAACAAGAAGAAGCCGTTTCCCAACGGTGTAGGGATCGATTTCTAAACGAGGAGAAAATAGGAGGAGATTGTCTATTCGACACGTATATTTTCAGTCCTACCGAAGCAGCCGAATTCAGAGGCTTGAGTTAGACTGAAAGCCAACTGAGAAAACACTAGTTTTATTTAAAGGACTCCCTACCAGACCTCCACATCTCATTTGCCTACTAGGTGACACGTCCTCTCTTGAAAAGATTGGTTGTCGAATTTTCAGGCTTTTTAATACGTAGGTAGTTAAACCATTGTTAATTAATTTCCCGAAATATTTTAGCTTGTTAGGTACGCTAGAGTTAATTATGTTTGTACTTACTGCTAGCGCATTTTTGGGGGTTAGGTAGTGAGAGGAAACGTCCAGGTTTCTGTGCGACTGCGAGCGTCGCAAGCGCAGCCACGCACGCCACCAACAACCACGCCTGCATCTGTAACAAAACATATACATACATGAGAAAATGTAGATATACATATACATATAATTATCATTACCTGGCCATCCCAATTTATTTGGGGTTGGCACAATTTCCAATTTATTCCATTCTTTTCGTCTTAAATATAATTTGGGATCACATTAACAAGATATTAGCAACGCAAGGCGGCGAGACCAATTATATGAAGACATTATATGAAAGTTAATTTAAAATAAAATAATTAACTAATTCCTAGTCGAATCAGAAATATTTAAAACAAAATTAATGTTTTACCAGAATTCAATCAAATTTTTAAAATACGCGACATTATTGCACAACATTCTATTTTTAAATTGAAAAAAAAAACTCGTAGACATTCATTAGTGGCCAGGATTATTGGATAGGTATGCGCTTACTTTTTACGATTTATATTTGGCATTTCACACGAGAGTATTTTAAAAAGAAACTAGTGACGGATATTCGCAATAATAGATATAAATAGAATAATATCCGTATTCTTTTTTTATTAATTTACTGTCAGTGTCAAGTTTACCTACTGCAAACTGCAATATCCATTTAAATAAAAACATCCGCTTGCGCAATAAGAAACCAAGTTTTGTCGGCAAACTACATAAAAACAACGTGTAGCAAAATGCAATCTTTACTTCATAGAACTTGTTCGTGTATAAAGTTTCGTAAATATATATCATAAAAAGCCATCAAACATCTGAACACAATGGTGTATTCACAGTTAATTAAGTTTGACGGTGCTTAAATCTGATAGTGACGAAAACTCGTCAGGTTCTTAATCATACGCAACGAAATCGTACAGACATACTCGAGGTGGATAATATTTGTGACACACACACCGGTTCACACTGATTGTATAAAGAATTCATTGCATAAATAAGTTCGGTCGAACACCATGCCGATATAATTGGCACAGGCCCCCTCCATAGAGGCACAAGTATGCATCTGCGAGTGTTTCTTAAATATGGATTTACGAGTAATTAGTGTACTTTTTAGATACGTAGCTAAAGTTAGTTACTGCATTTTTCATTATGTAGTTAAAGATTTCCTGTAAAGCCTGCTGAACTTTGAAGGGTCGCCTCCTTTGCTACGACGTAGCACGTGCTTTGAAAAAATGATAATGAAAGGTTCTGAACTTTGACATAAAAGTGGTAATAAAAGTTTCTGAACTTTGACAAAAGTGGTATCTAATAAAAGTTTCTGACCTTTGACAAAAGTGGTAATAAAAGTTTTCTAACATCGTATTACATTTGAAAACAAAAACCGTGACAGTTTTGCAATTTTTGTGCAAGGCCTACATGCATATCAGAAGAATGTTCATGGCTGACATTACTTTCTGCTTTTGAACTTGACATGCCAAAGATCCGCTATTTAAATATAATGGATTGATTAGTCTAATGCCATAAGACCTTCAGATCCTCGCGATGTCTTAATTACATATTTTTAATCTAAACATTAATTAGCTATGTCGTCATTTGATATTATAGCACTCAAATATTTGTCATTCTGGATTATTTCGTCATTAATAAATAATGGAAAAATTGCATAATACGCTTTTGTTTTTTGTTTGTTTAGCACGTAAGTATAGCTTCTTCAAAAACATTTTTCATCATTCGACTACTTGACACTATTTTGTGTTATAAGTTTCACGTGTGTTGCTGTGTAACTGTGTGTCTGTCTATGGCATCATATCGCCTAAACAGATGAACCGATTTTGATTTAGTTAATTTTTTGTTTGAAAGGTGATTTTGTCGAGAGTGTTCTTAGCTATGTTTGAATAAAATCAGTTCAGCCGTTCAAAAGTTATGGGCGTTTTACTGTTTGAATCGGGGTGTTTTCGCAAGAAAAATGTGTCGGGGGTTTTTTAAATTTTGCTTGTTATAACACGATCTTGGTCTTCGTCTTCGTTGCCACTTTCATTTAGTACCAATTCAATCTTAGTCATAATCGTGTTTTGTGCTCATTAAAACCAGAAGTTAATGCCAAAACAAAAACATTACATAAGATCTTGTCTCCCAAAAGCCGCCTTCTGTTCAGATCTGTGACAGTGAGTGACCGGGGCACTGGACCGCGTTGCGTGACATATTGGGTAACACAACCTTTGCGATGCAACAACCACATATTAACATTATTAACCGTTCAGTAACCTGCAAGGCACAATCCATATTCTTACAGAATACAGATGTCTGTATTTCTGGTTTTTATCTTTTCTCTTCTAGGTCTTAACGGCTGAACTAGTTTTTTATTGGCACGAGGGTAGATCTTCTTTTCGTGTGAGGTTAAGGCCAGCTCTGGTGTCAGAGTTAATTATGCCACCTATGGGAATCCCACAGGCCTCTGACTTGGCTATTTTAGTCACTTAACTATATAAGTCCAGGTTTCCTCACGATGTTTTCCTTCACCGTTGCCTGTGATACAAAGGACACTTTTTATCCCGGCAGTATATTCTTTTGAGATAATTTTCACGAGTGCGTATTATAGCCGCTGCTGCCTGAAGCCAGTAATATTATTAATGCAAAAGTTACTCTGTCTCTTTCTTTTATACGTTATTACACATAAACCTCTCAACGTATATGAATCTCATCCCAATCTTCACGTAAATGATTTAGTGTATGTTTAAAAATGCTTACTACTTTTTTTTAAAGTAAGTGTGTAGTTTCTTGTCCGTTCTTCTCCATAACAAACTAGATTTCCGAATGGACGGTAGAATCAATAGTATTACTTTAAAATTTAAATTTTTGACTTTCAATAGTGCCGTTTAATGCTCTAATTAAAATAAAGAATTTTGACTTTGACTTTAACCAATTTTGGGGCATTGTTGTATGAAGATAGATTGGACATTAGAGGCGCTCGCATTTAATAGCCAGTCACATATTCAATACATTGATCCCGCATGCTTTGTGATTCATCTCTTTGCTGATTGGAACATTTACCATTTTATTATCTGAATAAAGATTATTATTTACTAACAACATCCACATTCCAAATTCAAATCAATTTTGGTCCCTAAGGGATTAATGAGCTAGAATAAACTACTAACTAGCTCTTTTTGAATAGATGTGATAAAAATACTTTTTGTAGTGAGAGTACTTTCTCTTAGGATAATTTTACAAATTTTATAAGGGTTAAGCCTCTGGCAGAAGCTGTACATAACTCTTTGTAACTTTGTCACCAATCCTTGTTGGCTGTCGGTTAGTATGTCGAGTCAATACGTGCTTAGCCTACGATCAGAACTTGCAAACATTGGCAGTATGATGTCACTAGTTAGTTGCTAGTTTAGCTAGCTAGTACAGTGCCACTGTGACCAAAAATACATGCGATTGTTTCTACAGACCGTAACTTAGTCTTGTCACATTGGTCAACCACGTTGTTCAAAAGTTACGTAAGTCAAGTATGTCGCCGAACGAGTCTGAAGTTGAACATGTCTCGATGACAAGGCTTCGAGCGACGTATGACTTGGCTAAAGGAAATATTTTTATTTTTATCTCCTTTATTCAACGTCTTTCTTATTATCTACATTTTTAAAGATTTTATAAAATAAACAAAAATGAAAACATTTAAAAATAAAGGTCCACCGGTATCGGGAACAGGGTGCAAGATACCGGTGGGCAGGGCGCCAGAAAGAGCAACCTCCAGAAGTTCTACTTTCTGAATCAAGCCCTTGATCCAGCCGCCTAACGAGAGCCTCCTAAGGTGTTGGTCGAGGCTCGTGGCTATCTGTACAATGATCGCTGAGTCAACATCTCACTTGTCGAAAACCTCGTGAGCCAATTAAAGATACTTGACTTGCATATCTTTCTCGGCTTTCACGAGGTTCGCATCATGCGGGACAGTTATGTCAACAACCACTGCACGCCTCTCGATTCGGTCCACCACCACTATATCAGGCTTATTAGCGATAATAGTCCTGTCAGTGATGATGGACCGATCCCAGTACAATGTGTTATTGCCAATTTGCCATTCTCGAGAACTGGGTCGGGCGCATACCTGTAGTACGGCTGTACGGCACCCTTATTTATAGGCTCACTTTTGGCCACTTCGATTGAATATCAAACGACCTCAAAAACGGATACGTTTCTCATTTTTTGTTATCGTAAACGGACATGCCTTTTTTTTGCATGTTTTTTCTCTAACAGGATATCATTCGTCCTTAAATAAACTTTAATTGGTAAATATCTGATAATTCTCGGTAGCGTTATTAATAGACACGTCAGATAATTAATGAGGTAAATTCTATGTAAATAGGATTACAAATAAATCGTGCTGTTTACACGGAACCGTCTGTCGTCAGGCGGAGAACATCCAGCACGCGTAGACGCTCAGTGATACCGGTATAAAGGTGACGCTACACTGCATCCCACGACTAAGCTACGCATTTATTTCAGCTTTGCTTTTTACCCAACTGCCGAAGGAGGGTAATGTGTTTATCAGTCTATGTATGTAAGCATGTAAGTATGTATGTATATTATGTATGTTTGTTCCTATATGGCGTTCTAGAGACCAAATGCGTCGGCTAATTTTGATGGTTCCTACGTCAATCGATTCGTTTTAATCCTGCAAGTGTCACTGGCTCCATTAAAATTGAAAATTAGAAAATTGGCGCATTTTGGGCGCCATATTGTGGTAGCCCAAATGTTTTTTTCTTCCAAACCCATCGTGTGGGGTAGTGTGGGGTATCAACATTTCAAAACACTTATAAGTTTAAACGTACCTTATTCCAAAAAAAATATCAAAAAAGTTATAAATAAAAAAAGTTGTTTACGTCTTTTTAGTTCGTTTTTTAAGCAGTCGGGTTTTTTGATTTTTGGATTTACCTTTTTTTTAAACTTAATTGGTTGCCCGGACCAGACACAACACCCATCCTCCTCCTCGTTCCTCCCTTTTCAATTGATGTTGCTGGACTTTACACCCTATTCGTATATCTCCATAGGATCTTCCACTGCTAGTAGCAACCCAAATTCATGCAGGGATGCGTGGCTTGAGAATATTTTAACCACGCAGCTAACATTGCAAACCCCTTTGTGCACATCCTACGTATAATATTCACAGTGGATCTTTGTGTCTCTGAAGTTGGCTCTGTCAAATATTGCGCAAGAAACAGATTAACTGCATAGATTAAGCGAGATAGGACGATGAGACAAACGTAAGCGAGTGAAAGAGACAGTTATACAATGCTATCTTCACTTTTAATATTGACACAAAAATAGCTACTTGGCCCTTGCAGCCAATTCAGAGACATAAAGATCCGTTGTGAATATTATAGCAGACTCTCAGTGGACGCTCGACTTTAAGGTACGCTTAGCTGTTAATACCTGTGTGATATAACCTTGACACCATTGCCTCCATGACCGTAAGCAGTAATTGCGATCGTCATCACATCAATAAAGTATCACGCTTCATCATGATCCGTAAAGGTAAAGATCTTCATGCGCGGGCGCACTCAGGGTCCCTCTTAATGAACTTCCTCTGCCTAATATGGAAATTATGGATCATGAACATTTTAACTTCATGTGCAATTATGTTATTTATAATTAAATTATGCTGGTATTCTTCGGTTACACGTATTTCGACTTCGCGCGCTAAAAGGAAAACGGTAATTGAGGTGAAACTTAAAAGGAGATTGCTAGTTCACACTAGGTTTTTCTGTGTTATGCAGGTACTAGCATATAGTAAGCATAGTTAATTCGTGGTTGGGTCGTTGAAGTATTTTAAAAAGCAACTCTTCACTGTCAGTGATAAGACCGCCTTTGTACCCGTATAATTAAGTTTTTCTTATAAAATAGATGTGTTACTTTTATGGTGTACAATAAAGTATATTCTATTCTTCCAAAAATAAAAACTGGCCAAGTGCGAGTCGGACTCGTGCACTAATGGTTCCGTACTATTGTCGCAATTAAAGACACAAAAACCACGTTTTTTGTATGGGAGCCCCACTCAAATATTTATTTATTCTGTTTTTAGTATTTATTGTTATAGCGGCAACAGAAATAATACATCATCTGTGAAAATTTCAACTGTCTAGCTATCACGGTTCATGAGATACAGCCTGGTGACAGACGGACCGCGGAGTCTTAGTAATAGGGTCCCGTTTGTACCCTTTGGGTACGGAACCCTAAAAAGGCAATTTTATCTTTTATTTCATAGCACGAAACAAAGCTGTTTGTAAACTGTACTTAGTAGAATCATTACAGCTAAATAAACGTCTTAGTGATATTAGATAAATATCAGCGACCCGACCTCAGTTGGGCAACACACATTAATAGGCAGAGACTCGTGTGTAATGCCATTATTACACACAATAATAGGATGAATGGGGAGTTCACAAAGCGCCGAAGGTGTTCGAGTACGACACTTAAACAATACCTGTTGTATACAACAGTTGAATGGTATTCTTCGCGAATCTGTGTCCCAATCGTGAATTTAGTGCGAGACTTGCAGCCACAATGTTTCTACGAGGGGTTTCGCAACGGCCCGAGGCCGGTCATCCGTCAGATTCGGTCACGATCGTGCGGCTTCGTGCGGCTTCGTGCATCTTGCTGCGTCTAATTTGCCAAACAGTGATGCTCTCCTCTCACCAGTCGCGTTATTGTTTTGTATTCACGTCACCTTAAGGCGGTACCCCGAGTAAAACGCCGCGCTAGCAGTTTTTCGTGCTGTTTTTAGGAACTATCTACTCGTTATTTAAAAATAAATATTAACTAATAAAAAAATCATATTATTGATTCTAAAATTGTCGTCGTACTTTTTTTTTAAAGAGGTATATGTTTCACTAATCTCCTTTCAACAAAACCATAAAAATTAGAAATAATTATTGATAGCATGGTTCTCCTCGTAAAGTGCTTATTAATTATTTTTTGTACTAAAACTAATGGATAGACAATTTAATAACGAACATTTTTGTCGTTTTTTTTTTTTCAAAAGATTAAAATTCGATTTTATAAAGATATTATTGTAAAATCTGGGCGTATTCGCTACTGTAATTCATGCGCCACCAGTGCCGCTAGGCCAATAGGAATGCTCATATCTCATGCTGATTTTTTGGTCAGGGTACCGCCTTAATTTAGTTAATGACAGCAATACACAACAACGTGCGACAGAGTCATGCATGTGTTATGTCTTTGCATCGCATTTGAACCGGAATATCGCTTACAATGTTTTGTTTGGCTATAAATTCTGTATTAACCCGAGAAGTCGAAAACACGCAAATAAACTAAAGGTTTAGGTTAGATATGGCAGCATGTGGCAGTCGGTAATGTTGTCGTGCAAATATTGACATTTGTTGTTAATTTATGCGTTCTAAAATTAGTATTTACAAATTCGAAATCACACTGGCACGCTAACATTGTAGATTTGGCATTATTTGGTTCAATAAGTGAAACGGGGTCCATTTTTAACCGACTAACCAAAAAAGAGGAGGTTCTAAGTTCGAATTTACGTATGTTTTTTATTTGTATGTTCACCGATATCTCCGTCAATTGTGGACCGCTTTTGAAAATTCTTCTGAGATATACAACAGAACTGTTCAATAAATAACGGCAAATCTCTCGGGACTGCTGCAATTGCATGTCTGTTTATTGTATATACCATTCATAACATAACATCACGCTAGTACGCTCTAAAGGGGTACGCAGTTCACTTTGGTACACTCTCATTTCACCGGTTATGTTCAAGTTTCATGGTATTCGGGTAATCTATTCTGGCATTATAGGTACCTTACTAAACTACTTGCCTATTAGGTAGGTACAACTAAAAAGTGAAAAATAAAAATACAAAAAATACTACCGACTTCCAAATGAGAAAACTGCAAAGTGAAAAATGAATTTATTTTTGGAAGTCGGTGTCCATAACGCAAAAAAATGGTACCTACCAAAGACACGGACTTCCAAAAATAAATTTATTTTTCACTTTGTATTTTTCTCATTTGGAAGTCGGTAGTATTTTTTTGTATTTATTTTTATAAGTACTTGGTTTGATTAAAAGCAATGATGTGTCAAAGCGAACGCCTGTGGACGCAAGTAATTAACAGTCGTACATATTCGTGTGGTGTCGTGTCCTGTCGTGTCGCAAATTCGTTAATGCGTATTGCACTGAATTTATCATCAGACAAGTGAAATTTTTATTACTGTTGACGTAACGTCTGGGTTGAATGTTTGGTGATACACCCAGCATTTTACATAATACAAGACACACAAAGACATTGTAATCAAAATAATCTAGCTGGAATGGATAAGCTAAACTACTACTTTCACGTTTTGGTAGTTAATAAAGGATTACTAGAATTTCATTAGAGGTTACTATATTCGTCTAGATCTAGTTCGTGATACTAGTATATAAAGCTCAATAATCTGCCTAGCCTTTTCCCAATTGTTGATGGGGTCGGCTTTCAGTCTTACCGGATTCAGCTGGGTACCAGTGTTTTACATGCGACTGCCTATCCGACTTCCACAACCCAGTAACTGGGTAACACGGTACCCCTTGGCAAGACTGGTGTCAGATCTCCAGCTTCTGACTACCCGTAACGACTGTCAAAGATCTTCAAATTACAGCCGGGACCAACGGCTTAACGTGCTTTCCGAGGCACGGAGGAAAGTCGGTATGTTGAAATGGTCACCCATCCACGGTCCAACCTCGTCAAGCATTGCTTAACCTTGATGATCGACCCGTGCGGCTGTTATGATTTAGCCATGAGCTCCTCCTCGCAAACGATCGTATTTGAATATATTATTATGTAAAGCTGAGGATGTAATCCGTACGACGCTTGTCGTTCTCAGTGAGACCAAACCTTAAAATGTAAATCATTTAAACAAAGAGTTCCGTCATGATGATCGTGTCTATGGAACAGTACATACACGGGTGCCATGCAATATACTAACATGTTCGAGTTAGTATTTCTTATCCTGTTTTGTTATCGTATATGTTAGCGAGTTTATTACAATGGGAACCAGACTAACTTGCTTTTGTTTGGAAACTAAAAGTGTTCTAGTTCTAGTTTTTATCTAGGTAGGCCTGTACCTAGATACATAAAAACTGGAGCACTGTTTTCTGTGCCTAAGACCTCATTGATAGAACCGACAAGCGATAATATGTTTTTTTTTTAATTTTTTCATACATTTGATGCTTTTTTTTACAAGCTTTTATTTAACTTGCAATGTATGTATGTGTGTTAAGAATAAGAAATTTTATTTGCGTTCGGGTCAAATCTTGCAACTGACTTTTAAAGCAGTTATCCTCCACCGATTAAGATGAAATTTTGCATTCACGTTTAGTTTGGATGACAACACGTGGTTAGCTAAGTGACGTTATTCTAAATTCAATATGGCGGACGGCCCAAGATGGCGGACTAGTTATTTTTTGTGCACTGCCATGATATGGGTATCGAATGAAAAGGTTTTCTGAGAAGAATACGTAAAAAGCTTGTTTTAAAAAAGATTTTTAATGACTTTTTTCGTCAACCGTGAATATGTGGCAATTTCGCTATGCTTTAGACTAATATGTCGAATTGACAGGGACAATAGGTTCAAGACAATGAAATTATGTCAGCGACAGCGATGTGTCGAACTGCCAAAATGGTGACATTTCGAATTTGATAGCGCTTGGAAATCCCAAAAAAAAATGACATTTTTTCAATCGCTATATCGACGCTTGACAGACTGTCACATGTCAAGAGCCTCAGAGGCTCTGATCTAAAAGAGCAATATTATCTATATATCTTCTATCTATCTATAAATATAAAAGAGAAAGTATGTATGTATGTGACTCCGAAACGGCTAAACCGATTTAAAAAAAACACCGTTGGGAAGCTACACTATCCCCGGGTGACATAGGCTACTTTTTATCCCTGTATTCACACGGAAACGGGAACTACGCGGATGAAACCGCGAGGCCTACACTAGTTGAATATTAAATACAAACCAAAATCCGCCAAAAGAAGACCATATCAAACTGATCGGTTTTATAACTACACCTAAAGAACTTAAGTGCCTAAGTAATGCTTTCAGAATTATAAGCAGTATTAGTAAGCATACATTATCAACTTGCACAATGCATTACTCATTGCTACCAAAGAGTACTTAGACAACCATTTGCAACTGCAACAGAATTAAAATCAGTACCGTGCTCGTCTCAATTTGGTAGTTAGTACAATTGCCAGCAATACTAATGTACGAACGCTAAGATGTACTAATGTTATGATGTCCTAATGCTAAGATGTTGACACCAACTGAATCCGCGTTTCGAATGAAAAATCTAGGTTTAAATATTGCAGTACGAGGTAACAAATAAGTGCCCTTTACTTAGAAAGTTTACTTACAACTAATCATTTTGTTGTTTTACCTTCACTTAAAAAAAATATATGAAATAAAGACGATATAATAAATGGCAATATTTGTATTATACATCATCAGATCCTGACTTGACGACTATGGGACCACCGGGGTTTTTTATTTCACACAAAAGAAGAATTTTCCAAATCGGTCCAGGCGACTTTGAGTAACCGGGGAACATACATAAAAAAACCGGCCAAGTGCGAGTCGAACTCGTGCACCGAGAGTTCCATACAAACCTCAGCTTAAAAGTATAATTATAGACCTGAGTATTTGATATGAATTTCAATTGAATACCTCTACGCGTTCATGAGGAAAGGGGTAGTAAGTTTAAAATTATTAAAAATATTTTTATTATATGATGTAACTAAATATTTACGGTTTTCGCAATTTTTACTTAATCTGTGCCATAAGACGTTGCTTCGTACCAAATTCCAAGATTCTGAGTTCACGGGAAGTACCCTGTAGGTTTTGATTCCCTTGCGAATGTCGAAAATTTGCGGAAATTTGCGGCATAAACGGCTGTATCTTTTGATTACGTTGACTTAGAAGTTTGATTTGGTTTTTTTGGACAGACGGACGTACAACAAAGTGACCCAATAAGGGTTCCGTTTTATCCTTTCGAGGTACGGAACCCTAAAAAAACCAATGAATTGAGAACCTCCTCCTTTTTTTGAAGGCAGTTCGCAGCTCATCTACTTTGAAATGTCTTGGTTTCAGGGTTTGCAAACGCACAAATTAAGTAACTAAACTGGTAAGATTACACTTTCCAAAACCTGATATATTGCAGAATTTCATCATCTATACCAATATTATAAAGAGGGGTCCTGTGGGGTGGTCCAAGGGAGCGAAGCCACGGGGAACAGCTAGTAATACATAAACACATCTGTGGCACAGGCACGAAGCCAAGACCCTGATCACATAAGGCTGTACGCCTCTACACAATGCAGGTCGTCAATTGTTTTTAAATTAGCATATAAATTATTTGCCTAGGACGTAAATTATGTATCCTGTGGGTGCCGTAAAAACAAGGTACAAAACAGCATAAATTATCATGTTTACTGAACTTGTTAAACGTGGGTAGAATCCTGGGAAAATTTAACTATTTTGCTTCTGTAATCGAAATTATGAGACGATATTTGCCATGGCTAAACGTGGTACAAAGACAACTTATTCGTGTTATATTCTTCCTGAATATTTATTGTTTGTTATGTGGTTGCCATACCTATTTGTAAAACAAACTCAAATACCTAATACATGCATAATAATCATAGTACCAGTATTGAGACAGTTCAGACTACATACATAATTCTGTCGTACCTACGACAGAATTGTCACAACTGTATAATACTGTCATATACTTCCTAAACCTCTCTTAAATTATTGAAAGTAAGATTCATAGAAAAAGAAGAAGCTTATTGAAGTTTCAATATTATGACGTGAATCCATAATTCAATTATATTCAAATTAGCTTTACTAAACGGTACAGCATTAATTAGTTTAGGAATTTCGAGAACCCAACCTATGCATCTAATAAGATGAATATAAATAAATACCATTGCTATCGTATATCTGCAAAATATCTATTGGTACTGAAATATTTATTAACAAACGTGGTTTGTTTGCAGAATTTTACTAAAATGTGAACTTTTAAATAACATACTATATACAAACTTGTTAAATACTAATAAAAATATTAAGTAAAATGTATAATAATTTAATCCAATTTAAATAAAATATGTTTAAACATCCTTTTTAATATACCGTGAATTGTCACCCAATCCAATCCAATCCTTATGGTTGAGGAGATCTGCTTTAAAAATCGTTTGCAAGATTTTGCCCGAACATACATACAAATACATTGCAAGTTAATGAAAAGCTTGTAAAAAGGAGAAAGAAGAAGTACTGATTGGGCATAAAAAAATCGTTCACATTGCTGTCAACAATCCCACCGCACTATTCCCAAACCACTGCAACACCTGAAAGCCAGAATCAACAGTGGCGACCACCAGAAAAGCGCCGAGGCAATGAATCTCGACGAAGTCCCGGCGAATGAATTTAACTGTCTTGGATCCCGCAAGGAAGTTGCTGTCAATGGTAATATTACCCAGAACACTCTGACCGAAAAAAGGCCAGCCCCCTGATTAGGTGAAGAGTCGATTAAGGTAAGGTGATGTCCCCAAAGTCTCTATGAGCACTCAGACCCCATAGGCCTAATGGTTTAACCGCAAATGGCTCAAACATATAACTCCCAATCATCTGCCTAGCCTTTTCCCAATTGTTGTTGGGGTCGGCTTCCAGTCTTACCGGATTCAGCTAGGTACCAGTGTTTTACATGGAGCGACTGCCTATCTGACCTCCACAACCCAGTAACTGGGTAACACGATACCCCTTGGCAAGACTGGTGTCAGATCTCAATCTTCTGACTACCCGTAACGACTGTCAAAGATCTTCAAATGACAGCCGGGACCAACGGGTTAACGTGCTTGCCGAGGCACGGAGGAAACTCGGTATGTTGTACATATAACTCCCAATAAGGATGTTAAATTTGCATTTGTATCTTCTTTAGAAATATCACTTCTATCGGCCAATGGTTGCGTAAAAACGATTCAAAAGCTTTCATCAACGAATGGTTCTATTTATGAATAGCGTGTAGTGATTGGTTAAAGGTTAGATATACTCCAACGAACATTTGCTAACTTCCCAGTTCCACGTAAACTTGAAAACTGTTCCAAGTTCAAAGTCGCGATATTTTGGCGCGAATCACTTGATGTTGCCATCTTTGGCGATAATTACGGCAGTTTGACTGGTAGAACAAGTTATAAACTTTTGAGTTAGAAATAATTATTATTTGGTGATGTTAACTATATTTATAACCATGATCATTCTGAGAGGGAAAAATATAGTTTCATTTTATAATAGAACTTATTAGAATATTTCATAATTGGGAGCTATTTCTTAGTGGGTTTTATACAGGATACAATATAAAAGGAAACAATTTATCCACGTACGAATTCAAAATGAAAATAAGGAAAACTTAAAATATGGATATACTTTAAGTTAAAAGTAAAGATAGGATTGGAGGTGAAGCGTGAAGCTCAAGACAGGTCGCGGTGGAGAACTAATGTTGACGCCAACTGCTCCATCCAGGGGACATAGGACAATATGGCCGAGTTTCTCACCTCTAAATGATCGCAGAATTAATGTGACAAATTGTCAAGCACGCGTTATCTGCTGTGATTGGATGTTGAAAATTCATTCAACCAATCACAGCAAATAACGCGTGCTTGACAATTTGTCACATAAATTCTGCGATAATTGAGCTTAGAAACTCGGCCTAAGGACCCGTTTTTTTATTGTTAAGTCAACCAATGCTTAAATATGCTAACCAATGGTTTCAAATTTCAGTGGAATCAGTTTTTTCTTCAGTTGTTTTCCTCACAAATGGTCAAATAAGTTAGAGAGTAATTATTTGGTCATTTGTTAGACTAACAATTGACGAATAAACGCGTTTACCGAAATTTTAAACCATTGGTTAGTATTTTTAAACATTGGTTGAATTAACTACAGATAAAAAAACTGGCCAAGTGCGAGCCGGACACGCGCACGAAGGGTTCCGTACCATTATTGCAAAAAAAAAAAAAAGTTTGTTATATGGTAGCCCCGCTTAAATATTTATTTTATTCTGTTTGTATTATTTGTTGTTATAGCGGCAACAGAAATACATCATATGTAAAATTTTCAACTGTCTAGCTATCACGGTTCATGAGATACAGCCTGGTGACAGACGGACAGACAGACAGACGGATCGTGGAGTCCTAGTAATAGGATCCCGTTTTTACCCTTTGAGTACGGAACCCTAAAAAACAGGGCCAAAGTCAAGTAAGTTTTATTATTTTTTATTAATGTTCAAAATATATATCGCAGAGTTTCAATTATATTATAAGTTAAGAACCACAGAATCCGTTTGAATGAGTTCGGAATTAATAATTCTGAGACAAACAATACTACGAAACAATGATAAAACTGTGAGTTTTACATTCGCGCGATACAACAAGTAAAATTTCAAAATTTAAAAAACCCCCGACACATTTATCTTGCGAAAACACCCCGATTCAAACAGTAAAACGCTCATAACTTTTGAACGGCTAAACCGATTTTATTCAAACATAGCTGAGAACATTCTCGACAAAAGTACCTTTCAAACAAAAAAAACTAAATTAAAATCGGTTTATCCGTTTAGGCGCTATGATGCCACAGACAGACACACAGATACACAGACACACATGGCAGATACACAGCAACACACGTGAAACTTATAACACCCTTCTTTTTCCGGCGGGGGTTAAAAAGGAAAACAATATGTCAGTAAATTTTCGAGTTGAATGAAATAGTAATTTGGGTCTCACAAGATCTTACCTAATTCTATTTTCAATAACAAAAGTTTATAGATAACACCGTGACGAAGCGGACATTGCTTTATGTGTCTGTTACACTGAACTTTAGTATGCGAATAATTTTGACCTTGTAGTAGAAATAACATTATATTAACAGTTAGTACGGCGGCCTTGTTACTACTGACACTAACATAAACATGAAACTGCCAATAAACTGCGTGTACACACATCTCTGCTTGACCATTTATCATTTGACCCCCACGATGTATCAAATGTATGTTAAATTAATTGAATACAACTTTATCTTGATTCAGCTGTGGTTTACTCAACTAGGCATAATACAAAGGTATAATTTTTGTTTTTAACCGACTTTCCAAAAAGGAGGAGGTTCTATGTTCGACTTCATCATCATCGTCCTAGCTTTTTCCCAACTATGTTGGGGTCGGCTTCCAGTCTAACCGGATTTAGCTGAGTACCAGTGTTTTACATGGAGCGACTGCCTATCTGACCTCCACAACCCAGTAACTGGGTAACACGGTACCCCTTGGCATGACTGGTGACAGATCTCAAGCTTCTGACTACCCGTTACGACTGTCAAAGATCTTCAAATGACAGCCGGGACCAACGGCTTAACGTGCTTTCCGAGGCACGGAGGAAACTTGGTATGTTGAAATGGTCACCCATCCACGGACCGACCTCGTCAAGCGTTGCTTAACCTTGAAGATCGACCTGTCCGGCTGTTATTATTTAGCCACGAGTTCTATGTTCGACTTTATGTTTTTTTTTTTTGTGTAGTTTGTCGATATCTCCGTCAATTGTGGACCGATTTTGAAAATTCTATTTCTTGTTTGATAGAGTATGTTCCGAAATTGGTCCCATTTTAATTTAGTGAAGATCTGATGAAGAACTTCGGAGATATACAACAGAACTCTTCAATAAATAACGGCAAATCTCTTGGGATTGTTGCAATCGCATGTCTGTTTATTGTTTATACCATTTCATAACCTATCATCATGCCAGTACGCTCTAAAGGGGTACGCAGATGTGTACAGTTCACCTTGGTACACTCTCATTTCACCGGTTATGTTCAAGTTTCATGGTATTTGGGCATTATAAGTACCTTACTTAATATTTGCCTATTAGGTACAACTAAAAAGTGAAAAACAAAAAAAACTTTTACAAAAAAATACTACCGACTTCCAACTAAAAACACTACAAAGTGAAAAATAACTTTTGTTTTCGAAGTTGGTGTCTGTAACGAAAAAAGTTGATACCTACCAAAGACACCGACTTCGAAAAATAAAGTTATTTGATATGGTAGTCGATAGTATTTTTTGTAAAAAAGTTTTTTTTATTATAATTTCCTAATGGCTATAGAAAAGCAATAAATTTTCGAAACCTGCCATAAAAATAGAACTACAGACGAATCGACCTCAAATAAAACCCGTATTTGTACATTTTATATATATACAACTAAAATTTAAGTTTCAACACGAAGGTAATAAATCCACAGACCATAGTGATTTGTGTAAGTATCTATGGTGACAAACTGGAGGCTTTTATCGATGAGGAAAGCCTCTGCCATAGATAAAGTGATTGATTATCCGCACTTGTGAAATAAATCTTCATTATAAGTCCCCGGACACCAGTGAACACACAAGAAACGACCGCAGTTTAAAAGACATCAACGCGTTTACTTAAACGTTTTATCATAAACAAATATATTAACTACGTTATTAATATTATCACAGCAAATAAGGAAACGATGCCAACCATTGCCATTCCCGCAATCAGACGATATCTCGGCTAACAAAGCTCTGCGGTTCCTGCTTGCGGTTGTTAAGCTTAAAAGTAATGACAATCGTGAATATTCATAAGGCTGATTATCGTTTCGCGTATAAAACATCGGAGTAGTAGCCTTGAACCGTTGCGCAACGCGTTGGCATTTGTCTTAACGCGTCGACGTCAATTGTAAGTGCTGGGTCCACGTTCCACATGCCTTTCGAAATGGTATATCTACGGGCATCCGATTCGAAATTACGAGTTGTCCGATTCGTCGCGATACTATCACTATACGTCGAACTAATTCGTAGTGAGGGAGTTACTCAAGACGTCCTTCGCTGCACGTGATCGAGTGGCTGCGAAGTACGGAGCTTAAGGTTACACTAGTCGAAAATTCTTCCATACAAACGTAGTCTAGCGATTACTCCACTGTTTGACGATGTACGTTCAAAATTAAAAATGATATCAATACGTCTCATCATTTTCTATCTCTGTATGGAAACAAAAAAGTTAAAAAGATATATATTTGAAAGTTATGAGCATCAAAAGTTTCACATTTTAACACAAATTTTAACGCATCTTTGGGCATAAATAAATACCATAAGAAGAAAGAAAATTGCAAAACGGCCTCCATACAGGGATAGATTAGTAATTAAACAACGCAAATAATTTTATTTTGAAAATATACATTAACCCTCTTACTAATAAACGCGGAATAAAGTTATACCAGGTATAACTAAGGTATACCCATACATTTTCATAGGTTTATACCTGGTATAACTTTATTCTGCGTTTATTTGTAAGAGGGTAAGTCGTTATTTCATGATATCTAGACTCCCAAAGGTCTGTTTATAAAATTTCGCGCGCTCGTTTTCGTCCTAAATCATCATCCATTTCGATACAAATTTTCAAAAGTGCTAATTCGTACACGAACTAGCTTCTTACTGCTCATCACAGCATCTATGTCTTTCGCACGTGTTGTCGGATGAGATAGCATGCATTTTAACCTCGCGCACAAAATAGTTCGTGCCGTCGACTAGGGGAACCTTAATTGTGGGACACAGAATCCGAGCTATTGTTGCAGTAGTACATACTCTTGTGGGATAACCTTTTTACTCGATTGCACATTAAGAATTATTGATTGTCTTAAAACTTTAATGTTTCATGTCGTCCTTCAAGTCTATTGGAAATGTTCGTAATTATTTTTAATTATACTTTAGCTAAGATTTTAATGGTTTCTGATTATGTGAGCTATTAGTTGTTGCGAAAACCGGGGAGGATATAAAAGTTAATTATTAATGGGTTAATTAAAAGCTTGAACTCGAAGGTGTCGGTTTGTTTATATATTTGGTAACGAATTAACGAGATGTTGTGTTCAAATGTCAAGTCCATGACCAATGTGAGATGTTCATGTTGAAATTGTAAAATAATTAGTACCGTGTAACGTTTTACGATATTAAAATATATATATATATATATATATATATATCAAATCAATCTGCCTAGCCTTTTTCCAGCTTCATTGGGGTCGGCTTCCAGTCTAACCGGATACAGCTAAGTACCAGTGCTTTACATGGAGCGACTGCCTGTCTGATCTCCACAACCCAGTAATTGGGTAACACGATACCTCTTGGCTAGACTGTTGTCAGATCTAAGGCTTCTGACTCTTCGTAACGACTGTCAAAGATCTTCAAATGACAGCCGAGACCAACGGCTTAACGTGCTTTCCGAGGCACGGAGGAAACTCGGTATGTTGAAATGGTCACCCATCCAAAGACCGATCTCTTCAAGCGTTGCTTAACCTTGATAATAGACCAGTGCGGCTGTTAATATTTAGCCTCGAGCTCCTCTATTTATATAAATATTTCAAAAAGGCTTTTTTCTCTATGAGCTGTGGTGGCCCAGTGATAATGTCCGCGACTAACGTGTCGTAGGTCGTGGGTTCGAACCCAGGCAGGCGCTTTACTTTGTGTAAATTATTTCATCACCACTGCTCTCAAAGCGGTGAAGGAAAACATCGTGAGGAAACCGGCATGTCCTAGAACCAAAAATTCGAAGACATGTGACATCCACCAACCCACACTGGGTCCTCGTGGTGGAAACATTAAAAGGCGATGATGACGATGATTTTTCTTTCTTTCTTTTCTTTATATTCGTTAACTAAAATACGCATAACATTATTTTTGTGAAGATAGATGAATGGCTGTTACGACAAATAATATTTAGCTGCAGAAAAGGAGATTGCCCATACACAGGCCCCCTATGAGGTATCGTGTCTGCGATTTCAATATTATCCGCAAATAGGATTTATATTTTGTGTTTTTTTCCATCCGTGTCCTTTACTTTATATGTACAGACAACAACATATAAGGTTCCTTCACTTGGAGATTTGGATGCACCTTATTGCATTGTAATAAGGGTTCGTTTCAAGAACAGAAACATCGTTATATATCGTGATCCCCATAAAATAAATTAAAAATGTTTTCTAATTATGAATATAACGTGTTTTTTCTACAATTTACAACCAAATTCATCAAGATACAACCATTTTTTCAAATGGGCCCAAGTTCCTTTACAAAATGGGCATTCCCTTTGCATTTCATGCAGTGCATAATATTCATTGAAGCACACAATGTTGTGTTAAGTGTTTGATTTGTTTACAAATAGACTTTCATCATCAATTTATATAATCACTAGCGGACGCCTCGCGGTTTCACCCGCGTAGTGCCCGTTTCCGTGAGAATACAGGGATAAAAAGTATGTCTATGTCACCCGGGGATAGTGTAGCTTCCCAACGGTGAAAGAATTTTTGAAATCGGTTCAGTAGTTTTTAAGTTAATTCGTCACATACAAAAATACAAATCTTTCCTCTTTATAATATTATATAGTATAGATTATTATTATTTAGACATTGCCTAACCACAATCATGATGACTGATCCTCATCAAAAACTTAAACACGATTCTAAGGAGTTTAAACTTAAATTAATTGTAGCAAAAAAATAAGCCCTCATGTCATTACTTTGCTCCAATTATAAACTAATTATTTTGTCGTAAAAATATCAACACATCCGTCAATAATTTAAAAGCAGAAATGTTTTTTTAATTAGAGCAATTTGGGTGTCGGCAGTGCAAATCAGTCAAATTGATCGTCTTATTTCGCACATGAATCAATACATAACATCATACCTGCAAAGGGTAGGCAGAGTTGTACCTTAAGTACATATTAAGTTTTTTAAGTTATATTTAAAGCCCATGTGATAGGGGCGAAACTATTATATATTAATAATTAGGTCAAAAATGGCCCCTAATTGATAAAAAAAGCTAGAGGTACGAATCAACTGTCTCTTATAAATCTTTGACAATATCACAGATAATATAAGACTAGCATACAGATGTCTCATCCCATACAAAGAAACCGTGCCGACGTAACTAACGTTTTTCGTCTAATTAAACTGATTATTTTTCTAAGAACATCGATCGCGTTCGGTTCCGTTCCACGGATTCAGATGGTGTTGGTAGCGTTTTGCAAGTAAAAGGGTTTAATCAGTTCGTGAATATTTTTTTTTAAATACAGCGACGGTTTGTTTTATAGTATTTTTTGCACATTTTTATAGTTTAATTGTACCAAAAGAAATTTAAAAGATCGAGTGGATGCCTCAGAAATTTAAAACCGCGCCATCTATTGGCATCAATTTTAAATAATCCCTACCAATAATCTTTGAAATGTGAAATATGAGCCCCAGACTCCTAGTTTTGTGCTTAGGAGAGTAAATTAAAAAAGAACATACATTTTTTATGATCATCTCTAGAAAATCTTAATATTTCACAAGACTCAATAAGAAATCGAAGCTTATGACGGCATGTAGTGCAATTTATTTGTACCAAATTTTAATTCATCGCGTTGGGTGCCCGTGACAATATCCAAGTAAGATCGTAAGTATTTTCTAATTTAAGTTCTAACTTAGAATTTATGGCAATACTTTTTTATAGCACATGTCAACACTCAACCTTATGAAGCCATCGCAATTGGACTGTGACCGACTAATTTAAAAGGTAAGTAATCTGCCTACCCCCATGGAAAAAAGGTGTGAGGTTATGTATGTCTATGTAACAGCAAATCAATCTACTTTTTACATGTACGTCACAAATTCCAAAGGTAAAATATTTCAATTTGAATTAAAAGTTGACTAACCCCATTAATTTTTTAAATAGGTAGATAAAGTGAGATCAAAGACCAAAACAACTTGACGACCCATAATGACGAGAAAAACGATACCGATTTGCTCTTCATATTATATAGTACCAGTGTTATTTAAATAACAACAAAAAACAGGTCACGAAGTCTCCACAACTTAGTTTCAAAGTATTCACAGTTAAGTTGCGGTTAAGTGTTACTTAAGTCTAATTTAAAACTTCTTTGACGTGTTTAAGTTTGCAAAGGAAATAAGTTTCAAAGATAACCTCGGGATAAGCAAGCTACAGCATTGTTCTTCAACTGTTTCTCATTATGTCATCTAAGGTTAACATGGAAATAATCAAATAATTATAGTTTCGTTTGTTGGTTTGTTTCGTATTTCCCATTGTTTTTTTTTTAATTTTCTGTTTTTTTTTTTATAATTCGTTTGAGTACTTTAACACTTGCTTTTTGTCGTATAATTGTGTATGTATTAAGCATAAAAAGACAGTTTATCATTAAAAAAAACGAAATATTTACGACTTATGTCACTATTCAACTTATCTGAAATGACGTGCGTAGGATTAAATTAAAACATTTAAATTGATTCACCCATTCAACAAACCTAGATTCATATAAATAGCTTTTTGCTATTCAATATGAGATATTATAAACGTTTAACATTAACATAATAAAACATTTTGATCTAAATTCTCGTCGAAAATGTCAGACGAGCTGCTTTTTATGTTTTATAAAAAAAAAACAAATATGTCGATTGTCTCCACTACTTATTATTAAAAACAAAAAAAGGTTACTTTGATTTATGGTAATTTTAAAAATACGTCAGTTGTTTTAATAAATTGGAATTATTATTTAAGTAGGAATTATTATTTGAAGGAATTCGACATTTAAGTTTTTTCATTATTAAATCCATCGTTTCAACACAGTTTTATATGTTTTTATTGCTTCGTTTGTAACTTTATCACAAATATATGTCCATAATCATTTAAATCGACGTTGTGAAGTGTCGATCGTTTATCAGCAACGTAAATCAAGAACTGGTTCCGATAACTTGACACAGCCGAATCTTACTTAACTCACATATTTTCGTGTCACATGTAATAAATATTTGAAAGTCCACATCTTTCAGTCTTGCTAACCTTCACAATGTTAAATTTAGAAACATTATTTTGATGCTAAACATTAATAAATTATCGTGTGTTTAAATATTCTTAAGGTTGTTATAACCGCAGAACTAAGTTTTCGCTAAGTTGTGGTTAAGTTATTTTCACATGTAATTCTTTCGCTGAGTTACGAACTGTGTCCTCGGATGTACCTGCTACAGTCAGGCACAACAAGATAAGCCTCATCAGTTGAAAGTCTAGCACGTGATGAAACCTCATAGAAAAGGGCTCTCAGACATATTCTCAGCATCAGTGGTCGGTGTTGCAACTGCGGCTTGACATACTTTAGCTGTACATCGCCTGTAATCCGCAAGACACCGCGTATTCTAAGGACACTGCCTCTGACGGACGAAGCAATTTTCGTGTCAGTTTTGACGAGAGCCATCATCGCATGAATGAATTGACGCAACTTGAGCTCGTCAACGATAACCGCGGGGTGTAATTTTAAATTAACTTTAAGCTCGCGCTTATGCAAGAACTTATTATCAAAATAAGATGCATTAAGTTGATTGTATCATGATGAAATATCTACTTAAAAGCTGGCATGTAAGCTGAATTTTTAATTTAACAAAAATAAAACTGAAAACTAATCCTTTAAATCTATCCTTGAATTGTGTCCCAAATCATCCCTGTAACCCTTAGTCAAGTTCACTTACCTTTTTTGTTGATTTAAATAAATACACGGCGGGAAAAATCACAGAGTCACGGTTGTAATAGCGCGCGGCAGGTTTGGGCTTGGTCTTTTATAGTCGTCGTAGCGGGGATGCGCGCGCGCAACGGGGGGACCGACAAGTCCGACACATGACGCCGAGAGGTGACCTCACACCTCACGCTCCTATCTTCTTTATCTGCTTCACAGACCCTCGCTGAAAGTTTTCAATGAAGACAGCATAATATTCAGTTGCGTGTGCTCGGTCAAGCGTGTTAATTGAACTGGAATGACAAATGAATGGAGTTTTGATGTTTACTTTGTTTTGATGTTCTATTGTTTTGAATTGAATAATGCAAGTATTGTTTCTGAAAAGATAATTCATTTATTTTTAACCCCCGCCGGCAAAAGAGGAGTGTTATAAGTTTCACGTGTGTTGCTGTGTATCTGTGTATCTGTGTGTCTGTCTGTGGCATCATAGCGCCTAAATGGATGAACCGATTTTGATTTAGTTTTTTTTGTTTGAAAGGTGTTTTTCTCGAGTGTGTTCTTAGCTATGTTTGAATAAAATTGGTTCAGCCGATCAAAAGTATTTTATACTGTAAGAATCGGGGTGTTTTCAGAAGATAAATGTGTCGGGGTTTTTTTTAAATTTTGAAATTTTACTTGTGTATGATAGTTTTAAGAAACAGTAATCAAGCTATTATAAGTTCCATAAAGTTATATAATATTTTGTATGCATGGGCTTCAAGTTATTCAAATATTTGAACAATACTCTTTCGTTTTATTGAGTCAATCGATTATAGATGATCTAATTTTGGTAATTTTCGAGAACGTTCGACAGTAGGCAGGTCTAGGTTTTTACCCGACTGCCGAAGGAAGGTAATGTGTTTATCAGTCTATATGTATGTATGTATGTAAGTAGGTATATGTATGTTCGTTCATATATGGCGTTCTAGAGACCAAACGCGTTGGCCGATTTTGATGGTTCTTACGTCAATCGATTCGCTAGTGTCACTGGCTACATTAAAATTGGAAAATAAAAAAATGGCGGACTTTGGGCGCCATATCGTAAGGGCCGAATTTTTTTTTCTTCCACACCCATCGTGTGGGGTATCAAAATAAAGGTCTTTAAGAGGTGATTACAAAAATATAGAACACTTATATGTTTAAATGTACCTAATTCGAAAAAAAAATAACAAAAAGTTATAAATCAAGAAAGTTAAATAAAAAAATATAAAGAATACATGTTCGCGGGCTGGCTGACCAAAATCTGGTGTATCCTCCGCCTGCACAGCATGATTTTCTTCTTGTTTACGTCTTTTTAGTTCGCTTTTTTTATGTAACTTTTTTTTAATAACTTCCTTAGTATTAAAGAAGACCAGGAAGTAATTTCATTAAAATACATAACTATTAAATAAATAAGTGCAGGTTCATGGTGTATAATACTAAGTTTTATGGCCTATTAAATATCTGTAGACGTAAATCACAATATTCAACTCCTACGCAAGAACGTGACGTCATTAGTTGTAGACAATATATAATAATACCATCATGTTACTGTTCCACTGAAGGGCAAAGGCACGGGCGAACACGAAGAAAAACAATATAGTTCAAATTAATTGCACTAGATGCCGCGATAAGCGTCGATTTGTTATTAAGGTTTGTGAAGTATTAAGATTTTCTAAACACGATCATAAAAAAATATATGTTCTTGTTTAATTAACTCTCCGAAGCATAAAATTAAGGAATATTGGGTTCTTAATTCGCATTTCAAAGATTATTTGAATGGATCATTTTCAATTGATTCCAATAGATGGCGCGGTTTTAAATTTCTGAGGCATCCACTCGATTTAGCACATTTTGGTACAGTGAAACTGTAAAAACGTGCAAAAAAATACAATAAAACAAATCATCGCTGTATTTGAAAAAAAAAGTATTCAAGAACCTTTTACTTGCAAGTGGCTATTAACACCATTTATATCCGTGGAACGGAACAGAACGCGATCGATGTTCTTAGAAAATTAATCAGTTTAATCAGACGAAAAACACTAGTTACGTCGACACGATTTCTTTATATAGGATGAGGCATCTGTATGCTAGTATTATATTATCTGTGGCAAAGGTCACTTCTCATACAGAGCATTAATCACCACGCTTGCTCAATGCGAACTCAATCTGACTTTTTTTTTGTTGTTTTATATTAATGTCCCACTACTGGGCAAAGATCTCCTCCAAAGCCTTCCAATCCCCAGCCAGCCCAGCCTTCGAACAAACTATTAATTAAACATTAAGGCGGTACCCTGACCAAAAATCAACATGAGATATGAGCATTCCTATTGGCCTAGCGGCACTGGTGGCGCATGAATTACAGTAGTGAATACGCCCAGATTTTAGAATAAAATCTTTATAAAATCGAATTTTGGTATTTTGAAAAAAATAATTCTACAAAAATGTTCGTTATTAAATTGTCTATCCATTAGTGTTAGTACAAAAAATAATTAATGAATACTTTACGAGGAGATGTATGCTGTCAATAATTATTTCTTATTTTTATGGTTTTGTTGGAAGGAGCTATTAGTGAAACATATACCTATTTAAACAAAAAGTATACGACCATTTTAGAATCAATAATATGTAGAATGTATTTTGATTAGTTGATATTTCTTTTTAAATAACGAGTAGATAGCTCCTAAAAACAGCACGAAAAACGGCTAGCGCGGCCTTTTGCTCGGGGTACCTTAAATATATATTGAGGTTTCCTCACGATGTTTTCCTTCACCGTTGTAAGAAATGTCCAAGATAGACTCGGAAAGTACAAATTGAAAAATTCACATTTAACATTTGGAAGTTTTAGCGACTAGTGTTAGATACTTACAATAAAAAAAAAAACTTTTTCACAATAAATAAACAGCACTTTTTTGTGTTTTGCTTTTGAAGTCGGTTTATTTTTTGTGAAAAAGTTTGCATTTCTCTATTTTTAGTTTTAGTACGCCATCACTAAAAAGAGCAATTTATATAGTACGGTACCTAAAGGATTGACTACCCTTTACACATTCGTGCTATTGTCGCTAAGGAGTTTGCTTGTATGTTTCATATCTTGAAAACTGCTGGACCGATTTTAATGAAACTTGCACTATTCCCTAAGTTAAGAGATACTCAATCCAACACAAAGAATGACCATGATCCGATAAGTAGTTTCGGCGAAATGCGTGGACAAACATACTAAAAATAAACATACATATTACATACACTTATGAAATTTGGCACACGTGTGTCGCCCACATAGAATAACAATATTACATACATACGTGTAGAATTGATTACCTTATTTTTTTAAAGTCGGTAAATAGGATTGGTATCATGTTTAATTATACCATTACACAAGTTAGGTAAGATGTATCTTAACAATATGTTAAGAGTAGTAAAAACAGTTCAAAACATAAGTTCTTTCCCAAAAATTGTAGGGCTAGGGGCAGACCCGAGAATATGTTGCTATCATCATTCGTCATTGATTAAACCAATATGCTTTAACGTATGGGCGCAGCGTATATATCTTAATCCCGCTAAGAACAACGGCCTTGTAAAAAAAAACTATAAGGACCATGATTGACAAATAACATAATGGCACGCATGATTTCCCGAAAGGTAAAGCAGAGATGTACTATGGTACATATTTTATGTGTATTGTAAAATAATAAATCTATACCAATATTATAGAGAGGAAAGGTTTTTTACCCGACTGCCGAATGAGGGTAATGTGTTTATCAGTCTATGTATGTATGAATGTATGTATGTTTTTTCCTGTATCGCCATACAGGAAAAAACATACATTCCAGAGACAAAACGCGTTGGCCGATTTTGATGATTCATACGTCAATCGATGCGTCTTAACCCTGCGAGTGTCATAGGTTATATTAAAATTGGGCAATAGAAAAATGGCGGGTTTTGGGTGCCATATTGTGGAGGCCCAAATTTTTTTATCTTCGAAACCCTTCATCATCATCGTCATCATCAAAATAAAGGGTTTTAAGAGGTGATTTCAAAAATATATAACACTTTTAAGTTTAAATGTATCTAATTCGAAAAAACCTAACTAAAAAGTTTTAAATAAAAAAACTTAATTTTAAAAATCAAAAAACCCGACTGCTTCAAAAGCGAACTAAAAAGTCGTAAACAAGGAAAAAATCATGCTGTGCAGGCGGAGGATACACCAGATTTTAGTTAACCAGCCCGCGAATATGTATCCTCCGACTGCACAGCATGATTTTTTCCTTGTTTATTTGTTTGTTTGTTTGTACCGAATAGGCTCTAAAACTACTGGACCGATTTTAAAAATTCTTTCACCTTTCTACATTATTCCTGAGTGACATTGGCTATTTTTTAATCCCGAAAACTGGTCCCGTGGGGTGGTCTACGGGAGCGAAGCCGCGGGGAACAGCTAGTAGAATAATAAAATCATTAAACCCGGCTGCTTAAACGAAAAAACATAACCCCTTCCCTGCAGTCGGGTAACTAAAAAGATGTAAACAAGAAGAAAATCAAGCTGTGCACTCGGAGGAGACATATTCGCGAGCTGGCTGAACAAAACTATAAATATCCTCCGACTGCACAGCATGATTTTCTTCTTGTTTATATCTTTTAATCAGTTCGTTTAAGCAGTCGGGTTTTTCAATATTATTAACTTTTATTTAATTTACAAGTTTTTTAATTTATGTGGTATTTATTTTTGTGATCACCTCTAAAAACTCTTCACTTCGATTCCTCACTTCTTCTTCCCAGAAGAAAAAAAATAGAACTCGCACAATATGGCGGCCAAAATTCGCCATGGTTCTTTATTTTTGTAACGTCACTTATCGAAGAACACTTATGGTCAAGACTTAATTAACAATGTCTTATAGAAATCCGTCTAGAGCGGTTTGAAAGATATGAGGTAATGAAGAATATTACATACATACAAGATCCTTTCCAAGAACCCTTTCCTTGCAGCCGGGTAAAATCGACGGAAGATCGACGGATCGACGGCTATTTTGTATAGGGCGGCTATGTAGAAAATTGTTTTGAGTGCTGCCGGGCGAGCACGGTCTCGGTGGCTTGAGTCATGCATTTTATCACGGTTTTTGCTTCCAAACTGTAATAAAAATCCTGTGCGATAAGACCGCCCATTGTACACTTGTTTTTGTAAATGTTTTTCCTGTATGTTTTGTGGTGTACAATAAAGTATATAATAAATAAATAAATAAAAATGTATGGCTCAAGCCTGTCACAGTAGGCAGAGCTCGCCCGGCTGGAGGTTGCTAGATTTTGCCGCATTGACGTTTCTTGAGTTTCAGAGATTGCATTGACAGGAGCAATCGGCGTAGAAGAACAAGGCGCAGTTAATAGTTGCGAGGTATTTTTAGCAGTTTCTAAAGATATAACCAAGTCCTAGGTTTCTTCGAGATGCATAGTGTCTTTCTCTAAAAGTCTCTTTATTTTTTTAAGACGATACATACATACATACATAAACTCACGCCTTTTTCCCATGGGGGTAGGCAGAAACTACAGAACGCCACCTGCTACGATCCTTACATACTTCTTTTGCTTCACACACATTTATACATCTAGCACACACAATATTATATATAATATTGTGGCAATAAATACATCGCGCATGTTTCTTTCTAGTGCCCATCGGCAGTTCCATCCTTAAAGAGGCAAGTCACGAGCGATTATATTTAGAACTCTCAAGTACTCGTTGAAATTCAAATAATTAAAAAAATACTTGGAATTTTCAAGTTCCATGTGATTGGGGTGAGTCGATTGCCAAAACCTAGATACAAATCCAGGACTCGGGTTTCTAGCTTTTTCTTCTGAGAAATGCCAGATGGAAAAACCAAATCAGATTTGCCCGACCCTGAAATCGGACCAAGGACCTCATGCGCTGTAGCGCTTGCCTGTAATAATTGATAACTATACACTTTAATTAGGACGTTTGTGAAAGCTACCGCTGACCCTCTTGGGCGCTATCACAATATCAGCGCAGCATTATTTTCTTTTTAATATCGTTGCACATGCTGAGATAGGAGCCTTTTTGGTCTCGCAAGGGGTTATTTACTTTTATTTTTATTATTGTTTGTGTTTTGCTTATCTCGTGTCTCCTGTGCGGGTCACAAATTTTTTTCTTTCTTTCTTTCTTGGCATCCTCAAATGTATTGACCACCAGAATTTGAAAGTTTTACGGATGCAGCAGCAGCAGTTAGCAGGGCAGGTCACGTGTCAAGATTGACAGATATAAGGTGGACATAACTGGTCACTAATTGGTTAGGCCCCTAGAGACCAAGAGAGCCAGAGGTCGTCCTAGAGAACAATGGATTGACGATATTATAAAAATGCTGGATGAAAGAGAGCGAAGACAAGGGAAATCTGGAAACTGTTGGAGGAGGCCTATACCCGCACGGGGTCCTTAACTAGAAAATACGTAAATACAAAATATCGAATGTTAAGAACTTTATGTAAATTAAGTTTTTTTTTATTATTATTATTATTTATGTTACGTTAAGTTCTCAAGCTAGTAATTCTCTGAAACACCATCTAGGGCCTACTTTATACAGGTGCCAGGCGAAAGTTGACAGATGGCAAAACGACAATTCGTCTCGGTTTTTTCATAAATTTTCTGCTTCATTACCTAAATAAACAGCACCTGTCTTGAAAATGTGTCAATTTTGTATTTTAATTTGTCTAATGTGTCACATTGTCAGTTGCATACAAGTAAAATTTAAAACAACCCCCGACACATTATTATTTCATGCTACATAATTTATCTAGTACATAGTAGATACGCTTCGATCGACAATCTATTGAACACGTAATTATGACACGATATCTTGCGAAAACAGCCCGATTCAAACAGTAAAAAGCCCATAACTTTTGAACGGCTGAACCGACTTTTCACGTGGGTGATGCCGCGGGCAGAAGATAATTTATTTATAACTTTTGTAGGGTTCCATACCCAAAGGGTAAAAATTGGACCCTATTACTAAGACTCCACTGTCCGTCTGTCTGTCACCAGGCTATATCTCATGAACCGTGATAGCTAAACAGTTGAAATTTTCACAGATGATGTATTTCTGTTGCCGCTAAAACAACAAATACTAAAAACAGAATAAAATAAAGATTTAAGTGGGGCCAGGTTCCCATACAACGAACGTGTTTATTTTGCCGTTTTTTTTGCGATAATGGTACGGAACCCTTCGTGCACAAGTCCGACTCGCTTTTGGCCGGTTTTTTTAGACATATCTTTAAATGCATTTATAAATGACAAGCCCGAGTACCAAAAAAGTCCTTGACAAATCGAATTGATGGTCACACTTTAAGTTCTGCAGTTCCCAGAATATTGGCAAGCAAATGTCTGGATAAATAACAATTCTTTAGGCGAAATTCCTTTGAAAACTTTTATTACAAAGCTATTACTAAAATTATCATTCTTAAGTTACTAATCATATGAAGAACCTGTTAAGTTACAAGCCAATGTTTTTTGACAGCATAAGGATTGAGGGCCCTTGACAAACTGTGTCGTATTTCATGCTTTCGTTTGTTTTACAAATTATCATACGACTTTTACTAAATAATGACGAAGAAATAAAATTTGTAAACATAGCCAGTTAGCCAGGACACAATGTCACTCAATCCATACATATAAAAGGATTGAGTGACCCATTTAAATTAAACCACAGCACAATCGGTTAAACTTTGTAAGTTACCCATTGTGCTGAAATTTGTGGGACGCCTTTAGTTGTGTTTTTACTAGAAATTTATATTAGATATAACATGTACTTGCATCGATTTACCGAAATAAAGGAACCCATGAATAAGGATTGAGTGACCCCTTTGACTTGCTATAACTTTTTCTGTTTTTGTTTTACAAATTTTTGAATCGGGTTTGTAACTATTCTACAACTTGTACTAAATCCTTAAATAAAAATAAAATAAATCATTTTTTTTTTTTTTTTTTTTTTTTTCAATATTGCACCTACCACTATTTGTCTCTGCATCACCCAAAGGTTGACTGGTAGAAAATGCCTAAGGCATTAAGTCCGCCTCTGTACGTATGTGTGCATGAAGTATAAAATAAATAAATAAATAAATCTCTGCATCAATAGTTTTTCAATTTACGGTTGGGACACTTAATCCTTACGCACATATCAAAATGCCACTTTCCAAACCATTACATTTTGTCATTTCGACCATCGCCATCACTATAGAAGTACTCTTTGTATAGCATAGTAGGACCCGATGATCTAGCTAGTGTTATCACATTCAGCCCTGCCTTGTATACCTGCCCAGCTTGACGACGACAACACTCATTCTTACAAAGCATTGACAAGAACTGACCTAGGCTGTTTATATTGATGACGTGATAATTTAAGTATAGATGATTATATAGACCACTTAGTATTATAAAGGCACTAATTTCACGGATTATCCATTCAATTGCTGTGCAGCACTTAATTGAGAACCGACACAAAAGCTTTATTTATAATAATCGCAAGACAGTCACAGTGACCCACTTAGCTTACCTAATGAACACGATAATGAGGTCATCTTACAAGTTTACAGCTGTGTAAATGCGATGCGCTGAAATAATATGTCTTTCACTGGTAGAAAGTCGAAGTATTCTAGTGAATACACTACGGCAAGAGTATCCTTTTCTCGGAACTCATACTCAAACTCAAAATTAAATCGTATATTTCAATTAAACCATTTAAAGGCACTTTTGAATAGTCAGTCCAAAAATTAAGCTAGTTGCAAATACCAACGCGTAGTTAGATCTCTATAGAGAAAAACGTGCAAGAAACTCCATGGACACTCTTCGAGATAAGTATAGTCACTCTTCTAAGATATCTCGACGACCCAGCTCACATCTGGCTAGGACGCACGAGGAGAGCTGGCCCAAATGAGAAACGGCTTTGCAAATAGAGAGGTAATGCTGGATATCGTTCATAAATAAAAACCTGCACAACAATCCTTTGAACATATCCTGCGTTCCAACAAGAAAAAAAAGGCATTTCATTTTAATTTTAAGAAAAAGATGTGATTGTGACCTGCACTGGGCCCGAGTGGTGGATTACGGCCCATTCCCTCTCACAGAGAGGACGCCTGTGTCCCAGCAGTGGGCAAATGAATAGGCGGATGATGTGTGATGTGATATGTGATGTGATGTGTGACACATAAAAAGGATAAGTAACAAAATGAAAGCTTCCACTTACAGACGAAATTGATTTTTTAAACCAGTTAACCTAAACAAATTAGCTAGGAAGTAAGTTTCTGCACATATTAGGTACAGCTTCATCGATCACAATACGAACTGAACTCTTAAATTAAATCATCATTATAATTAAGAGATCACTGCACGGTTGCTCTTAATTTGCTTTTAAAACTAGGTCACTTGTCAAGATTCAGTTAAAGTGCTTAGTAATCTTTCTGAGAAATGACCGGTTAGGTATTTTATTAAGGCCATATCATATAACTTATTCTAACAGCTTCACTAAAACTATGTATAAAGGCAATAATGATAATATTTTTCCGAGAAAATTAACACGTATTTCAGTTGTCAACACGAGTTTGCCCGCATCCACGCTTGCAAGCAATAAAACACCTACCTACCGTACGATCTTTTTGAATCTTTCAAAATCGTTCTAGAGAAAAACAGAAGAGGATTTTGTTTGCTATGTAAAATTTAACCGGCCAAGTGCGAGTCGGACTCGCGCACAATGGGTTCCGTACGATAATCGCAAAAAAACGGCAAAAAAAAAAAAAAAACCTTTGTTGTATGGGACCCATTTAAATATTTTTATTATTCTGTTTTTAGTAGATATTTGTTGTTATAGCGGCAACAGAAATACATCATCTGTGAAATTTCAAGTGTCTAGCTATCAAGGTTCCTTAGATACAGCCTGATGACAGACAGATAGACAGACAGACGGACAGTGGAGTCTTAGTAATAGGGTCACGTTTTTATCCTTCCTTTTTAATATTGTTGCACATGCTGAGATAGGAGCCTTTTTGGTCTCGCAAGGGATATTTACTTTTATTATTGTTTGTGTTTTGCTTATCTCGTGTCTCCTGTGCGCGACAAATAAATAATTTTTCTTTCTTTCTTTCTTGGCATCCTCAAATGTATAGACGACAAGAATTTGAAAGTTCGACGGATGCAGCAGCAGCATTTAGCAGGGCAGGTCACGTGTCAAGATTGACAGTTGGAAGGTGGACAGAACTAGTCTAGCCCTAGAGGCAAGAGATCCAGAGAACGATGGATTGACGATATTATAAAAATGCTGGAGAACACTGGAGAAAGAGAGCGAAGAAAAGGGAAATCTGGAAACTGTTGGAGGAGGCCTATACCCGCCAGGGGCCTTAACTAGAAAAAAATACATAAATACAAAATATCGAATGTTAAGAACTTTATGTAAATTAAGGTTTTTTTTTATTATTATTTATGTTACGTTAAGTTCTCAAGCTAGTAATTCTCTGAAACACCATCTAGGGCCTACTTTATACAGGTGACAGGCGAAAGTTGACAGATGGCAAAACGACAATTCGTCTCGGTTTTTTCATAAATTTTCTGCTTCATTGCCTAAATAAACAGCACTCGTCTTGAAAATGTGTCAATTTTGTATTTTTATTTGTCAATTTTGTTTTTAGACATATATTTAAATGCATTTATAAATGCAGTTCCCAGAATATTGGCAAGCAAATGTCTGGATAAATAACAATTCTTTAGGCGAAATTCCTTTGAAAACTTTTATTACAAAGCTATTACTAAAATTATCATTCATAACTCTAATCATATGAAGAACCTGTTAAGTTACAAGCCAATGTTTTTTTGACAGCATAAGGATTGAGGGCCCTTGATAAACTGTGTCGTATTTCATGCTTTCGTTTATTTTACAAATTATTATACGACTTTTACTAAATAATGACGAAGAAATAAAATTTGTAAACATAGCCAGTTAGCCAGGACACAATGTCACTCAATCCATACATATAAAAGGATTGAGTGACCCATTTAAATTAAACCACAGCACAATCGGTTAACCTTTGTAAGTTACCCGATTGTGCTGGAATTTGTGGGACGCCTTTAGTTGTGTTTTCACTAGAAATTTATATTAGATATAGCATGTACTTGCATCGATTTACCGAAATAAAGGAACCCTTGAATTAAGATTGAGTTACCCCTTTGACTTCCTATAACTTTTTCTGTTTTTGTTTTACAAATTTTTGAATCGGGTTTGTAACTTTTCTACAACTTGTACTAAATTTCTGCATGAATAGTTTTTAATTTACGCTTAGGACACTCAATCCATACCGAAATGCCACTTTCCAATCCTTTACATTTTGCCATTTCGACCATCGCCATCGCTATAGAAGTACTCTTTGTCTAGCATAGTAGGACCCGATGATCTAGCTAGTGTTATCACTTTCAGCCCTGCCTTGTATTTCCACTCAGCTTGACGACGACAACATTCATTCTTACAAAGCATTAACAAGAACTGACCTAGGCAGTTTATATTGATGACGTGGTAATTTAAGTATAGATGATTATATAGACCACTTTGCTCACACTATTATAAAGGCACTAATTTCATGGATAATCCGTTTAATTGCTGTGCAGCACTTAATTGAGAACCGACATAAAAGCTTTATTTATAATAATCGCAAGACAGTGACCCACTTAGCTTGCCTAATGAACACGATAATGAGGTCATCTTACAAGTTTACAGCTGTGTAAATGCGATGCGCTGAAATAATATGTCTTTCACTGGTAGAAAGTTGAAGTATTCTAGTGAATACACTACGGCAAGAGTATCCTTTTCTCGGAACTCATACTCAAACTCAAAATTAAATCGTATATTTCAATTAAACCATTTAAAGGCACTTTTGAATAGTTTTGAATAGTCAGTCCAAAAATTAAGCTAGTTGCACATTCCAACGCGTAGTTAGATCTCTATAGAGAAAAACGTGCAAGAAACTCCATGGACACTCTTTGAGATAAGTAGTCACTCTTCTCAGATATCTCGACGACCCAGCACACATCTGGCTAGGACGCACGAGGAGAGCTGGCCCAAATGAGAAACGGCTTTGCAAATAGAGAGGTAATGCTGGATATCGTTCATAAATAAAAACCTGCACAACAATCCTTTGAACATAACCTGCGTTCAAACAAGAAAAAACTTAATTCAAAAAATCAAAAAACCCGACTGCTTCAAAAGCGAACTAAAAAGTCGTAAACAAGGAGAAAATCATGCTGTGCAGTCGGAGGACGACTTTTTAGTTCGCTTTTGAAGCAGCCGGGTTTTTTGATTTTTTGAATTAAGTTTTTTTATTTATTAATTTAGAATTCGAATTAGATACATTTAAACATATAAGTGTTATATATTTTTGAAATCACCTCTTAAAACCCTGATACCCCACACGATGGGTTTGGAAGAAAAGAAAAAATTTGGGCCCCCACAATATGGCACCCAAAAGCCGCCATTTTTCTATTGTCCAATTTTAATGTAGCCTTTGACACTCGCAGGGTTAAGACGCATCGATTGACGTATGAATCATCAAAATCGGCCAATGCGTTTGGTCTCTGGAACGCCATATAGGAACAAACATACATACATACATACATACTTACATACATACATACATACATAGACTGATAAACACATTACCCTCCTTCGGCAGTCGGGTAAAAAAAGCATTTCATTTTAATTTTAAGAAAAAGATGTGATTGTGACCTGCACTGGGCCCGAGTGGTGGATTACGGCCCATTCCCTTTCACGTCCCAGCAGTGGGCACATGAATAGGCTGATGATGTGTGATGTGATGTGTGCCACATAAAAAGGATAAGTAACAAAATGAAAGCTTCCACTTACAGACGAAATTGATTAGTTAAACCAGTTAAACTAAACAAATTAACTAGGAAGTAAGTTACTGCACATAATAGGTACAGCTTCATCGATCACAATACGAACTGAACTCTTAAATTAAATCATCATTATAATTAAGAGATCACTGCACGTTTGCTCTTAATTTGCTTTTAAAACTAGGTCACTTGTCAAGATTCAGTTAAAGTGCTTAGTAATCTTTCTGAGAAATGACCGGTTAGGTATTTTATTAAGGCCATATCATATAACTTATTCTAACAGCTTCACTAAAACTATGTATAAAGGCAATAATGATAATATTTTTCCGTGAAAAGTAACACGTATTTCAGTTGTCAACACGAGTTTGCCCGCATCCACGCTTGCAAGCAATAAAACACCTACCGTACGATCTTTTTATTTCAAACCAAAAAAAAAAACAAATCCACAAAACAAACAAAAAATTTAAAAAAACACGAAAAAACACACAAACAAATCGCAAAAAAAACGGCAAAAAAAAAAACACGTTTGTTCTATGGGAGCCATTTAAATATTTTTATTATTCTGTTTTTAGTAGATATTTGTTGTTATAGCGGCAACAGAAATAGCTATCAAGGTTCATTAGATACAGCCTGATGACAGACAGACGGATAGACAGACAGACGGAGTCTTAGTAATAGGGTTCCGTTTTTATCCTTCGGGTACGGAACCCTAAAAACGAGCCTATCAACGTTAAAATAAAAATGGGGTTACTTTGATACCATATTGTTTTTTCATTGCAACATAA
Source organism: Orthosia gothica (assembly GCA_949775005.1). Lineage (NCBI taxonomy): Eukaryota > Metazoa > Arthropoda > Insecta > Lepidoptera > Noctuidae > Orthosia > Orthosia gothica. The sequence continues at coordinate 4,727,412 of OX459062.1, read as the reverse complement.
AGTAACCCCTCATTTACAATTTATTTTTAATGAATTCTCATTGTACAATTTAAATAGTTTTTCTGCAACAAGTATACGTATTCTTGCGATGACCTTGATGCAAAACATGGCTGACATGTCAGTGTTGCAAATTTTAAAAAGAAAATTAAGGTGCGTTCCATTTTCACGGAGTTAGCTTTAAAAACTTGTCTTTTGTCTTTTGAAACCTAAAATATTAAGTTGTCATCAGAGTTGCCCCAAATCTCAATGTAATCCCGTTCTGCCAGTACTCAGCTGCACCCGGTTAAACAGGAAGCCACCCCGTAGTTAGGAAAAGGGTAAGCAGATTGATAGCATAGGAACCGGATAAGTATGAAGCGTAGAAGCAACGGGAATGTTGTCCTACGTAACCGGAGCCATTTTTAGTGGTAAACATTTTCGGACTTATAAGAATGTATGAATGGCGCATTAAATACGGCATTTGAATCAAAACTAACTGATTCAAAACATCCTATAACAGGCTCCGAGCCAAGAACTAGATTTAATGTGTCTACGAAAAATACTACATAATTGACCGGAAAAATATACAAACATGTAACATTTAAAAATGTAAATTTGATTTTGGTACTTACCGGGCAATGGAGAGGGCTATGTTCGGAATTTCCTTGCGTGATCGCATCAGAAATGATGATATCCGCAGGAGAACCAAAGTTACTGACATATCCCGAAGAATTGCCAAACTTAAGTGGCAGTGGCAGGGCATATTGCTCGCAGAACGGATGGCCGATGGTGCTGGAAAGTCCTGGAGTGGCGACCGCGAACCGGAAGACGATACGTTGGAAGGACTCCCACTAGGTGGACCGATGACCTGGTTAAGGTTGCGGGAAGGCGCTGGATGCGAGACGCACGGGATCGGTCAATGTGGCGACGCCTGGGGGAGGCCTATGTCCAGCAGTGGACGTCTTTCGGCTGAAATGATGATGATGATTTTGGTACCATTATTTAATAAAAGATTAAGAAAAAATCAGGAAAAATCCAAAAATTATTACTCTCCGTGTAAACTTATCTTGCAAGTAAAATCTCGTAGCCAGTGCTACGAGATTATAGGTACGTTTTCACTTGTAATTACTATAAATGTGTAATGAATACTTGATTTAGTTAATGTAAAAATGCTATAAATAACACTAATAATTTTAAATAATTTTTTTTCGGCGGTAGGTGTAAAAAAGATAAGACGTGAATTTTTTAACAGCTTTTTTTATAATTCAATTAATAATATAGTATAGTATTTTTTTATAATTTTGTCCTTAAAAATAAGGAAAGGGTCTAGTTAAGTAGCGGTACTTATGTTAGTAAACCAGTACATGTAACTAAGTACTCAAAATTGTACCACCTGCCAGCTATCACCGGTACTGCATAAATCTCTTGACCAACACAAATACCTACTCAAGAAATGTCTCAACTGGATGATATCCAATCGGCCCAGAGAAGCTTGGAGGAGTGCTTCCATAGGAAGATGGGTGAGCTGGAGGCACAAATACAGTGTGCAGGACCCGCCAAAGACACCGTTGCTAAGGTCAGAGAGGAGTTCCGAACGTTCCGGGAGCTTGTGTACGGCATGCTGGGTCTTCTCCGGAAGCAGATCTCCGAGTGCTCCAGAGTGGTGGTTTGTGAGTGTGTGTGTATGTTTGTTGCTTCTTCACTCTCAAACGGCTGGACGGATCTGGATGAAATTTGGCACAGAGATAGATGATATTCAGGAATAATACACAGGATACTTACTTTTTATCCCGGGAATATGTTCCCTCGGGATAAGTTTCGAATTTCATGCGGGCGAGACCGCTGGCAGAAGCTAGTTGTTTATAGTATATATTTTTATTTATAAATTCTGCTTTGAATAAAATAATTGCACACAGTTGACAAAAGGTTACGGTAAACTTATATCATCATTCACATAAAGATACCACAACGAAGTACCATAAAAACATGAATAGAATATTTTGACAACACTTATTGACAACTAAGAGAGAAATAAATAATAAAAATAATAAATTTATTTATTTTCTCATCACAAATGTTGCAGGAAGGTACAGAAAGTGCTTAAACTAATACAATAAAAAAAGAAAACATTTGTGAGAGACTGGTGCCCGAAGAAGGTATTGAATACCTGTGTTACGGGTCACCAGGCTCCCCAATTCTTACAGTTAGACTTTGTATGTAATAGATCAAGTATGAACTAGATGTCTGATGATGATAAGGTTTACAATGAAAAAAAAAAAATAATGAAAATAACATTATCAACTTCAGAATCTTAGATAATACAAACGTATTCAAGTTCGGCGACGGTTACATAGTCGTTTTATTATCTACATGTGTGAATTTCAAAATCCATCTTGATTATCATAATCACGAAAAAGTTCGTTGTTCCCGTCTAAAAATGCCGACATACAACCTTTTTGCCTACTAGGAAGAGATTGTAAGTTCAAGGAAGTTCAACCTTATGCACTCTGCTCCGTTACATTTTTGTCACTATATTGAGAACACGTATGTTCTAAAAATAACGTATGTTGTTTTCTTTGTATTGTATTATCCGATGACTAGCAAAACTATTATTGAGCTAACATGCTAGGTGGACCGATCACCTGGTGAAAGTTGCAGGAATGCACTGGATAATGAGTGATGGGTAGCTCGCCGTCCGATAAGGACCAGGCTCGAGTTGACGGCGCGTAGTGTTCCACGCGCGCCTTAAAGAGATGTCAGCAAAAACAGACGGGGTCCGCTAGAGCCGATGCTTGTCTGGGTTTTGAAAGAGAGTTACCGCGGCCCTGGCACAAGCAACTGAAGGAACACGGGGTGGGTTTTAGTCAGTAAATGTCACGCCCTTCCGCTTCACCCAGAGCGGGAGATTAAGTCATTGGATGATTTCCCAAAACAAAAAAATATAAATGGTATGCACTGCAGTATGCTAGACAAAACAGGAACAGTCATTTGGGAGAGGCCGATGTCAAGCAGTGAACGTCTTACTGCTGAAATGATTATAGAAACCCCCTCCCTCTTCCCCCTCTCCCCCATCTTCTCCCTCTTCGCCTGGTACTGGTGTATGAAGGAAGCAAGAACACAGCAAAGCATAAGGCACCAACATCTCTTGGTGCGATTGACCTGTCAGTAATACAAATGTATTTTTAACCCCCGCCGGAAAAAGAGGGGTGTTATAAGTTTCACGTGTGTTGCTGTGTATCTGTGTATCAGTGTATCTGTGTGTCTGTCTGTGGCATCATAGCGCCTAAACGGATGAACCGATTTTGATCTAGTTGTTTTTTGTTTGAAAGGTGATTTTGTCGAGAGTGTTCTTAGCTATGTTTGAATAAAATCGGTTCAGCAGTTCAAAAGTTATGAGCATTTTACTGTTTGAATCGTTGTGTTTTCGCAAGATAAATGTGTCGGGGGTTTTTTAAATTTTGAAATTTCACTTGTGCAAAGCGTGGTGGTGTTCAGTAAACTCTGGTGGACATCACCACGCTTTAGACAGTTTTAGTGAGTCTACATTCTGGTTTCTTTCTGATACTTCCACTGAGTATCTATTACTAGACGAGTTGGTCTATGGAAATCAATATTTATATTGTATCAAAATATATCCTCATTCTGTAACTGTGACGTCAATCGTTTCATCTTCGAAAGGAACCAGAAGATTGCTTTTAACTACATGATGACCTTAGCCTTAAAAAACCCAGATATAAAGTAAAGTTCAATTGAAAATCATCTTTGAAAAAGCAAATTCATACCAGGCCCCTCAGAAAGTATTGCGAAAAAAAGTTTTTATATATGGGAGACTGGCCAGTTATAATGTTTTTCGAAAATATGATTATTTATAAGTAAAAATAAGTAAGTTCCAATTTCAAAATTTCCCTCCACATTTTTTGCGAGTTAATTCAAAGTATTGTGTCTCACTGAAATATGGATCTGCGCCGGGAACATTTTAGAGCTATGATTTTATACGATTTCAAGTGTCGCCTGAAACCGGATGAATCGTACGATAGACTTCAAATGGCATTCATGGATGAAGGCCCTTCCAAGGCAACCGTGTATCGTTGGTATAACGAATTCAAGCGCGGTCGACCAACTTTGGGGGATGACGAAAGAAGCGGTCGCCCTTTGACGGCTGTTACCGAAGAAAACGTGCTAGCAGTGAAAAATTTAATCCAAGACAATAGGCGAATTACATATCAGGAGATTCAACACATATTGAAGATTGGATCGGGAAGCGTTCACGAGATTCTACACAGCCATCTTCGCGTGAGGAGGATAGTATCACACTGGGTGCCGCACAACCTCACCGATGCTCAGAAGCAGGCCCGGGTGGAATGGTGCCGTGATATGCTTAACAAATTTGAAGCAGGCTCGTCTCGGCGTGTTTACGACATCGTTACAGGTGATGAGTCCTGGATTTATCAATACGACCCAAAAACCAAGCGCCAGTCGACTGTTTGGGTGTTTCAAAATGAGCCAACGCCTACCAAAGTGAAGCGATCTAGAAGCGGGGGTAAGATTTTGATCGCTAGCTTTTTTAATTTGACTGGCCACTTGGTATCAATTCCCTTACGGGATCAAAGAAGCATTAATGCCGAATGGTATACTACCAAATGTTTGCCAGAAGTTTTCTCTGTTATAAGCAACAAGCGACCAAACACAGGGCTCCGCGGGCTACTGCTCCACCACGACAATGCACCTGCGCACACCGCACTCAAAACGAGGGACTTCCTGGACAGCACGCCAGTCAAACTCCTGGGTCACCCTCCTTACAGCCCTGATCTAGCACCGTGTGACTTCTTTTTATTCCCAAAAATAAAAAATCAGCTCAAAGGGATACAATTTTCGTCGCCGGAAGATGCGCTGGCTGCGTTCGAGCAGGCTGTAAACGAGGTGTCTGCGGCGGACTGGAAAAAGTGTTTTGAAAACTGGTTTAGGCGCATGAATCTTTGTATAGAGGCTGGTGGAAAGTACTTTGAAAAGATTTAATAAAAATATATGTACGTATAGAACAATTTTTTTTAGTTTCGCAAAACTTTCTGAGTGTCCCACGTATATATTACAAGCTTTTATTTAACTTGCAATGTATTTATGTAACTTTGTTCGGGTCAAATCTTACAACTGAATTTTAACACAGTTGTCCTCCACCGATTAGGATGAAATTTTGCATACACGTATAGTTTGGATGACAATGCATGGTTAGCTAAGTGACGTCATTCCAAATCCAATATGGCGGACGGCCCAAGATGGCGGACTAGCTAGTTTTCGTGCACTGCCATGATATGGGTATCATATGAAAGGGTTTGCTGAGAAAAATACGAAAAAACTGGCCAAGTGCGAGTCGGACTCGCACACGAAGTGTTCCGTACCATTATCGCAAACAACGGCAAAAAAATCACGTTTGTTGTATGGGAGCCCGTCTTAAATATTTGTTTTATTCTATTTTTAGTATGTGTTGTTATAGCGGCAACAGAAATACATCATCTGTGAAAATTTCAACTGTCTAGCTATCACGGTTCATGAGATACAGCCTGGTGACTGACAGACAGACGGATCGTGGAGTCTTAGTAATAGGGTCCCATTTTTACCCTCTGGGTACGGACCCCAAAAAAACTCAACTCGACTGTTGCATGCTAACAACTCAGACATGTGACAAACAATCCTTATTGTTCGCTAACTATTACACGAGGCTTCGCTCGCATGATGTTATTAACTTTTTTTGGTTCGTCCCTCAGTATGTCAATGAATACTAACATACAATTATCATATTCGTACATATAATGAGTGATTGTACCTTAGGCTTACCTAATGATGTGTGACGGGAATAATTGGCCATTAGCAGATAAGTTTTTCTGATTATTAATTAAAAAATACCTTGTATCTATTTAGTAGGTATCATGCAGGTTCGTCAAAGGGGTAATGTGCTGATGATATTAGCTGTAACACCAATGACCGTTGGGGTGTAGACGCAGTAACGTAACTTGGGCGCGGGGCGGTGCCAGGGCGCAGACTCTAAAGGGGCGCAGAAATGAACAAACCTGGACTACAAATAATATGATAAAATAATATAATATATTCTTCTTACAAGTAATAGAAGTAAATCATCATCATCTGCCTAGCCTTTTTCCCAATTATTGTTGGGGTCGGCTTCCAGTCTTACCGGATTCAGCTGAGTACCAGTGTATTACATGGAGCGACTGCCTATCTGACCTCCACAACCCAGTAACTGGGTAACACGATACCTCTTGGCGAGACTGGTGTAAGATCTCAGGCTTCTGACTACCCGTAACGACTGTCAAAGATCTTCAAATGACAGCCGGGACCAACGGCTTAACGTGCTTTCCGAGGCACGCAGGAAACTCGGTATGTTGAAATGGTCACCCATCCACGGACCGACCTCGGCAAGCGTTGCTTAACCTTGAAGATCGACCCATGCGGCTGTTATTATTTAGCCACGAGTTCCTTACAATTAATAGAAGTAAATAACATTAATAATATTATATTATTAATATTATATTATTAAGTGTGCACCTGAATAATTTTAGGGATGAGGGTAAATCGGTGGACATAATATGCATAACAGAAACTAACATGAAAAAGGACGATCATATGCATCTACACGTACCTAACTATACACTCCACACATATTACTCACGAGAAAATAGGAATGGGGGCTCGTGTATACTAATGAGGAATACTTTAATGGGTCAAAAAATAGATTTAGGAAAATGGTGTAAACCAAACCTTATTGAAGGTTGCGCAGTTGAGTTGCAGAATCACCCCGTAACAGTTGTGTGTATTTACAGACCTCCTAGTTTGGACAAGGCCTCAGTGAATACATTCCTCTTTAGTTTGGATGGAATTCTTAATGAAATTTGTTTTAAACGTAAGAAAAAGGTTATTTTATGTGGTGATTTTAATATCGATATTTTGAAGGATAACTATACCTCTCGCAGTTTTAAAAACCTATTGAAAGGTTTTAATTTGAAACTAGGTGTGCTCACTCCAACACGACTTTGCAGCGGGACATGCATTGATAATATTATCGATAATATAAGGGGAAGTAGATGCGTAACAGTCGAATTGGCATTGTCGGATCATACAGCACAACTACTGCAATGTCCTGTTAAAAAAACTTGCGTACTCCCATATTGGTACATATTTAGACGCAGTTACTCTAAAGAAAATATGCAAAAGTTTCAAAGTTGTTTGCAAAATTTGACATTTAATGATATTTATTCCTCTAAAGACCCCAATGACGCTTTTAATAGGTTTCACGATACATTTAAATTATTTTATGATATGTGTTTTCCGCTTAAGAGACTAAAACGATATGCAGTAAAGTCACCTAAGTGGATTAGTAGAGGTATAAAATTATGCTGTAAACGGAAGCGCGAAATGTTGTGGCAATTTCGAAGAGACCCCAACCCGAATACTAAAACACTTTTCAAAACATATACGAAACGCTTGAAAACCATAATTCGTCTGACTAAGAAGTCGCAAAATAACAATTACTTTAATAATGCGTCTAATAAGAGCAAAGCTACATGGCAAATAATAAATAAGTCAAAGAATAATAAGCCGGTTGAAGGGATACCAAGACTTAGAATAAATGACGAATATTTAACTGACCCAAAAAGTATCGCCCAAACTTTTAATGACTACTTTATTGACGAAATTGAATTAGCATCTGACATTAATATTAATAATCAAAATTTAAAATTTGACATGCATCTTGACTCTTTATTTTTAATACCTACAGTTCCCCCTGACATTATAAAATTAATCAATTCATTGAACAATACAAATAGCTCTGGTTATGATGATATTACAACTAACACTATTAAATCTGTATCAACTATTATAGCACCGGTACTTAGTTACATAATAAATATGTGCTTAGAGTCGGGTGTGTTTCCGGACAGGTTAAAATTAGCCGTTATAAAACCGATTCATAAGAAAGGTAGCAAAGATGATCCAGCCAACTACCGGCCTATTGCCTTACTACCCATATTTTCTAAAATTATGGAAAAAGTTATATACAACAGTTTATATACATTTTTTGAACGTAAAAATCTTTTTGCTGATGAACAGTACGGTTTTAGAAGAAAAAGGAACATAAACATGGCAATTTTCAATCTCTTTGAGAAAATTATAACTGGTATTGATAACAGAAGTCCGGTAGCTGCTCTATTCATGGACATGAGCAAGGCTTTTGATTTTGTGGATAGAACAATACTTTTAAAGAAGTTGGAAAGATATGGAGTTAGGGGCAATGCTTTGAACCTATTGAAATCGTACTTGTCCGTCAGAAAACAAGTTACGAAAATAGATAAGGTCTGCATTGCTTCAAAAACCGAGCGTACTTATCTATCAAGTCAGAGAGCTAATAACTACGGTGTACCCCAAGGATGTATTTTAGGATCTTTATTATTTATTATTTACATTAATGACATGCCCAGAGAAACACATCACCCGATGGTTTTGTTTGCTGATGATAGCACGGTCGTTTTTAGTGGTAATAATGATGCGACGACACTTGAGGGAGACATAAACAACTGTCTCCAAGTATTAATTGAATGGATGGGCGCAAATAATTTAAACATTAATATTGGCAAAACTAAAATAATGACGTTTGAGCAAAGGACCAACCATAAAAAACCTGACATAAAATTTCGAAACAATATAATTTCAGAAACGACAACTACAAAATTCTTGGGACTGGAACTGGATAGAGATATGTCGTGGAAAACTCACACTAACAATGTTTGTAAACGCCTGAGTCAGCATTCATATGCTTTGCGAAATCTCGCAAAGGAGGTACACCAAAAAGTTTTGGTTACAGCGTATCATGCATATGTTACGTCTACGTTACGCTACGGCATTATATATTGGGGTAACTCCACAAACATGGACACTGTGTTTAGAGCGCAAAAAAGGTGTGTTAGGGCGATATGCGGCATTCAAAGCACGGAGAGCTGTAAACAAGTCTTTGTAGATTTTCGTATTTTAACAGTACCCTGCCTCTACATATATGAAGTGGCTCTTTTTGTAAAAACAAACTTGCACTTATTTGAAACACTACACAGCGCGCGACATAAAAATAAGATAAGCGGGAGACAACACAAAAAAGCGGTATTTCATAAGAACTTTCTAGGAATGGCACCACAGATCTACAATAAACTTCCTAATGATTTATTAAATATTAACGATATTAATATCTTTAAAAAGCAACTGAATAAGTTACTGTTAAGTAAGACTTACTACACAATACACGAGTACATGTCAGACAGAAATTTATCTGTACAATAATAGTAGTATGAACACTGAAGTCCGATTTATTTTCATTTATTTACTGTAATTTATTATGTGTTGTCCTTTGTACTAGACTCTGACATTTTTTTACGTATTGTTTTATTTATTTATTATTATGACATTTTACACTCTGAAATTATTTTGTGATTTCAATCTATGACATTGTATAACATTTTAATTTATGACATGGTATGATTTTAGTGATATTTGTTGACATTGTTTATTTGAGTAACAGATTAAAAAGCTGTATATTTTAATGATATTTATGACATGGTATAATTTAATTATAATTTATGACACTCTGTAATTTTGTAATAATGTGTGGCATTATTGTTAATAATGATTTAGTTATGACATGGTATGATATAAATAATAATTAATGATATTATATAATTTAAATAATAATTTTGCATGCCTAAACTGGTACAACATAGTGAACTGCGCATTCACCTAACATCTGGAAATGTTTAATTATAAATACTGTGTTGAGCAATAAAGATTTGAATTTGAATTTGAATTAATGTAATGGTGATTTTAATTCTATAAGGGAGTGAAACCAGCAGCGCGGCGGTGACATCACCCGTTTTCAGCTCTATTTTCACCACAAAATTATTAATTGTTGAGATTTCAAATACCTGCAATAGTTTTTGAGATATTCGCAATAACTTTTGCTAAACTACCAAATCCTTCTTTTTATTTTCAATTTTCTAATTCATTAACGCAATTAATATATACTTCTTTATTCAAAACTCTACCAAGTACTCATAATAAAGAACCTATCTATACAATAACGTAGTTTTTAAATGATAGATTTATTTTTAAAAACATAACGTTTTGCTGTCAGAACCGGGTAAGACAAGAAAATTTCTCAAAGGCGCATTTATAGAAGCTGGCACCGGGTGCATAAAAGGCTAATTACGGCACTGGGTAGACGTGTTCTTGAGTGGAGAATCGATAAACGTAGGGTGGGTCGCCCTCGGCACGGTAAAAATATATATAGTATTCTATCTTCATACAAACGGTCAGAACGCGAGTAATGCCTACGTGACTCGAGCTCAGCCCGCTCTCGATATACTACCAGTCGCGGACGCCCCGCAGTGAGAAACGAACGGTGTGCTGGTTTTGTAAGTAATCGTGCGATTTGTGAATGTTTTATTAATATTCAGTTATAGCCTATATTGTGCTTTTTTTGGTTGCTTGAATTCTTCTATAACGCACCCAGAGATAACATTTTTTAAATTACCTGGAACGTCCGAAAGGCAATACAATAAAAAAAATATATACCTAACCTAATAATACGTAATTTGTTTCTTTTTTCAATAGGTAGGTATTTCGCTTTTTCCACCGAGTAAAATACCTGGATCAATAAATATAAATAAGTTGATAGGGTGATAAAGTCACACACAAGTCACCTACCTACGCTCGGGCACAGGCTCGGTTTAAAAAAAAAAAACTAGTAAGTAGTTTCGCAGGCTAGGCTATCTACTTACTTATGTACTTAGCTACTTACATATATTATTTATTTAGAAAAATAATAATTATGAAATGATTACATATGAGATTAATAATTGATAGGCACCTACCTAGTAAGATTTAAAATAAGTTTAATAAAAGAATATTTACCTAATAAAAAAATATTTACCTCAGATTAGAGAAAAGAATCTGAGATATTTACAATCACAAAACTAGAAAGAAAATCAAGTAGGTGGATGCGGGCGGCCCTAACGCGTGTTTAGGTGACGAGCGCTTGTAGGCACTTATTTCAAGGTCAGGGCCGAGTCACAATACTGTTAGATTTCTTTACCGTGCCCTCGGTTTAGGTGGAGCGACGATCTTCGCAGAGTTGTTGGTAGCTGAATGAGAGTTGCCGAGAATAGGAATAAATGACGTGCAGAGAGATATATGCCCAGCAATTGACTGCTACAAGCTGATGATAATGATGATGGATATCATAGTTTTTGCTACAATTTCGAGCAAAATATTGACGTCATCGGATATTAATTTCGGTGTGATTACTAGAAGACATCTGCTGCCCTTGCCCCGGGCTTGTAATTATATTTTTACGGCAGGTCATTGAAACGATGACACATTCAAAACGATTATGTTATGATTCTTCTACTCTAAATCCTGTTTGATTAAATGGAATTGATAATTTTTGTATACTTTTTCTGCTAATTGCAGTCATGGTGCATTTGGGTACGGAACTCTTCAAAAATAGGAGAAGAGAGAAATATATAGACAGTGATAACTGTTTTTCAACACTGTAAGCTCCAAAGTCACCTACTACCATCACGACACATCACTGATCCAAATATTTGACGAGCACGGTCGTGTGAACTATCACAATAAGCGTCAATAAATAGTACACGGATCTCCGGCTTAGTAAGTTACTTCTCAGTAAGGATGTACAATACTCATACATATTTTTAATGTGCATAATCATCTTTCATTATAAAATTAATGGATAAATGGTGACGTAAGGACAGCGGTGGAAATATGGCACCCGAGGTGTCGCATGCGGCTTGCTAGGTACCTAATCCTTTGTTATGTTATGTCACCTATGTATTGTGAGGGTAATAAAGGAATGTATGTCTGTTTTTAACCGACTTACCAAAAAGAGGGAGGTTCTATGTTCGACTTCTTGTAGTTTTTTTTTTTTTTTTTATGTATGTTCACCGATATCTCCGTCAATTGTGAACCGATTTTGAAAATTCTTTTTTTGTTTGAAAGATTATGTTTCGAAATTGGTTCCATTTTAGTTTGGTGGAGATCTGATGAAGAACTTCGGAGATATACAACATAACTCTTCAATAACTAACGGCAAATCATTCGGGATTGATGCAATCGCATGTCTGATTATTGTTTATACCATTTCATAACGCAAATGTGGTTATGTTCATGTTTCATGTTATTTGGGTAATCTATTCTGGCGTTATAGGTGCCGACCTCATCTATTTTTAAAAAATATGATCGACATGTAAAAGTGTTTGTACAAACCAACTTACAGAAATAAAATCATTTATCATTTACCTATTTTAGGTAGGTATAACTAAAAAGGGAAAAAAAAACTTTTTAGCAAAAAAATACTACCGACTTCCAAATAAAAAACTTTTTAACAAAAAATCAAACCGACTTCCAGAACAAAAAAACTACTCATCTTAGACAAAACTTAAAAAAAACAGGTACCAAAGACACTGAGTTGCGAAAATAAACTTATTTTTAGCTTTGTTGTATTTTGTTTTGGGAGTCGGTTAAACTTTTTGTTAAAAAGTTTTATTTTTGGTGCTTAGTGCCAAAAGTTATGCTAGAATAGATTACCCGAATAACATGACATTGAACATAATCGTTTAAATGAGAGTGTACCAGGGTTAACGGTACACTTCTGCATACCCCTTAAGAGCTTACCGGCATGATGTTATGTTATGAAATGGTAAAAACAATAAACACACATGCGATTGCAGCAATTCCAAAAGATTTTTCGTCATTTACTGTAGAGTTCTGTAGTATATCTTCGAAGTTCTTCACCAGATCTTCACCACTAATTCGGAAACATATTCTTTCAAACAAAAAAGAATCACCAAAATCAATTCATAATTGGCGGAGTAATTGCGTATCAAACATAAAAAACATACAGTCGAATTAAAAACCAAAATTGAAAAATCTAAAGAAAGTGCTCGCAATTTTCGGCAAAACCAGTATCAGTCAGGCAACTGAAATGTTCTTCAGTTCCCCAGATTCTATCAGTACCTACTAGTTTACTAGTAGAATTTGCATTGAAAAACTCTATAACATCCTTTTCTGCCCTTCATCCTAATTTATTTTTAGTTAGAAAACATGTCTTTGCCTCCCACTCTTTCTAGCCACTGCTTTTAAACAGTACAACCATCGTAACGTTGCCATTTGTCTTCCCCTAATCCGAACACACACTGAAAAATTTCACATCAAAGAAAACACACAAAGGAATCAATAATTCCAAGAATGCGTCAAGTAATTACACTAACAGCCTTAACAAGCAGTGTCACAATACAAGCAGTTGCATCAACTAAAAAGTTATTCACAAATTGACAAGATATCAACACGAAATAGCAAGGATTTCTTATTCAACTGCAAACATAATAACTGTGTAGAAATACCCCATGAGTCTGGTAATAGAATATGTCTCTATGGTGACTTTTATAGTGCGTGTTACAAGCTGAAATCGCAAAAAAATATTCCAATTAACAATCATACGAGGTGATCATTTTCCCTCTACGAATTGAATGCTCGTGGTTGCGCAGTATCTATGTACCAATTGCAACTGACTTTGTAGCGCAAATTGGAATTTTCTCATACCGTCTTTAATGACGTACTGTATCCCAAGAACTGTGTTCTACTGACATCGATGCTTTTTCACGAAACGTGGTTTCGAGATCTTTGATCTTTAACCTATCATTGCTACATGCGAATTTGGTGGCACCTTGAGTGCATGTGACCTAGGCCGCCTCGCGGTCGAAATAAATCCCATCCATTTTCTACTCGTGACGGGTTTAAAGATTCCAATAATAGATGCAGACTATCTAATATTTTAGCCGATCTGGCAGGTCTTGGGACTGTCCCAGTCAGAGGCGGATTAAAGGTCGCGAACACCCTAGGCAAGCACCTCATCGGCGCCCCTCTAGCGACCATTTATAGCTAATACTTAACCAAAATAAAACTCCAAACCACGATCATGAAAGCAATCTATTATACTTGTAGTTGTTCTAATTTCGATCTTATGCTTTTAGCTACATTTACAACATAACGTTTTTGCTCAGTATTGCTCTTGATAGCAAACAAAGCATAGTGAATATCTGGAAATGACTTTTACAAGCATCTGCTTGAGCTGTGTCCTACGAACTTCTATTATGAAATCAGGCGATCTAGGAATAATCAAGAAGGAGCACGCTTCGGCAGCTCTTCATCTCTATAGAATTAAATATTTTATATTGTATAAGTACTTACTACTGGAACTTGAACTTACTCAGTATTTACTTGTATTATTTATAGCAATTAATTTCATGTTATTTTTTTCTTTGTATAAAAACTGCAGCGCGTACGCCCCTAGGCATGTGCCTAGTTTGCCTTAGGGATAATCCGCCTCTGGTCCCAATACTTCTGCTATCAACGCTTGTGCAAGATCAGTGGACCAAACTGATTAAAACTGATGGTTACGCACTTTGAAAGGAATTCTCAAGACATTAAGCCAAACTGAACAGCACTGGCTGGATATTAAGACAAAAGGTTCTACGAAGCAGTTACTGTTAAAGTGATCGCATCGATTCCCTTTATAAATGCATTAACAATATACTCTAAAACTACCGGAGATTGTACAAAATGTTGTAAGCTTTAGTACTAGAACGTAGGTCAAACAATTGATAATGTCAGTAGCTATGTAAAATTTTATTGCCCTCGTTATACATATAAAATTCTTAAGAGCGTGTTCAATTGTTCTTTAAGAGCGGACTCTAGTCAACAGGAATTTGAAAAATAGAGTATTTGAAGAAACTATTGCCGTCACGTCACCTCCAACCTCACCCCGTAAAGTGCGAAAGGGACAACTGCAGCTCAGGCTGATTTTACCTACAAAAACTTTGACTAAAAGACGTTTCGTATTCTGCTGTTTTCTTCATGAAAACTGGTCTGATCTAAAAAATTCTTATATCAAAATTTAGAGGAAAAGTATATCTATGCTCCTATCATTTCCTTTTTATATTTTATATTTATATTATAAATTTGGTCTGAAAGTCTTCTGAACATGGCGGTAAGAACGGGCATTTTTTCGGATTTTTGGATTGTCATATTTCTTTTTGTGATTATGTTTTGGAAAAAAGGAAATGATACAGGCACGTATTAATAAGACCTAGATTTTATGGAAAAAAATCATTGCTCTAGAGGCATTATCCACGAAGAAAACAGCAGAATGTGTTTGTATGGAGAAAGTCTCACTAGAGTCCCCTCTTAAGCCTTAGAATATATGCAACCATGTTGAATTTTGATTCGATTGTGTGTTAAAAGGCCGTGCAGCGCGTACTGCAGTCTAAAAAGGATACAAAGTCGAAGGTTTCTCGAACATTGGGCAATACGTCTTGAAGGGGAAGCTATCAGAGCGATCGGAGTCAATCATGTGATGCTTTTGAGGTTAAAAACCCTGAAAGAGGTTTATCGGGTGGTATGTTAACATTGCTTAAGCAAGAATTAACGAGAATTACGAAGGATTTTTGTTGTGGACGCAATACGATCTGATAAGCGTAGTTAAGTCCGTTATTGGCAGATGTATCTTAAACTACGTTATAGACAGCTTAGGCGTCATTTGGTTGAAGGTGAATATCCAATGTTTTTTTGCAAATGTTTTGGTGTAGTTTTTACAGTCGGCCGCTTGCGTGACACCAACCGTCCTTGCCAAATGCTGTTGGTGGTTCTCCCACCAGTGGTCATCCAAGGCGTAAGGGTGAAATATGCTTAAGGCATACTAGGTCCCGAGCTCCCTAGTCACCTCCACGTTCTAAATCCGGCAGCCTTATTGCGTAAGTAAATACGGTAACGCAAAGGGTTTGACCGCAATCAACGGACCAATCACACAGACGGAAATCCACATCTGGCTTGTGATTGGTCGATTTGATAGCGGTCAAGCCTTTCGTCTTGCCGAATTCGGCTGCGGGACCAACACGGAGAAGGTATAGTTGAAGGTGAATCGTAGGCTAGGATATTCTATTATAGATACTTAACTAATATAAACCCAGTTATCATTCACATTTAAATTTACAATACAACTAATTAAGCCTTTAATTAAAAATAGTAGGATTACTATACGCTTAATCCCCAAAACAACATAATTTAACATATTATAAATCGTTCTGTTTTTAATTAAGCGATTTAAAAAATAATTGAATTGCGACTGATTCCTTCATCATGAGTCATTGATAAATTCCTACATTAAAATTCCTTTTAGAATACAAATGTTTTAACAGACTTCCCAAAGAGGAGAAGGTTATCAATTCGACTGTATTTGTTTTTTTTTTGTGTTTGTTACCTTAGAACTTTTTACTAGGCAAACTGATTTTGATTATTCTTTTTTATTTGAAAGCTGGTGCTTGTCATGTGGTCCCATTAAAATTTCATCAAGATCTGATGAAGAACTTCGAAAATATACATCAGAACTCTTCAATAAATGACAGCAAATCACTCGGCATAGCTGCAATCGTATGTCTGTTTATTGTTTACACCATTATATAACATAACATCACACTGGTACGCTCTAAAGGGGTACGCAGGTGTGATCAGTTGTGTGACCACACGCCCTTAGAGTAAGGTTATTTTGATATCGAGTAAGTGACAGATGTATACACATCATATACATCTGTCCCTTACACACACTCAAAATAACCTTGCTCTAAGAGCTTATGGTCACCCCCCTGTTCACCCTGGTATACTCTCATTCCACCGGTTTTGTTCAAGTTTCATGTTATTGGGTTTATCTTTCTGATTTCTGGCATCACTTTGGGCATTGTAGGTCTAGCCTATAGAACTGGTCCATTATGTACAACAACAAAAATTGAAAAAAATAAAGCTACCGACTTCCAAAAAATAAAAACACTACAAAGTGAAAAAATACATCAAATTCGAAAGTCGGTGTCAAAAAACACGACGTCGGTGACATCCGAAATTGAAGCTATTTTCACTTTGTAGTATTTTATTTGGAAGTCAGTTGTATTTTTTTGTAAAAAGTTTTAGTTTTTAACTATCGTAAAATTTAATCTATTACAAATGACAATGATTAAAACAAGCCAGAAGTTCACGTATCCACCTAAAACATTAATTTAAATGTACAAGTTAAGTACTTAAAGACCAACTTAAGTAATTAAACCGATCAACATCTTAAAGTACGTACTTATTCATTCCGAACAATTGCCAAACGCACCCATTGTGTTTAAATGTAAAAAAATAGCGTCACGTGGGAAAACTCAATGTTTTACATCGCGAAAATGCAACGAGACTTGTAAAACAATAAAGTCGTGCTCACAACGGGGTTATTTATTCTATGACAACGGTGGAATATAAAATACACCGATATTTTAAAGGTAGCTGGTTAGTAGGTACTATTGTCACAGATAATATAATACTAGCATACAGATGCCTCATCCCATACAAAAAAACCGTGCCGACGTAACTAGCGTTTTTCATCTGCTTAATCTTGTTATTTTTGTGAGTACATCAATCGCGTTTGATCCCGTTTCACGGCAATAGATGGTGTTAGCAGCGCCTTGCAAGTAAAAGGGTTTACGAGGTTCGTGAATATTTTTTTCTTTAAATACAGTGAAGGTTCGTTTTATAGTATTTTTTTGCACGTTGTTACAGTTTTTTGCACCAATATGTGTTAAAATGTAAATTTTAACAATCGAGTTTAATGCCTCAGAAATTTAAAAATGCGCCATCTATGGCATCAATTTTAAATGATCTGTTCATATAATCTTTGATATGTGTATTAAGAGCCCAATATTCCATAATTTTGTACATATGAGAGTTAATTAAACAAGAACATACAATGTTTATGTTCAATTCCAGATAATGTTAATTTTTAACACAATTCTATTGAATTGTGTGTACATGTCGCGTCATCTAGTGAGATTTATTTGAACCAAATATTATTTCTTAGCAATGAGACCCCGTGCTATTGTTTACATAATTATATACAGGGTCAAATAAAACTAGGTACCTAGCGAATTGCCGCACTTTTGATGGGTCTCAATCTCAATGTCTAATGATGACGAAACAAAAAGTGTACCAAAATAATAATCTCTTAATTTCAGCTACATTAAGTAGCTGAAATTAAGAATAGTCCTAATCTGTGAGTGCTGTGCATTCCTATAGCTGACCTGTTTTCACAGGAATATGGTATTGGAGTTTCATGAACTTCTCCATAACAATCTACTTTCCGAATGCACGGTAGAATCTTTTTTTTTTTTTTATTACTTTATTTTTATTACTTTTAGATTATGATTTTAATTTATGTGACGTTCAAAAGTGCCGTTTATTGGCCTAATTGAATAAATATGAAGAAAGACAAAGACTAAAACGCAGACTAAGACTAAGACTTTGAATATCTATTAAATGTTAGTCTATAAAATGTTGTTGTAAATGCTTGAGATCTGACACCAGTCTTGCCAAGGGGTACCATGTTACCCAGTTACTGGGTTGTGGAGGTCAGATAGGCAGTCGCTCCATGTAAAACACTGGTACTCAGCCGAATCCGGTAAGACTGGAAGCCGACCCCAATATAGTTGGGAAAAGGCTAGGCAGATTGTTAGTCTATAAAATGTAATTGCGAATAGGTTGTTGGCATATTGCATACATATTGAAGTAAATAAATTAACAGACCAAAATTGAAGGTAATGCAGCCTATTCGCGTTAGTGAATTCTGCATGGCAAAGAGTTCTGACTCCATCAATCGACCAATCACATGCGAGATGAAAGAAGCGATGTGGATTTCCTTCTATGTGGTTAGTAGACTCATGGGGTAAAACACTTTGCCTTGCCGAATTCTCTAACGCAATTACGCTGCTAGTCTAGCCTAGTTCTAGTTGCCGCAAGTCCGTGACTTCTGAGCGAGATCCTTTTTTTTTCGGGTGGGAAATCATCCAATGACTTCTCCCTTTCGCGAAGCGGGAGGGCGTGTCAGACTTTTTCTGACTAAAACCCTCCCGTGTTCCTTCAGTTGCTTAAGTCAGGGCTGCGGTAACTCTCTTTCAAATTTATCCGCGACCCAGACAGGCATCGGCCCTAGCGGACCACGTCAGTTTTTGCTGTCATCTCATTGAGGCGCGTGTGGAACACTACGCACCGTCGACTCGGGTCTGGTCCTTATCGGACGACGAGCTACCCATTTCTCGCCATCCGCAAGCCCGCACCTGGCCGGGAATCGGCTTGCGACTGCCGACCTGCGGTGGCCTGAGGCGTGAGGGCGTCTCCGTTGCGTCTCCCTCACGCACTCCGCTTCATCCTTCGCGAGAATTACTGTTTCGCAGAAGGAGGCGACAGCTTACCATTCCCTCTCGCCCCGTACCAATCGCCTGAACCAGGGTCGGACGCGAGAGGTCGCCACCGCCGATCGCCTTCACGAGGATACGGCGTTAGAGTTCGATCCCCGGATCAGGCTTTTGAATGATCGAGGTTATCTAGTATAGCATTTTTTCAGTTAACATTATCAGCCCAGAGCCTGGATTTGTACTCGGGCACTGACTAGCTGGTCTACTCCTCCACTGTTCTTAAATTCACATGTCAAAGATTATTTGAACGGATCATTTAAAATTGATTCCAATAGATGGCGCCGTTTTAAATTACTGAGGCATGCTACTCGATTTTTAAATTTTGTTGTAACACATTTTGGTACAATGAAACTGTAAAAATGTTCAAAAAATACTATAAAACATTTCGTCACTGTATTTAAAGAAAAATAATATCACGAACCCAGAATAACCTTTTACTTGCAAGTCGCTGCTAACACCATCTATATCCGTGAAACTGTACCGAACGTGATCGAAGTACTTATAAAAATAATCAGCTTAATCAGTGAAAAACGCTAGTTAGGTCGGCACGGTTTCTTTGTATGGGATGAGGCATCTGTATGCTAGTATTATATTATCTGTGCCGCGGTCTTCCCCGAGGGATAACCAGGGTAAAACCTATAAGCTTAATCTATATTTATGTATATTAAAATCAATGCCACTTTTCGTTGTCATTTTATAATTCAAGAACGGGCTCACCAATCAGAAAAAAATTTTAGGCTTTATTCGGACATTTTTTTGCAGATGGTTTATGTGCAGAAAAAAAAAGATGAAAAAATTGAAAATTAGGGTAGGGTAGGGAAGTGTAGGGTAGGGTAGTGTAGTGTAGTGTAGCGTAGGGTAGGGTAGGGAAGATGGTGTAGGGTAGGGTAGGGTAATGTAGGGTAGGGTAGGGTAGGGTAGTGTAGGGTCGGGTAGGGTAGGGTAGGGTAGGTAGTGTAAGGTAGGTAGGGTAGATAAATGTTTGGTGTTTTTATGGCAAAACAAAGTTTTCCGGGTCAGCTAGTCTTATTTATGTTATTAATCGCCTTTATCATAATTTATTTAGTTCACCTTATGAAGAGCCTTCACGACTACATGCCGAATACACATTAAAATAACAAAATACATGTTTATTGACCAAACTAACAATTATATGTGCAATGAGACCATGAAGTATGTATTTAAATGAATGATGAGTTCATAAAATATTGTTTATTGCTATCCGTAAGGACATAGAAGGCATGTGATCTCAGATATCCAGTTCGTTTAATCATTCACGTTCTATTATATTGTATCCTATTTAACATCTCTTCATGCTGACAATTTGTTATGTATGTATGATACCAGCTCAACTGTCCATATTTCCGAATCGGATTAAAATAATGGTAATTTCTATTGTGTCTGGAAATTGACACTTTGAGGGATATTCATGTTTGAGCAAATAAAAATCATTTGATTTAAAACTTTTTTTACAAAATTACTACCGACTTCCAACTAAAACACTACAAAGTGAAAAATAACTTTCTTTTTCGAAGCGGTGTCTTTGGTAGGTACCAAAAAAGTTTTATTTTATTTTTCACTTTTTAGTTGAACCTATTAAGCAACTTGCCTTTAGTAAGGTACTTATAATGCCAGAATAGATTACCCGAATACCAAGAAACTTGTACATAACCGGTGAAATGAGAGTGTACTTACCATGGTGAACTGTACACATCTGCGTAACCCTTTAGAGCGTACTGGCGTGATGTTATGTTATGAAATGGTATATACAAAAAACCGACATGCGATTGCATCAATCCCGAGAGAATTGGCGTTATTTATTGAAGAGTTCTGTTGTATATCTCCGAAGTTCTTAATCAGATCTTCGTAAAATTAAAATGGGACCAAATTCGGAACGTACTCTACCAAATAAAATGAGGAATTTTCAAAATCGGTCCACAACTGACGGAGATATCGGTGAACATACACACAAAAAAAATATATACAGTCGAACATAGAACCTCCTCGTTTTTGGAAAGTCGGCTTAAAATAGATATTTATTGCCACCAATAATGTGCTGATATTTACTGGAAGAAGAATCAATTTAAATGGTAATTATAAAATAATTTTCCCACTGCTGGGACACAGGCCTTTTCTCTGTGGGGGCATTATAATACATAACGTAATCTGCCTGAACAGAAAAGATCACGCCTGCTATCACGAGGAGTAGAGTAGACAGAGGGGTTATACAATCAAGTAACACACATTTTTAATCACATCTGTAACGTTGAAGCCTATAAGCCTATTTATAAACTGTTAGGTTGGGGAGAGAAGCTAGGGGCTAGGGTATGTTTTGGTGGGAATGGCTGTTGGTGAGAACAGCATTACCTATAAAATGCCGAAAATAACTTCTACTGTACTCGTGGCGGAGTACCGTATAAAGCAGAGCCCTAGCCAGTCCGAGTCATCCACGTCCCCGTCGTTCTCCCTGGGACCTACTGCAACCGCGCCGACGCGCGTCCGCCACCCCGAGTTCCAGCTGAGCTAACTGATGCAGGGCGAAGAGCGAATATTCTGCGCCTTAAAACAGAATCGTCTCACTAGGGAGGTTACCCGAAATAAAACCGAGCACATCCGAAGGCTCTAAGGCGGCAGCCCCGCTATCGGATTAAGGCACAGTGGGCTAATCACCCGCTTGCCCGACAATAATTAATTGATTCCTAAAACCGAAACAGATAGAAACCGGACCGATCTTTCAACGACGACTTTTGGCATGAAAAAACGGACACGAATTGCTTATTGGAACGTACGCACGCTTAGCGATGACAGCCGACTAGCCCAAGCAGAAGCAGTAATGCTTAGCTACAATCTTCAAGAGCAAGAGTAGTGGTCCGAGGAAGACGTAAAATTTGTCTGTGAATGCATGTTTTGTACTTTTTTGAAGGCAAATTAGGTACATCTCCATCTTTTTTAGTATATTCATTGCGTAGGTGTAGAACCTCTGGGCTCTGCCGACGAGCTGGTGACCAGTACGAGGCAATTAAAATTTCAGACATCAAAACAGTCGTTTTGTGATGATTCACCCATTAAAAGGTTTCTCTAATATGAAGATTCCGACAATTATCTATACAATAAACTGACAAGTTTACAAGTGACTACTACACCTGTACCTACACAGGTGCAGTAGTCACGACTAACCACCGAATCTATTTCGCTCCAATCACGTTAAAACAACAAGATTTGATGAGGTTTTTACCCAAATGCCGAAGGAGGGTAATGTGTTTATCAGTCTATGTATGTATGTACGTATGCTCCTATGTGGCTTTCTAGAGACCTAACACGTTGGATTTTGATGAATCTTACGTCAATTGATTCGTAGTAACCCGGCGAGTGTCACTGGCTTCATTAAAATTGGAAAATATTAAAATGGCGGATTTTGGGCGCCATATTGTGGGGCACCAATTTATTTTTCCTTCCAACCCATCGTGTGGGGTATCAAAATTTAGGGTTTTATGAGGTGATTTTAAAATATATAATACATAATTATAAAATATATAATTTAAAATATATGTTTAAACGAACCTAAAAAAAAAAAAAAAAAAAACCTGGTTACGGTCAGCTAGCTCGAGAACATGTATCCTCCGATTACACAGCATGATGTTCTTCTTTTTTACGTGTTTTTAGTTCGCTATTTTTTTAAATTAACTTTATTTTTATTTTCATCGTATTTTTCTCTTAGACGGCTTAGACGGAAATCCACATCGCGTCTTTCATCTCGCATGTGATTGGTTGATTCTCCATACTCTTTGCCCTTTGGCTTGCCGAATTGTTTACGCAATATGGCTGCTGAAAACCGTCTGCCGCGTTGCACTATAATTCGCATGCGTAACCGTTGAACGTTGCTGGATTCCAACCCCGATTCAGGCAATTCTCGTAGTAGTCACTGGACGTCTAACTTAAATAACATAATATAGTAGTAGAAGTAGTGCTCACACACATTTCACCAGCTAAGTTTGAGTACGACGCAAAAGTACTTAGGTGAGCTTCTAGGTTGGGCAGGTTCCAGGTTGGCGGTGAGTGCCAACGCGTGCGTGTTCCCGCCATAAGCGGCACAGGAGGACACCGTGGTGTTTTAGTGGGTTAGAGTCTCACATAACTGCACTATCTCCCCGTGGTAGTGCAGTATGTATGAGCATTTCCACCGGCAAAAAAAAAGAAAAAAGGGTTGGGCAGTGTTATTGTTTTTTTTTAACTAACTTCACAAAAAGGCGGCGGTTATCAATTCGAATGTATGTATTTTATGATTGTTACCTCAGAACTTTTAACTAAGTGAACCGATTTTAATGATTCTTTTTTTTTATTTGAAAGCTGGTGATTGTTATGTCCCAACATTTCATCAAGATTTGATGAAGAACATCAGAACACTCCAATAAATGACGGCAAATCACTCGGGATAGCTGCAATCGCATGTATGATTATTGTTTACACCATTTCATAACATAACATCACACTGGTACGCACTGGTGAAGGGGTAGGTACGCATAACGCAGGTGTGTACAGTTCACCCTGGTATACTCTCATTCCACCGGTTTTGTTCAAGTTTCATGTTATTGGGTTAATCTATTCTGGCATCACTTATGTACCACAACTAAAAAGTAAAAAACTTTTTACAAAAAAATACAACCGTCTTCAAATAAAAACACTACAAAGTGTAAAATAACTTCATTTTCGGAAGTCGGTGTCAAAAAACGAAAAAACGAAAACAGGAAGGAGGACTTCAGGAGGTTTTTTTATACATGTTACCCACGGACACTAAATCCATACTCCCAGTCTGCTACTGAGAAATTCATCATCATCATATCAGCCGAAAGACGTCCACAGCTGGACATATGCCTCCCCCAAGCGTCGCCACATTGATCGGTCCCGTGCGTCTCGCAACCAGCGGATCCCCGCAACCTTCACCTGGTCATCAGTCCACCTGGTGGGAGGCCTTCCAACGCAACGTCTTCCGGTTCGCGGTCGCCACTCCAGAACCTTTCTGCCTCATCGGCCATTCGTTCTGCGAGCAATGTGCCCTGCCCACTGCCACTTAAGTTTGGCAATTCTTCGGGATATGTCGGTAACCCTGGTTCCCATGCGGATCTCTACATTTCTGATTCGATCACGCAAGGAAACTCCGAGCATAGCCCTCTCCATTGCCCTTTGAGTGACTGTAAGCTTTCTGATAAGGCCCATTGTAAGCGACCAAGCTGAGAAATTACAGTTGGAAAACCCAATAACACAAACACAAACCTAGCAATTTATAATTGCTTAATAATATCATCATGTAAATCTTGTATTTTTATTATTGCAGAGCTTATACTGCACTACATACCGACCTCTTATTTATCTAAGTCATGATAGCAATATTTCAAAACTTTTCAGTCTACTTAACTATTAGCAGTAGCGGTCAAGGTTAGCCGGCGTTTGAAAGGCCTGTCAATATTGTAGAAATAATGTCTATGCGCTAAATTAGAACATTAGATGTTTGTGATAAGTAAGTAGATAATTAGGTAGGCTTGGTAGTATACGAGTTTTTTTTTTGTTATCGGAGGGAAACTTTCCAAAACCCATAGACCAGGGGGGAGAGATGGTTTTTTTTTTACCTGGCTAAAACCACCCCGTTAATCACCATCAGTACATAGAAGCCGTTATCTCTGGCACCTTGTGTTTCTACTCGCTGTCCTGCCCGGCACTACTGATCTACCAATTTTTTTTTCTAGCCTCATTCTTCCGCGAAGAATCTTAACACCGTCATTCAGAAAATGACGTCAAATGCACAACGCCATCTATCGAATATGGAGTTCAACTGTCCGAGTATCTGAATTGCATGTGCTATGATATTTTACTTCAACTAAGTTTTGATAAATTGAACCAATTGAGATGAAACAAAAACTAAGTAATATTTCAAGATACACACAATTTTATGTGTAAAAGTTATCTACATTGGTTTCGTACATTTTACGTGATGCGTGCACAATTAAACAGACAAACAGACAAAAGTGCTAAAAATGCTGGAAACGGTTTCTGTTGGTTATTCTATATCACCCTAGCTATTTCTTTTTTTAGTTTTTGATGTACAAAAACGACTTTAATACAGATTTAGTTTTATATATCTATTGATGGTTGCAAAAAAAACTGTCAAACTTTTGCAATATGTAGAGTTTAATACGTTCTTAACAAATAAATAGATATTCTCGGTGCAGAAACTAGGTAGGTTGTTATATTCCCTTCTACATATTTTTTCTTCAGTCCAGTTTGTTAACCCACCACAAACAACTCGATAACTAATCGAAACGAGTAAGATACTAAAAGATAATTGATAAGATCAATAGAAAATAAGTTAAAAAAAACGACAAATCTTTAAAAACAGTTGTCACCCTAAAGTACATCGAACTCGACAAAAAACAGCGAAAATTTCGAAACTACATAATTATTAGCAATTATGTAAATTCAAGAAACTGGTTTATTATTAATTAACTCCGACTAACAACGGTGTAATAAATTGAGACACATAAAACTTTTATCAATTGGCATCTTCCTAACCCCATTAGTAAGCCTATAAAAAAATTAAATCCGTTAAAAATCGTGGCTATATTACTTCAGTAGTTTTGTCCATATTAATTTTATACCCGACAGCCGAAGAAGGGTCATGTGTTTATCAGTCAATGTATGTATATATGTAAGTATGTATGTATGTATGTTTGTTCCTATATGGCGTTCTAGAGACCAAACGCGTTGGCCGATTTTGATGATTCTTACGTCAATCGATTCGTCTTAATCCTGCGACTGTCATTGGCTACATTAAAATTGCAAAATAGAAAAATGGCGGATTTTGGGCGCCATATTGTGGGGGCCCAAATTTTTTTTTGTCCAATCCCATTGTGTGGGGTATCAAAATGAAGGGTTTTAAGAGGTGATTACAAAAATATAAAATACTTATATGTTTAAATGTAACTAATTCTAAAAAAAAATATATAAGTTGTAATTTATTTACAACTTTTTAAAAAATATTTAAAAGTAACAAAAAACCCGACTGCTTAAAAAGCCAACTGAAAAGACGTAAACAACAAGAAAATCATGCTGTGCAGTCGGAGCATACATCTGGTTTCGGTCAGCCAGCTCGCATATATATCCTCCGACTGCACAGCATGATTTTTTATTGTTTACGTCTTTTCAGTTGGCTTTTTAAGCAGTCGGGTATTTTGTTATTTTTATTTTTTTAAAGTTTGTTTGTAATTTATGCAGGAGCCACAATATTGCCTGCCGGTACCTACTTTGGTTTCTGTGTAGTTACTAAATGCCTGAAAACCATACGCTATTTTAAGCGAAACCTTCAAAAAACCTGTATATAATATAGCAGTAGATATTTAGGTACCTACAACTTCCTGTTTATTACCTAAACGGTTCGTTCATTTTGTTCCCGTTGCCCTGCCCTTTGCTAAGAATAGTTACAGCACTGATAACAACATTTGTGCCACATGTTATTTTTTTTATTTTACCTTTGTAGGTATAGATTCTTTTACCGATTGTTTTGTAAATGTGTGAACATTGTAGGCCAGGGATGGCGAACCTATGGCACGCGTGCCTGTGGAGGCACACGACAAAATATTTTTAAAATGAGGTTATTTAGAATCTAGGTAATTTGCAACAGCAGAAGTGACACCAACTCCTACTTTTATTTAAATACAACATAAAACTGTCAATAACTGGGTGCAAATAAAGAATTGATTAATTCATAGCATTTAGAGTTTTATTTTTTGTCAATTAAAACAAAGTCAAAAAAAATTGGTGACACTTCATTGTCACATTAGCAAATATATAATTTAAATGGCACGTTTTCTAATAAAGGTTCGCCATCCCTGTTGTAGGCCTTCTAGATGCTTGTTAACTTTTTAATTCGTTTTATTTTCTTTTGTTTATATAGTAATCTTTTTTTTGTTTTTCTTACGACTTATTGTCGGGCCTACGTTGTCCCCCATACCAAAGTACTGTATGCTGTAACATGGAAATA
This sequence comes from Orthosia gothica, assembly GCA_949775005.1. Classification (NCBI taxonomy): domain Eukaryota; kingdom Metazoa; phylum Arthropoda; class Insecta; order Lepidoptera; family Noctuidae; genus Orthosia; species Orthosia gothica. Next base: position 4,699,998 of record OX459062.1, on the reverse strand, counting down.
TTGTAAAACCAAACCATTTTTAGGGTTCCGTACCCAAAGGTTAAAAACGGGACCCTATTACTGAGACTCCGCGGTCCGTCTGTCTGTCTGTCACCAGGCTGTATCTCATGAACCGTGATAGCCAGACAGTTGAAATTTTCACAGGTGATGTATATCTGTTGCCGCTACAACAACAAATACTAAAAACAAAATAAAATAAATATTTAAGGGGGGCTCCCATACAACAAACGTGATTTTTTTGCCGTTTTTTACGAAAATGGTACGGAACCCTTCGTGCGCGAGTCCGACTCGCACTTGGCCGGTTTTTTTATTTAAAAGAGTAACCATGGAGTTTCTTGCCGGTTCTTCTCCATAGGAAACGACCAACCCGAACCGTGCACCTTTTGTCGACGTTTTATAAGTGCCCATGTAGGCCTATATGAAATAAAAAAAAATGATTTTGATTATGATTTTGTTCTTTGTAGGCAGGTATCTCCAGCGACAGACAAAACCTTGATACATCATTTACGTCTGAGGCCTACAAAGTTGCATCTAAGCTCAAGATCTCAAAGGGTCTAATTGTGTATCCACGCTGCAATTGTTTTGGGACGCGACCTGATGCTGTAATGACTCGGGCGACCTTAGCCCCTTTGGTCTCAGCACTCAGCATCAACTGAATTCGACTGCATTATTATTTTGTTAGTAATCTACGTTTAAACGCTAAACCGCACGACACTGGTGGCTTTGGAGAGGTCACCTTCAGTTCTTAGCCATTATTTAGGTATTTATTGCCATCATAAATGTGACAAACGGTGGATCATGGTGTTTATATTGCCATTGGTAGTTCAGAAACAATAATACTTACACCAATTTATTTCAAGAGTGGTAAAGTCAACGAAGCGCTTCTAGTTTTACAAGCTCATGCATAGTTTATAGCTTACTGGATTTTTAGGTATAGCTTTAAATAATGATACTGCATTATTAATGCTATCTCGTATAGTGATGATCAGAATCTAAAATCTCGTGGAGTCTAGATTAAACTTGGGTTTCTAACAGCCATAATCAAGAGCTTTACAAATGCTTGAAGACCGTTAAGGACTTCACAGTAATCTAGCATTTAAGGCGTTTATAGGTATTACCCATGTTAATGCAGTACTGCCGTGCGCCCACTCAGAGCCAGCATATTGATATTGAACCTCCTTTTAAACAGTTTTGTTTGCATTTTGAATTATACATACTTATACTATATACTATTACTGAAGAAATTCTAGCCATCAATTTTTCTGTGTACAAGTAAAATTCCAAAATTTAAAAAACCCCCGACACATTTTTTGTTCGTGAAACATAATTTATCTAGTACGAGTATATAGTAGATACGCTTTGATCGGCAATCTATTGAACACGTAATTATGACACGATATCTTGCGAAAACACCCCGATTCAAACAGTGAAACGCCCATAACTTTTGAACCGCTGAACCGATTTTATTCAAACATAGCTAAGAACACTCTCGATTAAGTCACCTTTTAAACAAAAAAAACTGAATCAAAATCGGTTCACCCGTTTGGACGCTATAATGCCACAGACAGACACACAGATACACAGACACACAGATTCACAGATACATAGCAACACACGTGAAACTTATAACACCCCTCTTTTTCCGGCGGGGGTTAATATCACCCCTCTTTTTCCGGCGGGGGTTAAAAATATTTTCAAACTTCCAAGTCGTTCTGGAGGACTATCCAAAAGGAGCGAAAAAAAGCGAACTAAAAAGTCGTAAACAAGGAAAAAATCATACTGTGCAGTCGGAGGATACATATTCGCGGGCTGGCTCACCAAAATCTGGTGTATCCTCCGCCTGCACAGCATGATTTTTTCCTTGTTTACGACTTTTTAGTTCGCTTTTGAAGCAGTCGGGTTTTTTGATTTTTTTAATTAAGTTTTTTTATTTATAACTTTTTAGTTAGTTTTTTTCGAATTAGATACATTTAAACATATAAGTGTTATATATTTTTGAAATCACCTCTTAAAACCCTTTATTTTGATACCCCACACGATGGGTTTGGAAGAAAAAAAAAATTTGGGCCCCACATTATGGCACCCAAAATCCGCCATTTTTGTATTATCCAATTTTAATGTAGCCTATGACACTCGCAGGGTTAAGACGCATCGATTGACGTATGAATCATCAAAATCGGCCAACGCGTTTGGTCTCTGGAACGCCACATAGGAACAAACATACATACATACATACATAGACTGATAAACACATTACCCTCCTTCGGCAGTCGGGTAAAAATAACATGTTGTTAATTATTTTTTAAAGAAAATCTATTACTTACACGAAAAGCCCATGTTTCACACAAATAATGTAAGTACATGAATCATCATCATCAGCCTATTAATGTTCCCACTGCTGGGACACAGGCCTCCTCTCTGTGAGAGGGAATGAGCCGTAATCCACCACGCGGGTCCAGTGCGGGTTGGTGGATGTCACATGTCTTCGAATTTTTGATTCTAGGACATACCGGTTTCCTCACGATGTTTTCCTTCACCGTTTTGAGAGCAGTGGTGAAGAAATAATTTACACAAAGTAAAGCGCCTGCCTGGGCTCGAACCCACGACCTACAACGTGTAAGTCGCAGCCGATACCACTGGGCCACCAATGCTCTCAAGACGATGATGAGACTCATGAATCAATAATAAATAAACATTTTTTTCAAACCTTTTAACCTAGCCGTTACTAAGGAGTATGCTTTAGAAAGTAACTGTTTTAGGCACTAAAGCGGTGGAAGGCCCTTAAGAGGGTAGGTACTGTGAGTATATCCTGCAGACATAATCCCATTGTTGCATTTTACGAAACACTTCAGGCTATGAGACTATCAAAGGTCTATTCATCGGAAAATAAAAGGTGAACGAAGGTATGTTAGTTATTGGCCGCAGTGCTGCCAACTCGTCTAAGCAAAAACGCGCTGTTAGCTCTTTAAAAAAGCGTTAAATGGTCATTGTCAAAATAAAAAGCGAATTAATTGGCGCCATATTTAAAAAAAATGCACTATAATTTGAGACTAGAGGTGTATAAAAGTTTATAGTTGTTTTTTTAAGGGCACACCTTTCCTTTCTATTATCGTCTCACTGCACAACTCCTAAAACTGACTCAGAATAACTGTCGGAAAGTTGAAAATTACCGTCGAAAAATAGAACAAGATTACAAAATAGTTAGCGAGGAATCAGTGCTGCCAACTCGAGGAACCCCCAACTCATAGACACTTACCCGTACTAAAAAAAATTGTAATTCGTTACGTAGGTATTACGCACATCACAGACTAAATAACAGTAGATTTGCATATAATAATATGATTTCAAAAAGCGCTAGATTTAGCGCTAGGCGCTAAAACGCGCTATTGAACAAAAAAAGCGCTAGATTTAGCGCTAGGCGCTAAAACGCGCTATTGAACAAAAAAAGCGCTGGATCTGGCGCTGAAAGCGCTAAGTTGGCAGCACTGATTGGCCGTTAGTGTACCTAACTGTAACTGATAATTATTATCTGTCCCTAACATTTAAATTGGGCCTTGTTACACTCCGTTCCGTTGCCGACAGCAATTAAAAAATCAATTAACCATTCAATAAGATGATCCCATAATTCGCTCATACTAATCTAAACTCCCAATAAAACACAGTGCACTCATCTGAATTTTAATTAGCTCAGCTAAGGTCGTTGATTCGAGTACTTACAATGTATGAGCAATGTAAGGCAACTGGATGTGCGCAATTGATATAGGTACCTACCTATATACCTCTCGGGTATATAACATAGCCTAATCACTGTGTTTAGATAGTAAGGCCACTGTTCTAATTTGCGGCACTTACTAATGTAAATGAGATGATCTCAATGGAATACATCGCATATTTAATAACTGGGGTCTCGTGATCCGGCGCGCATCATCATATTGGCGTCAAACACAAATCTCAGACCTTTCCGTACCGGCCTTCGAAAAACGTCACGTGCGATTACTTCCTTATGATATTTTGACTGAATTGCTAAATAATGAATTGACATTTCCCCAAACAACATAGGTTCGTACCCAATGATATTCAAATAAACAGATACGTTATATACTTACAAAACAATTGAAAAAAGTGTTCCGCGCATCAGCGGCAGCACACATACACACTTTTCATTCATCTGACATTTCACTACAAGTCGAAAGGGATGGCTTGATAAAACCAACAAGAAAAAAAGAGACAGCTAGTGTTTGTCACTTGCGTGTGAATGTAAACAAACATTATTCTGACCACCAATGTTTTTTTCTTTTTGTAACCTCCAAATATCAGAAAATTAGGAAAAAAAAGCAAATAAATTAGTAAATTGAGGTGTATTGCGTACTTACATATGGTATGATATCCCTTCTGTTTTATGTAATTTGGTATTATACTTGGTACACTTTCTACATACTTGAAAATGGTTTTTTTTAATTTTGTTTTTGTTTTAACAAAGCGTATCGCTCTTCGCCATGCGTGACATAGACTAAAGACTAAAGGTTACAATTGTCTCCTATTCGAGTCTTCACAATGCGCGCGCTTATAACATATCTGTTTATTTGAATATCATTGTTCGTACCTATATTATATACCTAAGTTACAGTTTAATAAATAAATGTTGAATAAATGTTTATTGGTACAAAAATGTTACAATAATAAGTGTTTACATAAGTATACAGCTATATTGTAGAAACTACATTGTAACCATTGGTTAATGAACCCTGCCTCTCAAACTAGGGCAACCTGTATCTTGAGAGACAGGCTGGCAGACTTTTACCTACTAACCTACTTACGTATATTGGTTTCATTTTGAAACTTGTACGGCTAGCAACGATAGTCAATTAACATTTTTCCTCTACATTATTCAAAATATTTAAAACTATACTCTTTGCGCTGTAGCATGGTCCGGGTGACAGTTTCGTTAAAATTTTGACGCATATACGTATAGGTAAATACGCTAAATGTCGGCCCCCTAACGGCTTTTCTAACTAGGGATCGCTCTGGCGCCATAAGTTTGCAACAAAAGGATGCTTGTGATGCGGTTTTGGAAAGTTTGTTAAATCTATTTCATCTTTATAGGCATAAGATTGACATTTCTACTAAAAGAAAAAGTATTAAGGTTTAAATGCATCGAGAACGAAAAAACCCCAAGTCGGCCGTTCACGGCCCATGGTCGGTCGCGTTTTTCCCTAATGTCGGTCAGGGATAGGGTGTTTTAAATTAAGACAATGAAAAATATTATTAATATGATTTATTTTGGCAGCAGTCTAATATCACTTAAGTAAACATTTGTATTTGTTTAATAGTAAAGAAATTTTTTGATTTGCACTTAAACAATGTTACTATAATTATAATAAAGTAAAAAATAATAATAACTAAGTATGTGATAAGAAACTTATCTTCTTTATGATATTAATAAATTATAATAACACATATTCAATTTTTTGAAAATAAGTTTGATAAATAAATTAAATATGACTACCCACAAAATCAATGAAAAAATACAAATGTAACCAGCCTGTATAGTGACGCTGTAATTCGAGGCTGGCCGACATTATGATCTTTAATATTTCTAATGTCGGCCCCTGTTTTGTGTACCTTATTTCGCGAGATTCAACTAATATCACCCCGGCCGGAATTTGACGATTAAACGTAAAATAGATTTATTTGCCTATAAACTTTGCAAATTCTCTTATTAAGCTAATGGAATTGGTAGAATCGGAATTTATAAAACAGACTGCATTTACTTTAAGTCGGCCATGGACGAGAATCCGGTTTTAATTCGAAATTGGTATTCTAATGGCGGCCCCCTATTTTTCCCTTAAAACAATACGCAAAACGTTGAGAAAACTATCTCAAAATATAGTAAAACAAACTTTTTAGTGATAACAAAGCTTAAAAACCAAAAAATAAAGGTCTTATCGTTGTAATATCAATCCCCGAAGTGCGGGTATTCACAGCTAGTAAGCTACTTTAGCTGCTAATTTGACGCTGCAACGGCGCAATCGCTATTGACGCTCAGTGTGCGAAGAGTGAGTGACGTAATCGAATAGAAACGGTTTGTACTTATAGAGTATGAACTAAGGTTGCAATTCGAGTGGCAAAATTGCCACTTCATTATATTTTGAATGAATGCAAGCTGAAAATGTGCAGACGGCCGAACATTGGGGGGTGGCCGACGTTTGGCGTATTTACCCTACGCATTTTTTGTAGTTTAACGTCATACAGGTAACTATGGTATACGGTATAACTATGGTATGACGTTAAACTACAAAAAATGCGTATACCTACGTATATGCGTATAAAATGTTATTGAAACTGTCACCCACACCATGCTACAGCGCAAAGACTGTAAGGTTGTAATATTTAAAACACGCTTCGGTTGTAGTAGGTACTGTATGAACAACAAGTACCTAAGTTAAGTATAGGTAGGTGAGTTCATGTTTCCACAGTTTTTTTTTTTTTTTGTTTTGGTTTCGCACGTTTTGTGCATTTAACCAGTGTCAAGTTTAGAAGTTCTAGTTTCTTTAGTTTTCAGTCCAATGTCCTAGTCATAGACTAATATATAATAGTTAGGCCCCAGTAAAATGGCGATAACTTTATTGGAAGCCTCCACGGAGTTTTGTCGACAACATGAACAAACTCATGTTCTACCGCTGTGTTTCACTTCCCACACTCTTGCACGTTCACTAATATTATTAGAACAAAACACCACCGTTATATACACAATTTTAGGAAAATAAATAAAACAGAGAAGCAACATAGACGCCAAAAACTCCCACAGATATTGACGATTATTTTATCTGTGGTTTTTAGGGTTCCGTACCCGAATGATCTAAACGGAGCCCTATTCTGCCGTAAAATGCCGTTATACGACATCTGGTCGATTTTCAACTTTTGATGCTATAATAATAAGAAAAATATCTATAGATCGATATATATTTTTTAGAAATCAACCAGATGTCGGATAACGGCATTTTACCATACCACGGCAGTATTGTTGTCATTCACGCATCCGTCTTTCTGTCGTCTGTCACATATTTTGTTTTGATTTTTTTTTATCTTGAAATTAAGTGATAATGTTTATTATTAATTTATAACGTATAAGTATTTTACTAACATATACCTTCCGATATATTGATAAATTGGTACGGATACGGAACCATAAATGTACGCACCCCGACATGCACCTGGCCGATTTTTTTTATTTTTATTTTAAGTTGTATTTACAAATATTTAAACATTAAGCTTGAACTAATAAACTTAGATATTAGTTTACTTTTATTAGTCTTGAGACTAAATAAATTGCTCAATATAAGGTCAAAACAGTCATGAAATCTGTATCAAATTGAAATTGAATATTTCGGATCGGTATTTCCTCGTGATGCATAGCAAAATGTCATTGCCACTTTCCAAGAGTAACACTTACATCCGGGCACCTAACTTAGTGCAATACTGGCTGCCACCCGCGACTCTGCCTCTGTGGAATTTGTACCTACCTATCTCTCAATATCTTTGTCAATTATAGGCTACTAGATTATGTCCGCGACTCTGTCTGCGTAACATTAGCACTTCAAATAGCCTGTTTTCATATTTTTAATATTGTAGGTGTTCTGATGGGTATGCAGCCTCTCAAGAAATAATTGGTTGCACCATAAAAATTCTGCCCCTTAATCCTTATTTTGGTTAGTTTTTAAAACTATCCAATGTCCTTCCTTCTCAAACTAACTCCATACCAAATTGCATTTAAATAGGTTCAGCGGTTTTAGCGTTAAAAAGGCGACAGACAGAGTTCTAGTTTCGTGTTTATAATATTATAAGTATGATAAATATGGAGTATGTACAACAGGTCAAAAGGATCTGTATCGGGTTGCTAAGCTAGGGAGAAAAGGGCGAGAGATGTCTGTCAGATACGATGTATTAAGACGAGGCTTGAATGATTCTTTCGGATTATGAAAAAGATAGGGATAGGATGGTGGAAGGAATACTTTGCGAAACTGATGAATGAAGAAAATAACTAGAGTGGTATGCTACAAAATAAACCTGTGAATGAGGGGTTAGTGAGAATGGTTAGTATGGGGGAAGTAAGAATAGCAGTAAATAGAATGAAGAATTGTAAGGCAGTTGGTCCGGACGGAATACCAGTTAAAATGTGGAAGATATTGCGCGTCGATGGATGGACGTGGTTAGCTTTATTCTTCAATAAGTTGTTTCGGGAAGAAGCCATACCTCTTCTTCTTTCTCCTGGCTGTTGTCCCAGTTTATTTGTGGTTGACCTTAAGGACCTCCCGTAGAATTTTTTTTTCCAGCTAATGACCCCATCTAACCCCTAGTTGCGTATGATCCACGACTTTTTGGCCACCCTGTATACATTGCCTTTGACTTTAATCGGCATACGGGAGTCGCATAGTATGCCAGACAGCGATCTCCATTTCAGCCAGGTGCTACTATGGGTCCGAGATACTTGAATTCATCAACTCTGTTGAGGGGTCTGTTATCGATGATTGGACATGGTATGACACCCAAATTAGCTCCACAAAAGTCGCAATACATGTATTCGGTCTTCTGTCTACAGACTCTCAACCCTCTCCTCTCCAGGGACTTCAGCCATGCCGTCAGATCTAATTGCACTTCTGCCAACGATTCAGCTATAAGAACGATATCATCGGCATATAGTAATGATCACGGTCCTAGTTTTTGTATGGTTGTAGTATTATAGTCCATTACCAGATTGAATAGAAGAGGGCTCAGAGTCGAGCCCTGATGAACCCACTCTGACCTCAAATGCTCAATTGCAAAACTCTGGTGGATACATTGTAGTACAGATCCTTTAGAAGCTCTATATAATGCTCAGGCACTAGTTGTGCTTGCCAAATACAAACACTGTAGTAAGGCATTTGATCGGCTCGACCACAATACCCTGATAAAGAAGCTAAGCTACATCCGTGGGGACCTCTTGCTTCTCTTCTGACACAAGCGGTAGTTCTCAATATTTATATGTCTAGTTGGGTAAACTTGCCCAGCGGAGTGTCTCAGGGTTCGTTGCTCGGTCCTTTTTTGTTTGTAGTATCTATGTGTGAACGATATCGATAAGAGCCTCCATTGATCCAAACTATTATGCTTTGCCAAGGACATGAAAGTTTTTGCCACTATTTCAACGCTCGAAGATAGACTAGCACTTCAGGCTGACTTGAAAAAGAAGAAAAAAAATCATAATTCCCATACCTGTCAATGTGGGTAAACTGCGAAACGTCAGTGTATAGAAATATGAGAGTCAACACGATTTGCGCCTGCGACGATCGCTTTGTGAACACTGAACGGCGGACTGATCGCAACTAGTTTTTATGTAGTGAGGTCAGCGCTGTTTTACTGATTATGTTCAACGGCGGGTGCTTTACCAATTTTATTGTGGGTAGAAGATAGAAAACGATTTTGTAAATATGTATAAATAGTAGGGTGTCGAAATAATAAATTCATAAGATCTCGTCAGCTGTTTCATTCAACACGTCCTGATACTTGCCTCCACAGAAATATTAGAGACAACCAGAGGAAACAATGAATAAAATTATTCTCATCATGTCTAGGCGGATAAAAAATATATTAAGAGCACGTGAAAGAAACATTCAATCTTGTCCGATATTATTTTTATTATAAAAATTATAAAAATATACACTTTTATTTACAAATCTATACTAATCTATACTAATATTATAAAGCTGAAGAGTTTGTTTGTTTGTTTGTTTGTTTGAACGCGCTAATCTCAGGAACTACTGGTTGGAATTGAAAAATTCTTTTTGTGTTGGATAGTCCATTTATCGAGGAAGGTTATAGGCTATATAACATCACGCTATGACCAATAGGAGCCGAGTATAAATGAAAAATATTGCATAAACGGGCAAAGATATTCCTTTTTAAGAGCTTCCATTGCGTGCGCTGCGTAAACGGTTTTAGTTACGCAAATATCATGTATGATGGAAATGTTCCTCTTTAAAAGTTCTACAAAAAAGTCCGCGACAGCATATGTCTATCTTTTAAGATTGACTCACAATAGCAACTTTTATGTTTTAAAGTTTAATTAGATCGCCGCTGCCGGTAGAAACAAAAGTTGGTTACATTCGTATAGTAGTATTTTATTTTTTATTCAAATAAATAGTTCAACGAGTTGGTAGGTAGGTAGGTAGGGTAGGGTAGGGTAGGGTAGGGTAGTGTAGGGTAGGGTAGGGTAGGGTAGTGTAGGGTAGTGTAGGGTAGGGAAGTGTAGGGTAGTTTAGTGTAGGGTAGTGTAGGGTAGGGTAGGATAGGGTAGGGTAGGGTAGTGTAGGGTCGGGTAGGGTAGGGTAGTGTAGGGTAGGATAGGGTAGGGTAGGGTAGGGTAGTGTAGGGTAGGGTAGGGTAGGGTAGGGTAGGGTAGTGTAGGGTCGGGTAGGGTAGGGTAGTGTAGGGTAGGGTAGGGTAGATAAATGTTTGGTCTTTTTATGGCAAAACAAAGTTTGCTGGGTCAGCTAGTAATATATACATACAATTGAATATAAATGAAAATAAAATGTTTCAAATCCTAATCCTAATTTTCACACCTAAAATTAAAGAGTTCCGGCTGTTGGCCTCAGAATTTAATTTTGAACAAGACTTTAAGAACGCATTTTTTTGCGTTCATAAAATTGTTGCCAACTCAAAGACAAAATGTTGATGTTTTAAAATTCTACCAAAATCCTTCAACGAAAAATAGTCAAATATGAACCTTGAAAACTTTCTTGATATTTTTCTATTCACCCCGTTTTACGGATATGAGAATCTAAAAACTTAATCTGAAAACTTATGAAGGTGGCAGATAGGAATAAACCGGCAAACGCCACTAGTTAGTGCCATCCACCATCCCGGTGGCAGATGGGAATAAAGGAAGGTAGGAAATTTCACTAAATCATTCCCATCGGCCATCGGGGTGGCAACTGGGGGGTGGCCGATGGGAATGACCCGAACTACTAATGAATTAAAACACAATTTGAAAATTGTACCAATACGTACCCGTCCGAAAAAAAAAAACTTCGTTGACGGAGTTAGGTACTCCCGAACTCCGTCAACAAAGTTACGGGCCCGTCCCCTGGGGTCACGATACTACCTATAATGCAAAAAAAAACTATAAGAGGACAAATGTTTTGCCTTTAGTAAAACCAGCCAGGACTTATTACTAAAACAGGATGCTGAAGGTAATAGAAAACTTGATAAAAATAAAACCCGCATATTCTGAAAAAATATTTAATGTCAATTAACAAAACAAAAAACTTGATAAAAATATTCTAATAAAAATAACAACCTCTGTTATCAAACTTATTAGTAACAAATACACTTAAAAATAATCAGGTTAACTTAAAATTAGTTTGTTTAAGGCCTAGTTTTTTATCCATTTAAAATTTCGTTAACCTTAACCGTTGGTTAAATATGGTAACCAATGGTTTAAAATTTCGTTAAAATTATTCTTATTTCTATATTGTACACAAAACATAATTTCATATACAACATGAGTGTATGTCATGTGTGTGTGTCTTCAATTGTTAGCCTCACGAATTATCAAATTAGTTGGGGAGTTAAATATTTGACCATTTGTTAGACCAACAATTGATGAAAAGGCACGTTTTACCGAAATTTTAAACCGTTGGTCCTGTATTTAACCATTGGTCGAGTTAACTACGAATCAAAAACCTAGGCCTAGATGCTGCTAAAGCTTTCATTGTGCTTACATTAGTAAATTATTAAGTTAAGATGATATTTTAAGACCCAAGGTCAGGCGCACGCCGAGGACGGCAAGGCAGAGCATTTTATCATTACCCAACGTGAATTCATACGTATCTAGTTGTAATAAGATACAGATTCCAATTGTTTGGAGATCGACAAGAGGACAGAGGATGCTGCGGCGAGAAGCAACGACCGGACGCAACGGGAGGAGACAGCACATTGCAAAGGGACGCGTAGGCATGTTGAGGGACGCAAAGGAGACGGTATACACTGGAGTCTGCTAACATACGATCGCGGAGTGAGGCAGTGCAAGCGGAGGTGTTTGCCGGCAAGCCGTGGTAAAATCCTTTTTCAATACAGTTGTTAAACATGGCGTACTTTCAGAGGCTATAATTATGATTCGAAAATCAAATCTTTTGCACAGGCATCTTTCTGTTACGCGATCGTGATTTTTGTTTACGAGCTCGATTCGTGTTGTGATTTTGCAGTTGAGTTTTAAATTTATAAGTCAATTTAAAAAAGTTTAGTAGCAAGGAGTTTTCACATATAGAATAAAATGAGATAGATTTTTTACGAGGAAAAATGAATGATTCCGTACGTATTAGTTTTTTTATTTTTTTTAAACTTTGCCCCACTAGGAATTTCTTCCTGTATCGTGGGTGCGTTTACAAATATATAAACTCACATACACAACACCTAGAGCAGGAACAACTATCTGTAGGTCATACAAATATTTGTTTCGTGCGGGAATCGAATCCGCGACACGCAGCGCAGCAGTCAATCGCTCAACCACTGCGTTAACCGTGCGCGTTTAATTTAATTATTTTCACATCAACATTTGTTAAAAATCGAATAGGCTGTATTGGCTGTTTTCGTTGTAAAAAAAACTCCAGTTGCAAAAACGCGAAACAATCATTTTTTTGTGAACAATCAAATCTAATTCTTTGATTTGTTTTTACTAATTTCCCATAACTGTAATGAAAAACGTCGTGTGATACACGGGTAGTTTATTGCAAACTCGTGTCATTAAAAACCCTCGCGTTCTGCTCGGGCTTGTTTATGTGTGTATACTTTCCACCCTTGTATCACAATGTACTATAGCCGGCCTACCCTGGTGTGCCGCGGTATGTCTCGGTAGCTTTCGGCATGCCTCGGTATCTAATCGGCCGCTGACATTATCAGTTTGCGCTGGCCGGTGGTAAAATCCCCTGCCCTACCACCCCTGGTGTGCGCTGTTCTTTAGCTTCCTTATTAGGTCTTGAGTCGGGTCTGTTAACAGGATTTACTTTACACGTAATCTTGTACGATTCGACCATTTTGACAGAATCTCTTACTAAAATAGTAGCTCGAATAGTGAAGGAATGTGAGAAACATACTGCTGTGTCACACAACGCTGTGTGGAAACTAAGGTACAAGCGATAAAGGAACTTATCTGTTCGTTGTTTGAGTTTCATTTCGACTCGGCCGGGCAACTTGTTGCCTTTGCGAGAAGAGCTGAGGAACTCGAAATCGTCTTGAGTCACATCCCTATTATTCTCGTCTCGGATACAAACGAGCCAGTTTTGAGGTGCTCCGGGAGTGAACTTCACATTCTTTGAGCCCGCGTCCAAACTAACATTGAAATAAATTATAAGATTGCCACATTTTCGGTTCACAAACAAATCATTTTTGTAAAGAATCAAATTCTCTGGTTCAGTAAACTTAGGTTCCAGTAATCGTACTCTGAAGTCTTGGCACACGTTTTTGGTTAGGTTCAGGATTTTGATGCAGTGGTTATTTGTGTCTGCTATGTATAGGTATTTTCCATCTGCAGTTATTGATAGACCTGATGGTTCGTTAAACAATGCTGGGTCGGTGGTCTCGATCATCGTTGGGTTGATTGTGGTGACTTTCTGTGGGCCGACTTCGACTTTCTTGATTTTGTGGTTGTATGTGTCTGCTATGAAGACGGTCTTTGAAGATTCGCAGAAGGCCACGCCTAGGGGATGTTGTAGTTTCGCGTCGACACCGATGTCATCTACGTCTCCAAATGCGAATAGGTTCTGGACAGAAAAATAAAATAAAAGAGAGGGGGATAAAAGGGTTGTTTTCATCGTAGACATTACACGTCGACATTAAAATATTTATGCTTAGTAATACCACAGATAATATAATACTAGCATACAGATTCCTCACCCTCCTCCCATACAAAGTAACCCTGCCGACGTGTTTCTCGCCTGATTAATTACGATAGATGGTGTTAACAGCGACTTTCAAATAATAGGGTTTACTCGGTTCGTGAATATTTTTTCTTTAAATACAGTGACGATTTATTTTATAGTATTTTCTTCACGTTTTTACAGTTTCTTTGTACCAAAACGTGTTGCAAAACAAATTTAAAAAATCGAGGGGATGACTCGGTTTAAAACCGCGCCATCTATTGGCATCAATTTTAAATGATCCCTACAAATAATCATTGAAATGTGAATTAAGAGCCCCATATTCCTAATTTTGTGCTTAGGAGAGTTAATTAAAACAAGAACATATTTTTTATATGATCGTCTCTAGAAAATCTTAATATTTCACAAAACTCAATAGCAAATCGAAGCTTATCACGCCATCTAATGCAATTTATTTGAACCAATTTTCTTTCTTCGCGTTTGATGCCCGTGGTAAATACTATACATCGCGTTATTAATCCCCAACAGTCAACAACATCTGCCTAGCCTTTTTCCCAATTATTGTTGGGGTCGGCTTCCAGTCTTACCGGATTCAGCTGAGTACCAGTGTTTTACATGGAGCGACTGCCTATCTGACCTCCACAACCCAGTAACTGGATAACACGATACTTCTTGGTAAGACTGGTGTCAGATCTCAGGCTTCTGACTACCCGTAACTCAGTATGTTGAAATGGTCACCCATCCACGGACCGACCTCATCAAGCGTTGCTTAACCTTGAAGATCGACCCGTGCGGCTGTTATTACTTAGCCACGAGCTCCCCAACCGCGAACCGGAAGACGTTGCGTTGGAAGGCCTCCCACCAGGTGGACCGATGACCTGGTGAAGGTTGCGGGGATCCGCTGGTTACGAGACGCACGGGACCGGTCAATGTGGCGACGCTTGGGGAAGGCCTATGTCCAGCAGTGGACGTCTTTCGGCTGATATGATGAGCTCCCCAACAGTCAACAACATATTTACAAAATAATCAGGTGGCTCACCGTACATTTTTCATTCAACATGGACATAAATAATAAGATATTCATAATAATTATGATTATTAGCAATTACAATGAAGTTGTAGCAGGAATACTATAAAACTAATAAGTAATAAAAATCATAGTAGTGAAATTACGAGTGGTTATAATAATTAACTAGTTGTCCCACGCGGCTTCGCTCCCGTCAACTGGCTACCTACCTGCCCATCTACCCTACCTACCTTACATACATGAATGTTGTGTAACTTTAACCGCTTACGCAGCGCACGGAACGGAAGCTCTCAAAAAGGAAAATTGTTGCCCGTTTTTGCAACGTTTTTCATTTATGCTCTGCTCCTATTGGTCGTAGCGTGATGGTTTATAGCTTTTTTATACCTTTCTCGATAAATGGACTATCCAACATCAAAAAGAAATTTTTCAATTCCAACCTGTGGTTTCTGAGATTAGCGCGTACAAACAAACAAACAAACTCTTGTTACAAGATAGGGCAGCGCCATCTAGTGACGAGTAGAAGAACTAAGTAGTAACTAGTGGCGCCATCTAGTATCGAATAGCGGAACGAATGTTCTCGAAAGTTCGTGTCGTGTAGAATTTTCCAGAATGTCCGAACCGAACATTCTGGAAGTTTCTAGTCGCTTCGAGAACGATGAGTTCAAAAGTCGATTGTTCTGGAAGATTCTCGAAGAACCAAGAACAGTATGGAGCGTTCTAGAAACATCTTCCGGGCTATATAAAGAGCGGTCGGGTTCGTCGTGAGTCAGTTTCGATTGAGAAGCGATAAAGAGCGATCAAAGCGGAAAATAGTGCGAAGTAATAGAATTGTTTAAGAAGTGTTTTTGTAATAAACAGTGATTAATTGAAGTCTGTTGTTTAAATAATTTATCCCTGAACCCCAGCTCGTAACATTACTATAGATATAGTATGCATACCAAAGGATTGCGATCACCGCCACACAGCGTAGAAACCTGTCCCGTATTCAAAGCCAGTCTTCGGATGGACGAACTTTCGGAGTCGGCTATAAAGACCTCGGGACATGATCCTGTAATTAAAACAATTATAAATAAATCGCATCGGTTTTAATGTTACTCTGTTTATTACGGTAATTCGTGTAATCATTTTTGACATTTAATATTAATATAATAATTGGACGAGAATCCAATTAAGATTGTTTCATATCCGCAATCACCGTGATTAGATTTTCGCGAACCTGTTGGGGAAATAAGGAGTTTAGTTGTATATTGTAATGCCGACTCCACACGCTTAGCGAACAATGGCAAACAGCAAAAACAACAAACACGAACGTGTGGATGGGTGTTTGATTGTGTTTGCCTGTTTTTTACCCGACTGCCGAAGGAGGGTAATGTGTTTATCAGTCTATGCATGTATGAGCATCGCGGACGTCGTTTTCTAGGTCTACCTACATTTAATATGTTTTATTGATATTATACTTACACATACTTTGACCCACCTCCAGTGTTTTATTCTATTTTGTTTGTTATTTATATATTCTTCTATTTTATTTTATTATATAAGTCCCGTTTCCGTAAGTGTGTCCGTGGCATCAACAGTGAGCTCTATCAGAATATCAGCGCAGCGTTATTACCTTTTTTGGATATCGCTGCACATGCTGAGATAGGAGCCTTTTTTGGTCTCGCACAGGGTTTTTTTATTTTATTATTGTTTAAGTGTATGCTTATTTCTTATGTCTCCTGTGCGGGCCACAAATTCTTTCTTTCTATGTATGTATGTATGTATGTTTGTTCCTATATAGCGTTCCAGAGACTCCCCTCCCCCACAATATGGCACCCAAAAGCCGCCATTTTTATTGTCCAATTTTAATGTAGCCAGTGACACTCGCAGGGTTAAAACGAATCGATTGACGTACGAATCATCAAATCGCCCAACGCGTTTGTCTGGAACGCCATATAGGAACAAACATACATTCATACATACGTATATACATACATACATAGACTGATAAACACATTACCCTCCTTCGGCAGTCGGGTAAAATTAAAGTTATTTTTCACTTTGTAGTTTTTTATTTGGAAGTCGGTAGTATTATACAAGCACGTTCGCCAAGCATGTGGATGCCGTGTTTGTGTTGGGTGTTTTTGGTCAGTGTTCGGCACATGTTTGCTGTATGTGGCAAACAGCAAGCGTGTGGAGGCGGCATAAAACATTACTGTTAAAATAAAACTTGCGGTTTTTCTTACCCATTCTAAGCGTTAATCCGGAAGGCTGCGCAAACGCAGCTGAGTTTGGATACGTGCTGTTACGAGCTGCCTCCGCACCCGAGCCAGCGACACTGGCGCAAGTGCCTAAGATAAAAATATGTGTGTTAAATAATATAATAGTACTCGCTCAACTTCTTGGCCATCCTGAAGTTGGCTTTCAGAAATGCAAGGAACGACGCTGTGCTGTTTTTGTATGAGATAGCTTCTGCCCGCGTAAAAAGTATTATTATTTTTGTTTATTCAATGATATTTTAATACAGAGGTGTTACTTAATTCTAAACTCGCCAAACTTTTACGTTTGATGGCGAGAGGCGCTCTTTTACATCACAAATGCACCACTTACATAACTACTACTTATATATTAATAGTATACTGTTATGGTTAATTCTTACGTACCTATTTAGTTCAGTTTGCTATCCTGTATAATGTTTTTTAATTTTGTCTTAAGTGATCCTTTACTAATTTTTACATTTTCTCTTAATAAATCTATTTTGTTAAACACTTTAGGTACCAAATACTTAGATGTTCTCTTACCGTAATAATTTGTTATCTGTGTGTTTTATCATCCCAAGGGAATACAAACTATCCTATGTCTTTCCCAGGATCTCAAACTATGCATCAATTGTATTCTCAGCGCACGCCAAATAATACATTTTATAGGCAAAATATTGCTACTTTGGGTTACATTATTGCAATATTCATAAGGATTTCAATTATTTTTTTGGATATAAATTATAGGCTATGTTACTCGGGAATAATGTAGCTTTCCATAGGTGAAAGATTTTTTTAAATCGGTCCAGAAGTTTCGGAGCCTATTCAGTACAAACAAACAAACAAAAAAATCTTTCCTCTTTATAATATTGGTATAGATTTACTACTACGCAGACATTGTAGCCAAATTTTCTTTGACGAGAACTATACCAATGATAAAGTTAGCTCATCACACGCAATTATTACATGCATATTATGTGCCCACTGGGGGAACACACGTCTTCTCTGTTTGAGAAGAAATGGCCTGTAATCTACCACGCGTTCCCAGTGCGGTTTGGTGGATATCACATATCTTCGAATTATTAGTTGGTTCTAGAACGTGCCGGTTTCTTCACGATGTTTTCCTTCACCGTTTTAAGAGCAGTGGTGAGTTGGTGATGAAATAAGTTTATATGAAAAAAGTAGATTGTTATACTAAATTTATATGAAAAAAGTAGATTGTTATACAAGTGTCTTGCAAAAACAAGGAGTACTTACTGATTTAATATTTCATTTTAATTGTCTTGTCTAAATGATTAGAGATCTTATCTTCAGTCAATCAATCTGCCTAGCCTTTTCCCAACTATGTTGGGGTCGGCTTCCAGTCTAACTGGATTCAGCTGAGTCCAGTGTTTTACATAGAGCGACTGCCTATCTGACCTCCACAACCCAGTAATTGGGTAACACGGTACCCCTTGGCTAGACTGGTGTCAGATCTCAAGCTTCTGACTACTCGTAACGACTGTCAAAGATCTTCAAATGACAGCCGGGACCAAAGGCTTAACGTGCTTTCCGAGGCACGGAGGAAACTCGGTATGTTGAAAGGGTCACCCATCCACAGACCGACCTCGTCAAGCGTTGCTTAACCTTGATGATCAACCCATGCGGCTGTTATTATTTAGCCACGAGCTCCTCCTTCACGAGATCTTACCTTCAGTAAAGGTCTTGTATTTCCACCAAATCGTAGTGTCGAGAAAGAGCGCCCATATCTGATGAGAACCAGCACACGCTATTAGCAGTACCCGGCGTTTCTCGTCTTTCTTCTGTTTTTCTGCAACAATTAAAAGTTTTAATTAGGTTTAAGATCTAATAGGTTAGCCATTTTTGTGGGCAAAGATTCCTGACAATAAAGATTCGAAGTTAGTTCTTAAAAGATGCACAAACTGTAGAATCAGCTAGATTTTAGTAAAAAAAAGGTCATTGGGCATCATAGTATGGCAACCATACCCATGGCGTCATCATCATCATCATCATTTCAGCCGAAAGACGTCCACTGCTGGATATAGGCCTACCCCAAGCGTCGCCACACTGATCGGTCCTGTGCGTTTCGCATCCACCAGACTCCCGCTGCCTGGACCAGGTCGTCGCTCCATCTAGGGTACGCGGTCGCTATTCTAGAACTTTTCGGCCCCAACAGCCATCCGTTCCGCGAGCAATGTGCCCTGCCCACTGCCACTTAAGTTTGACAATTCTTCGAGCTATGTCGGTAACCTTGGTACTCTTGCTCTCTCTTAGTTTTTAATTCGATCACGCAAGGAAACTCCGAGCATAGCTCTCTCCATTGCTCTTTGGGTGACTTTAAGCCTTCTGATGAGGCCCATTGTGAGCGACCACGTCTCTGTCCCGTAACTAATCACTGGCAACACACACTAGTCATAGACTTTCGTCGGGGCGCCTGTTTGTGGTAATAGGGCCACAATAGGGACGGTACGACGTAAATTATTTCAGAGTCAACGTTTGGCTTTAATATTCTTATGCAAAGCATACAGAACGGTTAGTACTGAGGCCTTACCGGTACTTGATGGCGTACTTCTGGTCGACGTTGCTGCACTTCAAGGTCGACCGGAAGTACTGTTCCGCACAAGAGACCATGGACGCGGACTTTTTAACGCGGAGTGACCGTGAGAAAATCTCTAGTTTATTTAAACCACATATTGACGTGTGGGAGGAACTTTTATCCGAATGGCAATGTAGGTGGGATAATTCGTAATTCCCGAACACTGGCCATGCCAGCCATTTAATGAGAGAGGTGGGAGCTCTGTTCCCCATCAGTGTTCACTCCGACCGGCCAATAATATTCCCTCACCCTAGGCATGTTGCGGCAAAATAGAATCTACCGGCATAGACCTAGGGTTATTGAAGCGCGCAAGCCCCACCATGACGACAACGTAGAGATACTGCGGTGGGGTTATATTATTATTATTATAGTATATATTTATATTTTTTGCTTTCCAGTTCGTTATTTCGTCGGTCACTTTTTTGTTAAAAAGGATAATTTTTTTTCATCTTTTTGTTCACCTAATTTCAACTAAATCGGTTCACAATTGAAACTTCAGTGGAAAAATATGAATAAATCCTTTTTTTTCTAACTTTAAGAGTATTGTTTTTTTTTTATTTAATTGGGACCAACTTTAAGGTTAAAACCTTCGTAAAAACCACTTTCGTAAAAAAAAGTTTTTTTTATATAATTCTCTATAAAAAGTCAAGCGTGGTCATACTTAAAAAATAAAATAGACATATCAAATTGAGAACCTTCTTCTTTTTTTCGTCGGTTAAAAATTCCAGTCGATGCAGGATCGTAGAAGGCTTAAAGAGTCGATTGGACATAATTTTATCCTCATAAGCCTGTATTTATTAGGTCGTGACTATGTAAAACAAAGTGGTCTGATACCCCAAATTTGATGGCTGTTGCCTTTTTTGAATATGTGAGTACCTATTTTCAGCAGAGTTGAGCGTGTGGGACGCGAATGATTTTGGACGTTCTGTATAATAACAGCCGCACGGCTCGATATTCAAGGGTAAGCAACACTTGCCGAGGTCGGTCCGTGAAGGGTGACCAGCTTTACATAGCGAGTTGCCTACTTGCCTCGTAAAGCTCGTAAGCCGTTGCCCGTTGGTCCCGGCTGTCATTTGAAGATCTGTGACAGCCGTTACGGGTAAAAAGAAAGAAAGAAAAATATTTATTTGTGACCCGCACAGGAGACACGAGAAATATGCATAAAATTAAACAATAATTTAAAATTAAAACCCCGTGCGAGACCAAAAAGGCCAGAAACCAGAAACCGGGCCAGGTAATCAAAGAAAGAAAGAAAGAAAAATATTTATTTGTGACCCGCACAGGAGACACGAGAAAATAAGCATACACTTAAACAATAATAAAATAAAAAACCCTGTGCGAGACCAAAAAGGCTCCTATCTCAGCATGTGCAGCGATATACAAAAAAGGTAATAACGCTGCGCTGATATTCTGATAGGGCCTAGGTACTGTTGATGCCACGGACACACTTACGGAAACAGGACTTATATAATAAAATAAAATAGAAGAATATATAAATAACAAACAAAATAGAATAAAACACTGAAGGTGGGTCAAAGTATGTGTAAGTATAATACAAATATACAAACGCGATAATCAGAAACCTGAATTCTGACACCAGTCTTAGCAAGGTTTATCATGTTACCTGGTTACTGGGTTGTGGAGGTAAGAAAGACAGTCGCTCCATGTAAAGTACTGGTACTCAGCTGAATCCGGTTAGAATCGACCCCAACACAATTGGGTTAAGGCTAGGCTGATAGAGACCTGCCCCAGTACAATGACGTTTCAAAATTATAATGGTTCGACTGTAATAATGGGACAGATGTATACAAGTCTATACATCTGTCCATTACGCACACTGGAAATAACTTTCCTTTAAGAGGTTATGATCATCCTCCATGTATTTACTTTTATCCTCCTCCTCCTCCTCCTTTGGGATATGCTGGCAACACAGCATTAAGTAAACATCGCCGCGTATTTAAAAACTCAAAATAAATAGCAAATTATAGTATAAGTGATGTGTATTGTAGCCGATCTTAACAGACGTATCGAACTACATAAGTAAAATTGTTGGTGACTTCTATAAACCAAGACATGCAATAAAAACATTGTGTTTAATACTTGGACTTTTGAACGTTATTGTGCTTCAAAAAGTGCTAATCACGGACAAAAACAAGTACATTGGACCTACACAAAGGTACTCTCATCATTAGAACATTTAAAAATATAATAAGTGGCGAGTTAATTACTAGCAAATGTTTATAAAATAATAAAACGGTTGAGCACAATGTTTTGTTTCAAAAAGTGAACTTTGTACCATAAGTGGCGCCCCTAGTAGTGAGTAGCGAAACAAATATTGACATTGACGTTTTAAAAATTGACACTAACATTAGAGTTGCTACTACGAATAAATAATACTTAATGGCAAACAGCGCCATCTAGTGTCAAGGAGCGGAACTGAAATTGACACACTAACCAGTGTTGCTAATATAATAAAGAACTTGTGATACCAGAATAAGAAAATTAAGTCTTTTGGTAGAAAATAAAAATTATTCACTTATGTGTATTTTTGGAATTACTTAAAATTTAAATTAGGTACAATCTAAGCAAAATAAATTGACTTAAAAGAATGAATTTCTTTGGAAATATAACTCATCGAAGACAACGCACCCAATCGGAACCAGATAAGGATGACAGCGACATAATTTCGCAAACGATGGATTGTACCTCAAATTCTATGCCAGATATATCTGAGGACGAGGATGAAAACCGAATTACTATTTATAAGAAAGAAATAGAAGAACTAAAAAATCAATTGCTAAGTGCGCATAGGGAAATTGAAATATTATCGCTAGAAAATAGTAAGTTGAAGCAAAGTAATGACGACCTATTGGAAAAAAATAAAACATACAAAGTAATTGTCAGTAGTCCACTTAAATCCAGAGTTCAAACACCAAAGAAGAACATTCATACTCCTTATACAAAAACAAAACAGACGCAGACATCGGAAAGTTTGACAAGAGCGCCAAGCGGATATGAAGATAACATTGACGCTGGATGTACTCAAGGTGTCGCCTCATTGAATAATATTATTAACGCGAAATCTCATGTTGCATCACCTGCACCTGTGAAGAATAACATTTGTATTTTGAGTAGTGAAACATCCAACAGAATACAAACATTGAGTGAAAGAACTCATTTAAGGAACTTTAATATGTGTCATTACCGTACTCCCAGATGCGGAGTGAAATATTTGTTAAAGGACATTGATCTAAAAGTACGTAACTTCTCTCGATTAGATTATTGTATTATATTTATTGGTGAAGACGACTTTACAAAAACGCATAATTATATTGAGTTTGTTACTTATATTAGAGATAAACTATTACCACTTAATCATACTAACTTCATAATATGTCTGCCAACTTTTAAATTTATGGACAATACAAATATAATGTTTAACAGCAGAGTTGATACTTTCAATAATCTAATTTACATGGATGTTGAGACTTACAATTATGCATTTATACTAGATTCAAATCTTAATCTTCCATACACGTGGGATACGTATAACCAACGACATGCACACCTGAATAACGAAGGCTTTGTGAAAGTTCTGTCAGACCTGCATGATTTAATCTTAGACCTAGATATTGTAAATACCAAAGACCATATGCACTCACAGGTTGTTTGCTCTCAAGAGGATAAAACTGAACCCCTTACACTAACAAAAACAATAGACAATCAGTTTTTTCTATAACTACCACCTTACCATTCTCCATCAGAACATAGCAGGGCTTATAAATAAATCAGATTTGTTAGTAGTTAAACTAGACGAGCTCTCTAGTGAGGGAACAAAGGTAGATATCATCTGTATAACAGAGCATTTTATAGAGACGGGCTATGAATGTATGTTGCGTATACCTAATTTCTGCCCAGCTGCCTTTTTTACCAGAAGTGTCAAACGTGGAGGAACTTGCATTTTTGTAAGAGCAGGGCTGCAATTTAGAGAATTGACAGATATTGCAAAACAGTCGGTCTCAGGTGTTTTCGAATGTTGCGGTATTGAACTGACATCTTATAATATTATTGTAATATGCATTTACAGGATTCCAAAATATAATTATAATGTATTTTATGAAAAACTGGACAATATATTGAGAAGACTTTGCGTATCTACAAATAAAAAAATTATATTAACCGGAGACTTTAATATTGATGTGTTAAAGAGAAATAAAATCACAATAGAATTTGAAAACTTTCTCTTGCAATATAATCTCAAAATAGAACTTTATAAACCAACCAGATTGGCTAGTAACTCTTGCTTAGATAATTTTGCACATTCTTACCATAAAGGTTGTAAAGCTAAGATAATAGATTTACTTCTATCTGATCATACATCACAACTACTGCAAGTTCCCATTAAAAAAACCTGTATGATTAAATATTGGAAAACAATTAAACAGGAAATATCAGTAGATAACTTAATGAAATTTAAAAATCATCTAAAAACCTAACTTTTCGACGAGTATACGAAGCTAAAGACGCAAATGAATCCTACGAAAATTTTATAGATGACTTTATATTGCTATACAAATTGTGTTTCCCAGAAAAAATAGTAACCATTTATACTTGTAAAAAACACAAATGGATTTCGAACGGGATAAAAATATGTAGCAGAAAACAGAGGCAGCTACTTTGGACATACAGGCATAATCCGAACACAAAAAATAGACTTGCTTTTAAAAAATATTCCAAGCTTTATAGAAGAATAATAAATCTAACCCAGAAGGCCCAAAACAACCACTTCATAAAGACGTCTCAAAATAAATCAAAAGCTGCTTGGCAAGTTATTAACAAATCCAAAGTATGTCTGCCGCAAGAACCAATATTGACCATACAAAATGATAAATCTACTCTTACACATCCCCTTGACATTGCGAATGAATTCAATAAGTATTTTATAGAGATTATAGAAAATAATTCAAAAACAAACCTTAATAATACCCCGTTAACAAATTCGTGTAGAAATGTTATTGAAAACTCAACTTCGCAGTCTCTATTTATGCTACCAGTTTCAGACACTGACATTATAAAAGTGATAAGTAGCTTAAAAAATACTAGTACAGTAGGATACGACGGTATTTCAACTAGAGTAATAAAAGATGTTAAGGAGGTCATAGCGACACCGTTATCGCACATAATTAATCTTTGCATTTCTGATGGTATATTCCCTACTAGTCTCAAGAAGGCAATTATTAAACCCATTTACAAAAGTAATGACAGGACTGATGTAAAAAATTACAGGCCTATTGCAAAGATACCAGTATTTGCAAAAGTTATTGAAAAAATAATATATAATTCCATTTACACGTATTTCGAGAAGTTTCAGTTATTTTGCAATGAACAAAAAGGATT
Organism: Orthosia gothica; assembly: GCA_949775005.1. Taxonomy (NCBI): domain Eukaryota; kingdom Metazoa; phylum Arthropoda; class Insecta; order Lepidoptera; family Noctuidae; genus Orthosia; species Orthosia gothica. The sequence goes on along the minus strand of OX459062.1, from coordinate 4,674,828 downwards.
TAGGAAAAATACTAATATTAATATGGCACTATTTGACCTGCTGTCAAGTATAATGACATCTGTTGATAAAAAAAATCCTGTGTGCTCGATCTTCACGGATATGTCAAAAGCTTTTGACTTCGTAGATCATCAGATCTTGCTGCAAAAGTTACACGGGTACGGCATTCGGGGAAACATTCATAAACTCCTAGAATCATACCTAAGTGATAGGACACAGTGTACTGAGATTTCCAGAATTTGTCCTATGAGCAAATTAGAGACTACATATGTCTCTGAAGCGAGATCCGTGAGGTATGGTGTGCCTCAGGGCACTGTACTCGGGCCCCCACTTTTCTTGATATATATCAATGATCTCCCAAGAAATTTGAGAAACAAAATGGTACTTTTTGCAGATGACAGTACAGCTATCATAGAATGCACTGATCCAAACGAATATCGAAATGAGATCAATAACTTGCTAAATAACATCATTAATTGGCTAAATAATAATAATCTTGTGATCAATTTGAGTAAGACTAAAATTGTACAGTTTCATCAACGACGTGAGAATCCACCCCTTAATATTACCTACGATGAGTGTAAAATAGAAGAAGTTACGAGTGCAAAATTCTTAGGCATAACTGTAGACCATAAGTTGACTTGGAAACCTCATCTGGAAGTAGTTTGTAAACGACTGAGCAAATCTGCGTATCTATTGTTTCAATTATCTAAGAGAGTTAATTCTGAAACACTGTTAACAGCCTATCATGGACTTGTAGCCTCTAATCTCCGATATGGTGTTGTTTTCTGGGGGCAATCAACTAATAGGGAACTGGTATTCAGGATGCAAAGAAGGTGTGTAAGATCCATGTGTAATTTAAAGTCAACAGATAGTTGCGTTCCCTACTTTAAGAAATTAAAAATATTAACATTACCAGCTATATATATACTAGAAACTGCATTATTTGTAAAATCAAATCCACATTTATTTACAAAATTTTCAACAGTTAAGAAGACCCCCATTCGGAGTCAATATGAAAATCAACTATGTACGTTGAAATGTAATACTGCGTTAATGAAAAAGAGCTTCTTTGGTCTGGCACCAAAAATTTTTAATAAAATACCTGATGCTATAAAATGTATGCCATTGAAGAGATTCAAAAAGTGTCTTCACAAGTTATTAGTTGAGAAATGTTATTATACCCTGGATGACTATTTTAATGATAATACTATTTGATTAAATTCTGTAATTTTATAAATTTATATTATTAATGTTGACTTGGATGACTATTTTAATTTTGGATGACTATTTGATTAAATTCTGTAATTTTATTAATTCATAATTATTATTAATGTAACGAATAATTTCTCTCATATTCTTTTGTTATGATCTTCTTGTATGTGCTTTTTGTTTTTCTCTCTTGTACTGGACATTATTAAATTGATTATTTTAATGTATTTTGTTAACGTAAAATTTTGTTAACTTTGACGAACCTGACTTTAATATTTGTATGTCAACAATGACAAAGCATAGTGCAACACTTATCTATTTAAGACCTTGACATGTATGATTAATGTATATATGTTCTTCACCTATGTTTCACAAATAAATGATTCTGATTCTGATTCTGATTCTGATTCCTTTACTCGTATCATTTATCGTTCTTCTCCTTATCAGACGCAGTCTGGCTGCCGGGCTGGCGTTGGCGGCGGCGGCGGCGGCAGAAGCGGTCGCACTGGACCTATCAATGTCTGATGTGCTGTACAGCAACACATCCCACGGAATCGGAGGCGGCTGCATGCTGAGACATTTGCTTCCTTTTTTTATCGATAGGCTTGCGTTTGACCACTACCTCGCCTGATGATAAGCGATGATGTGGCCTACGGTGAAGCACGCTTGCCTAGAAGTAACCTATTCACTCTTGAGTTAAAGACCCCAAGGTTGTAGCTATCAGGGAACAAAGATTCCGGAAGGGAATTCCACTCCTTAGCTGTGCGCACAATGAAAGTATTAGCAAAACGCTTTGTGCGTATGGGTGGGTGTCCTAAGAGGGGAAATAGCTCAGAGTTGATTTACCTTTGTCTTCCTTAGTAAGATCGTCCTTCTCCTTATCAGGCGTAGTCTGGCTGCCGGGCGGCGGTGGCGGCGGCGGTAGAAGCGGTCGCACTGACATGTCCATGTCTGGAGTGCTGTACAGCAATACGTCCCACGGTGAGGCGAGCGGCTGCATGCCGAGGCATTTTCCTCCTGTGACGGACAAGACAAAAACATTATTCTTTATTTTCGTATCGATGTTTAAAAGCCAAAAGAAAATGAGATTCGGTCATACACACTGGTCGTTCATAGTTCATTACTATGCCAACAGGACCAAAAATCATTGCTATGTAAATGTTGTAAGCAAATATATATTACCTAATACCACAGATAATATAATACTAGCATACAGATTCCTCATCCCATACAAAGAAGCCTTGCCGACGTAACTAGCGTTTTTAAAAGTCAAAGTCAAAAGTCAAATGTGTTTCTTTCAAGTAGGCCATTATGCGGCACTTTTGAACGTTAAAATTTACAAGTAATAAAAATTGATTCTACCGTGCATTTGGAAATGTAGGTGTGTGTTATGGAGAAGAACGCACAAGAAACTCCATACTTACTCTTTTAAAAAAAAAGTTTAAAACAATATTTACATAAGTACATACATTCATCTGCCTAGCCTTTTCCCAACTATGTTGGGGTCGGCTTCCAGTCTAACCGGATTTAGCTGAGTACCAGTGTTTTACGTGGAGCGACTGCCTATCTGACTTCCACAACCCAGTGACTGGGTAACACGGTACCCCTTGGCTAGACTGGTGTCAGATCTCAAGCGTCTGACTATTCGTAACGACTGTCAAAGATCTTCAAATGACAGCCGGGACCAACGGCTTAACGTGCTTGTCGAGGCACGGAGGAAACTCGGTATGTTGAAATGGTCACCCATCCACGGACCGACCTCGTCAAGCGTTGCTTCACCTTAAAGATCGACCCGTGCTGCTGTTATTATTTAGCCACGAGCTCTCTCTACATAAGTACATACATTAATAAATTCATATACGTGAGGAAGATGTACCCAGCACTACTATACTACATATAGGTATGAGAGAATTACAAGCACTAACTGGTGAATTCCTTTACTTGATAAATAGGAACATGGTGCTCCCGTACTTACATATATTGCTAACATAGGTAAATTACCTAATTCAACAACAATTTCGTCTGATTAAACTGATTATTTTTCGTACATCAATCGTGTTCGGTTCCGTTCCACGGCGATAGATAGATGGTGTTAGCAGCGACTTGCAAGTAAAAGGGATTTTTTCTTTAAATACAGTGACGATTTGTTTTACAGTATTTTTTGCACGTTTTTACAGTTTCATTGCACCAAAAACAATACAAATTTGAACAATCGAGTGAAATACCTCAGAAATTTACAACCACGCCATCTATTGGTATCAATTTTAAATGATCCGTTCAAATAATCTTTGAAATGTGAATTAAGAGCCCAACATTCCATAATTTTGTGCTTAGGAGAGTTGATTAAACAAGAACATACAATATTTATGTTAAATTCCAGAAAATGATAATTTTACACACAATTCAATAACATATCGGTGCATATCGCGCCATCTAGTGGCATTTATTTGAACCAAAGCTTTTCTTTCTTTGCGCTGGGACCCCGTGCTAATACATAGTATGTGCACTGTCTATTTCAATAAGGATTTTTTTACAGACAACCATTGGATAAAGTGCAAGAAAAATATAAACAGGCTGTTTAATCGAAATGTTTAGCGACTATATTGCTGTAATGAATTCCGAATCCAGACTGCTATGGCGAAATTCTTAATGGGAAAAATCAATAACACTTCGCCTGATCTGGGAATAGCATTAACGACCCAACGCTATTTGCTACGCAGGGCGCCACTTAGGCCGAGTTTTTTGATCCGTAGTTAACTCCACCAATGGTTAAACCAGCTAACCAATGGTTTAAATTGTCGGCAAAACACGTGTTTCCTTAATTTTTTTGCCTCACAAATGGTCAAATAATTAAGTATTCTAGTTATTTGACCATTTGTGAGGTTAACACTTTTTACTATGTAAACGCTTTTTACTATGTAATAATTGAATGAAAGATTGTTGAAGTCTTCACTGGTTTTATTTTAATAACATGTTTTAATATTAATATTTATTTTTAATACAATCTCATAATTGTGTTTCCGCTGATGTGTGTCAGAGCAAGCGGCTGACGTTGCTAAGTTAAGGTTACAATGACCGATGGTTAAATATTAACCATTGGTTTAGTTAACTATGGATTAGATAGCACCCAAACTGGAAAATTTCGGTGTTTTCAGTTGTTATTCTCACAAATGGCCAAATAAGCTGGCGAGTTAATTATTTGACAATTTGTTAGACTAACAATTGACGAATAAAGGTTTTACAGACATTTTTAACCATTGTTTGAGTAACTATTGATAAAAAACTGGGCCTAACGGTCACCCAATATAATTAACAAAATCACCATACCTTGATCCCCATGCGCGGCCTGCTCTCCTGTCCCCGCCAGGATCTCCACAGTGCCCTCGTCAAGATGTATGGCGCGCACAGCATGGTTGTTAGTGTCGCACACTGCTAGCACATTGCTTGATAACCAGCATAAGCCCTGGGGCGAGTTGAACTGCGCCTCGGTCAGCTCTGGGTAGATAAGAGTTTGTAATTAAAATAAATAATGTGATAAATTATGTTCGTGACTACCGTCGGACCCCGACGCCAATCGCTTCCATATTTGGTAAATAATTACTACTCAATTGGTACCAATTAGTACTCGAACAACAAAATTGGTACCTTAGTAGTTTTCGAGAAAATCGTATTTGAAGGTGCGGTATTCACGCTCCATTCAGCAGGACCACCATGAGCGCCGAAAAGAGGGGGCATGTTACAGCTATTCTAAGTATACAAATAATTACGGATAATATAGATAAGGAGTGAAACATTTGTATTGACCGAGAAATCAACGATGATAACTTTCGCTCGCTCGTTCATCAATTTATCATTTAAATTAGAAAGTATGTCCATGAACATAGAAAAAATAATATATTTTGTGACTTGTGGAAAAAACAAAGTTCCGCTAAGAACAAGTCCGAAATTGCTCTGCCATTCTATAAGCTATGGGCGTATAATACGAACGTCTTGTTAATACATATGTATCTACAAAAAATATTAAATTGACACCTCAACTTCGACGTCGAATGAATACTTTTCACGATGTTTGCAGGAACTTCGTGAATTTGGCACCAAGAATTTAAATCCTTATCCTAGACTTTTGATGTACGCAACTGTTCTCATATAAAGGCTTAGCTAGATCATAACTACTTCAAATAATAAAAAATCTTTTGAACACTTACTACCATCCTTAAATCCTGGTTCGGGTCCGCCGACGATCCTCAACACGACTCCTGAGCAGTCAGTGAGCAGTATACGATGATGGCCCGTGTCTGAGATCGCTAGGAACGGCTCGTCCGTACGACCGCGGTAGAAAGGGTTCAATGATAGCTGGTGTAAAAGTTAACTTAATTAGTTTCTTTTGTAATATAATTATGTTCAATAACTGTTTACCTGGTAGGGTTAGCCAGACATGTACAATATTGTACAGTACATTTTCGCAAGTAAAAGCGTCAAGCCCTTACTGGAGAACTTTATGAGTGTAGACTTCCTGTAAAAACTTAATGGAAAAGCCCACTAACACTTCGTTTCACCTGGGAATTGGACCCACGCACAGACATAAACGTAACTAGATGACGCGATTGTATGAACTTCGCGTGCCAGAAAATGGAGTAAAGATACGATCAATGATCGTAATCTGAGCTTTTCATTTAGCATTATTGGCACCGGAAATCTAGAAAAAAGCCTTTTTATGCCATATTGAGCTGTAAAGAATGTATAGAAAAGTTGGCCGAAGCATTGGATATGTTTTCTTTCGTTGATAAGTATAGGTGATGCCCATTTTGTAAGGGAACTTGGGCCCCTTTGAAAAAATGGTTGTATCTTGATGAATTTGGTTGTATATTGTAGACTAGCTGTTCCTCGCGGCTTCGCTCCCGTGGGCCACCCCACAGGACCCGTTTTCGTGATAAAAAAATAGCCTATGTCACTCAGGAATAATGTAGCTTTCTATTGGTGAAATAATTTTTAAAATCGGTCCAGTAGTTTCGGAGCCTATTCGGTACAAACAAAAAAAAAATTCCTCTTTATAATATTGGTATAGATAGAAAAACACGTTTTATTCATAATTAGAAAACATTTTTTATTTATTTTGCGGGGTTCACGAGATATAACGATGTTTCTGTTCTTGAAATGAACCCTTATAACAATGCAATAAGGTGCATACAAATGTCCAAGTGAAGGAACCTGATCTGTTGTTGTCTGTACATATAAATTAAAGGACACGGATGGAAAATAACACAAAATATAAATCATATTTTTGTATAATATTGAAATCGCAGACATGATACCTCATAAGGGGCCTGTGTATGGGCAATCTCCTTTGATTTTAAATTGTTTGTGAAAAAGTGGCACACTTGGTTTTCATACAGATGGAGGGACTTGTATCTATTTAGATTTATGTCTGTGGACCCACGGCTCAGCAATTGCGCTTGCAACTTCTAGAATTGACGAGTCAACAACATTGATGCAATTTCATTGGTTTTTCTAAACTTCGCTATTGTTTTTGGATTAAGTATGTTTAAGTTTTTATCGCCAAGTCATATTGCACAGACTAATTTAAAAGTTATAGGAAGTCGTAGCATATATTGCCAGCAGTGATGTCTGCGCTAACCCGAAACATGGAACGATATAGTGTTGTTATCGGCGAATCAATATTTTTGTTAACCTTTTGAGCGCCAAGCGGTACCGAACGCGATGTGTCCCCCAGCGCCAAGCTATAAATGTATAACGAATATACAGTAAAAAGTAGTGATGAGGGTAATTGTAGTATCGATAAATGTTACTTACATATCATTTTTTATAAATGTACCACAAAAATAGAAATAGTGACGTATTTCGATATCTCTATAAATAAAATAATGACAAATTTCGATACCTTGTTTTATTAACAATAATAATTGTGATAAGAAAAAGCACAATATACTATAGATAATGACCAAACAGATACATAACTCAATTCAGCCATAAGAAGTTGGCTACATCCCTAATGTCTTTTGGCGTCATCCAGTAGTCTTCTTATCAAGACCGTGGCGCCCGGAGCACGTAAAATTTCAATTGTTATAGGGATGTGTATGTTCAATTTTCTTATTTTTTTTGTGTATTGATGTTTGTGTTTATGATAAACACACATTAATATTATTACTATCGATTTTGCTTGGCCACGTTACGCGCTTCGTTTCTAGATACGGCGTATCGCATTCAAAGTAAGAACGCAATTTTTGATATGTTCTGTATTCTGAGATATCATACTAATTTCGAATGTAAGTACCTACTTACGCCAATCTAATTACGTTATTTAACGAAAATATTTTATTTATTTTTTCTTACTGTTAATTATTTTACACTACACTCAAAATCTTCGTCTGATGTACTCTCGTATTTATCGGATTCAGCTTCCTAATCCACACCTTGTACGATTTCTAAAAGTTCTTCAGAACGTAATTCATTAGCTTCACAATTTTTTTTTTATATCGATAATGATCCATAACAGCGCTGCACTATCTCACACTGACCTTGATGCAGTTACGTCTATGACGTCACAGGTTGTCTTCTATTGAAGTCCATAGCGCACGAGTCACCGATATCTATTAGTTTCGTAGTGACGGGATCTTTCAATATCGATATCAGTATTAACCAAAGTCCGGCTTCATGTGTATTAAAAGATTTGAGTAAATACATGTGTAAGGGCTAGCAAAATTACGTACATTCTTCATAAGGATCGCATTTTTTCAATACTCAACATTTTGATTCGAAATAAAAGTATTTTTTTAAACTTTTGTGTATATCGACACTTTGGAAACTTAATCAAGTAACCACAGCACTAGACGTCTTCCTATAATAATTCCTATAAGACTACGGCACCTGGGACACTACAAAAATTTTGGCTGGTATTATTTTTCTGTTTTTAATATAAACAAAGACCCCCTATTGAAATTAAACATTAAGTTTAGGGTTTTAGGCAATAGTAAAAATACGCACAGAGCATTTGTTAATGTATTTTAATGTAATATACGATAAGATTATACATTGTCTTGTAAAAAAGTTAAATCAAAAAATCAAAAAACCCGACTGCTTCAAAAGCGAACTAAAAAATCGTAAACAAGGAAAAAATCATGCTGTGCAGTCGGAGGATACATATTCGCGGGCTGGCTGATAAAAATCTGGTGTCAATCTTGTGAAAATCTTGTCCAATTTTAATGTAGCCTATGACACTCGCAGGGCTAAGACGAATCGATTGACGTATGAATCATCAAAATCGGCCAACGCGTTTGGTCTCTGGAACGCCTTATAGGAACAAACATACATACATATATACATACATACATACATAGACTGATAAACACATTACCCTCCTTCGGCAGTCGGGTAATAAAGACGTGTCGTGGACGGCACGGAAACGGTTGTCTTCTATAGAAAACCGTGGCGCTCAAAAGGTTAACTAACAGTGTCCTACGAATAAGAGAAATTTTATTTCTACTTTTGCTGTGAAAGTCCCCACAATTCCAGCAAAGACATAATTATCGACTTATAACTTGCCTTTCTTTAAAAATAATACAAACCTTGCTTGGAAAATAAAGGACTCCATCCCCTTTACATTGCAGGTGTTTGGTCGGCGCTATAGATATGGATGCAGTAGATATGCGATTGCCAAAGTGACGTAATGCATTGCCCACGTACCACTCCAGTTCATGTTTATGGCCCTCACCAGTTAGCACGAACAAGGGTTTATTGCCTGGACCTGAGAAAAACCAAAATGTTTTTTAAAGAACATTAATTACAAAAAACAACAGAAAAAGTTAGTAGGAATGTCAGCAGACTAATAGCCAGATGGGCAGATGAAATTCAGACCATTGTAGGTTAGACCTGGTTGAGACTCACACAGATCAGAAAAAAAGCCAACTAATAAGACGTAAACATGAAAAAAATCATGCTGTGCTGTCGGAGGATACATATTTGCGAGCTGGCTAACTAAAACCAGATGTATCCTCCGACTGCACGGCATGTTTTTTTTCTTGTTTACGTCTTTTTAGTTGGCTTTTTAAGCAGTCGGGATTTTTTTTATTTTTAAATATTTTTAACTTTCTAGTTATTTTTCTTTTAGAAGTAGGTACATTTAAATATATAAGCATTATAATGCAATTTTAATGTAGCCAGTGACACTCGCAGGGTTAAGACGAATCCATTAACTTAAGAATCATCAAAATGGGGCAACGCGTTTGGGCTCTAGAACGCCATATAGAAACAAACAAACATACATATGTCGCATCAAGGCTGGCCGATAGATGCAAACCATCGGGAAGTCAGGATGTATTCCTTTAGGTTAAGACATCGTGTGTGGGCAGGTCGGTGGGTACAATCGTGCAAATGAAATCACAGAAATTATTCGATACACTGGGTTTATTTAAATAGTCACAACTCGGTTACAATCCTGCTTACAAATATTACGGACCGACACTGATTCTACGACGTGTTAGCTCTAAGGCTGTCAGTACTCAACTGCCTTATTCTACTATCCCCACCACGCAAGTGATTAGAGAAAGCGCGCCAATGCGTAGTTGGTTAGCTTTGCCGCCAGATGGCGTGCTTGCGATTTGTTTTAACGTCCGTACTATTGACTAAACCCGACACGGCCATCCTGCGAGACAGGCGTCCTCGTCTGTTCCTCATTGTCAGGGTTAACAGTGTATCGAATCATGTGGAAATTCTCATGAATGTCCTCAGCTCTTGGGGAAAGCTGAGGGGTCTGTCAGACTCCTACTGACTAAAACCACATGGTGTTCTCTAGGCCGTAATTTATTTTGAGAGGCGAGCGTGGAACACAGCACGTCGCCTTCTCGGGCCTCTCTCAGGTGACAGATCCCCAAATCTATCACCCGCAGGCATCATCTCCTTGTGCTTGCTCACTGCCGTCTCATGTCGTGTTGCGCCACACGTCCTCTTGGTCTACTCCGACCCGCTAGTCTCCCATCATACAAGGGATGTTTTTCTGAAACACAAAATTTCCAAACAGTATTCACTCGTCCAATACTGACTCATACTCTAGAGTGAGGAAACATTTCGAAACAATCAAACATAGTAATTTAAATCTCTCTGTTCACCATTGCAAGGAACAAGTAATTCTATTTTCAATTTAAAGAAAATAGCAACTTAATCATCGATTTGGTACCTAAAAGCACCCAATCTTCCTGATTACAAAGTCCAAGTACCACTGATAGTCATTAATGTCACACTAATTGAAACAAAAGAAACAAGATACCAGGTATCTTATTCACGATTTTTAGCCATCACACAGCTCTCCTAGCTATCTCATTGCTCTCTTATAGCAATCACAATTGCTCTACTCGCACATCTCCACGATGTCGAGTCAACTTAACTCTCTGAACTTAGAACCAGTTCCACACAGACATTTAGCCTGTCGTATGTTACGTCAATTTGTCATCTACCATCTCAATTGGTACTTGAGCTTTGTGTATCTTACTAACACAATCTACGCATAGTAAACAAAATTAGAAAAGCTGAAATTATTTCATTTTTCGTAATGAGGGTATGACGATTCGAACGTCATCAACGATAACATGGAGACCTCACCTCTCGCGTGACTATGCGAGTTTACTTTATTTTAACCTCATAACTCAGTAGGAACTTTCTGTAAGGTTCCTTAAACACCAAACAAAGTGTCACACAACTCAAGGTGTCATACAGGCCTACTGTTGCCATAAAGGCCAACAGTTGCCACACAGGCCAACAGTTGCCACACAGGCCGAAAGTTGCAACAACACACGCTCGGCTACTCCTGACCAAACTAGATCATTGGGTTCGTGAAAATAGGAAAATTTTAGAACTCTGATCTTTAACTAAATCAATACCCTGGGCCATGTACCACCAGTCGCTCAAATCAAACTTTAAAACTTCTTCTGCAGCAAAAACTGCCAAGCTTACAAAAACCCTCGAGTAAAACCTCTAACGCCACGGCTCTATAGCCGAACAGCAATTATATTGCTCTCACACAACGGTCTCTCAAGACCCCGACCTCCGCTAGAATCCACTGGTACGGTCAAACATAATACGGCTGATAGACTCAATTACTCGACATTTTAATCTTGCTCATCATCATTAAAATCCTTTTAACATCAACATCGACTGGTACATGACCCGCTGGCATCTTCCTTAACCTACAGTGTGCGTACTTGTAGGTTTTAAGCGTACCCATTTAAAGCTTTCGGTGTATAATGATCACTGTCCTGTCTTAATCACCTATCGCGGACTTAAAACAGGGCCTATCTAGTTTTCCCTTCTAGACTTTCCCACAGAACACTATTAATCAGAAAAAGGTCCGATGATCAACAAGTTCAACTAAACAAAGTGATTAAAATAAGAGTAACAATTATGTTACTCTTTACCACAATTCAAAGGCAATGCATACCCAATTCATAAAACCTCTTCAAAAACCCATCGCCACATGTTACGCATGAGGTGCGGTCCAGAATTGGTCTTACGAGTAGACATGTTACACTGTCATCAACTATGACGTACAATTCTTAAGGAACCTGGTGATCAGGGATCCTTCCCAAAAGATTCGCGCCTCTGACTCAAAGATTTTGGAACACACGGACGGCTAATAAAAGGGAAACAACTAACCCTGATAATATTAACAGGTTGACTGCCACGAAGGTCACCGGTGACCCTCAAACAATACATTTTCTATTGTGTTTATTGTCTGGCAGCCAAACTGCCAAGGAGGTTCACGAATTAACTCTGATCAATATCATTAAAATCAGATTATTAACAGTAACCCTTTACTATCGCTCACTAACTCAGTTTTCATGTAAGGAAAACGATCGCGAGATCTACTGCTATCATAATATTACTTTGAAAGTAAGCAAGTGAATTCAGATCTGAAGACGGTGGTTGTAAATCGTTACGCAACAAGATCTGTTCTGAATACACGTACATGACCAGTACCGTTACTAACCAGATACAATTGCGTTGGCCCAACGATATTACTTACTCGCCTTGCCACTGAAAACGACTAGTTATTCAGTCATTTTGGATATCTTATCAGCTGCTTCTTATGGGATATCTCATCCTAAAGTTCGTATTGAACCAAATATCGAAACTATTACTGCCAATAGGAAACTCATAAACTACTGGTTTTTTACTGTGTCTTAATTACCTAGTGATAGTGCTAGATATAACTACTACCAATTCAGTGGTCAAACATGAATACTCTTAAAACTCGATATAGCATCACTTCACTAGAGAACATTCGACCTCACTATCGAAATAAAACGGAAGCGACTCACCGAGTATTCCATTCCAAATTTGCGCGCGCTTGTAACGTTCGGATACGACCTGCGAATTGCTACCCTGCCGTTCCTCTTAACCTCTCAGATGGTGACACGTCAGCCTTCGCATACAGCATCTGAACTGCTAGCCTGCAGCAGAGGCTCCACTGCGACGCAATATGGTATCTGAAACATTAAAAACACTACGAGAGTACTTGTTCACACAGTTATCTTAACCATACACAGCTTTGATGGAATTTAACCGGTGCACTGGTGCTGTAACCTAAACCAAACAATCTGCCCAGCCTTTTCCAAACTACATTGGATTCAGCTGAGTATCAGTGACTTACATGGAGCGACCGCCCATCCGAACTCCACAACCCAGCAACTGGATAACACGGTACCCCCTGGCAAGACTGGTGTCAGATCTCAGGCTTCTGACTACCCGTAACGACTGTCAAAGATCTTCAAATGACAGCCGGGACCAACGGCTTAACGTGCTTTCCGAGGCACGGAGGAAACTCGTTATGTTGAAATGGTCACCCATCCACGGACCGACCTGGTCAAGCGTTGCTTAACCTTGATGATCGACCAGTGCGGCTGTTATTATATAGCCACGAGCTTCTATTAGTAGTAGTAGTAACCCAAACTGGCATGGTCAAATAGGTTATTATGGACACCGAATGTGAGTGCAGAGTTCCTGACCAAAACATGAACCACACGCTACAGTGTACTAAGTGTCCAGGTAGATAGATACCACAATAGATCCCAATGGGTCGAAGTGTCAGAGTTGTTTCTCGGCCCCTCCATAAGATAAGTGTCCAGGCAGGTATATGAGCTCTAGATAAACAAAAGAATGTCACCACATTTTAAGTAGCAATTAACTAGGCCTGGTAGGGTTTACCACTTTTTAGAAAGTTTGGCCCTCCAACTACAAAAGAAGAATACTATGCTTCTTCTCAAACTTAGTCAATTCTCACTACATAAAACTATCACGCTACAAAACTAATCAAAATATTTCATTTGGAATTTTCATAATTTCCAGATTGAAGTGTAAGGTAGGTACGTCACTGTCACTATGTCGTTCTACCTTCTAAACAATAATAGTCAGCCAGGACTAGTCAAAGGTTATTGCCAGTAGAATAATAACTCTTCAACAACACCAAAACTTGACCATCGATAACTAACATGAAATTATAACCCAGCACGGGTTACCCCGAAGAACCACTGACCACCATACCGTACACAAAACCAGAATTTTGAATAATGAATACACTTTTCCATAGTCATAACAAAATGAAAACGACTCACCAGATTGGCATAAAGATCAGAGCGTATGGATCGTTACACACTTTCACACGCTCCTCCTTGTCCTGTCCAGCTCCTTGGTTGCTACTAGCCTCCTTGCTGCTCCGCTTTTTATTATTCAAGACTGAGGGTAGTCTCAACTGACACCGAGATTTTTTTGCAAGAATGTAACCACAATTTTCACTAGCATTGTTTTTACGTGTGATCTCATTAGCACGACTGAATCCCACTTCCGATGTCGCATCAAGGCTGGCCGATAGATGCAAACCATCGGGAAGTCAGGATGTATTCCCTTAGGTTAAGACATCGTGTGTGGGCAGGTCGGTGGGTACAATCGTGCAAATGAAATCACAGAAATTATTCGATACACTGGGTTTATTTAAATAGTCACAACTCGGTTACAATCCTGCTTACAAATATTACGGACCGACACTGATTCTACGACGTGTTAGCTCTAAGGCTGTCAGTACTCAACTGCCTTATTCTACTATCCCCACCACGCAAGTGATTAGAGAAAGCGCGCCAATGCGTAGTTGGTTAGCTTTGCCGCCAGATGGCGTGCTTGCGATTTGTTTTAACGTCCGTACTATTGACTAAACCCGACACATACATACATAGACTGATAAACACATTACCCTCCTTCGGCAGTCGGGTAAAAAGAGTGATAGAAATGCATATAAGGAAGCTGCCAATAATGATTTACAGTTGTAACAGCGGATCTGTGTCTCTGAAGTAGGCTCTGCGAACTATTGCGCAAGATATAGTATGTCATCGAGTATACTGCATACAGTAAGCGAGATAGGACGATGCGACAAACGTAAGCGAGTGAAAGAGACAGTTATACAATGCTATCTTCTACTTCAACATTGACACAAAAATAGCAACTGCGCAGGGTCTAGCAGCCAACTTCAGATACCACTGTGACTACTATATTTGTTTTGATGAAGAAATAAAATTTAAATACCATGTTCAGTAGAACATAATACAAAATTGTTTTATTTAGTTTGCACCATAATCTGCGAAATCGTAAAATGCTGTAGTTATGATTTTTTTCATCAGGCATAACAACAACAAATGATTCTATTAACAGTAATTATATGATATTGACAATTAAAAGGTACTTTAATCATGTTATAAAAATAAGTTGCCCATTCCACTGAGTAATCAAATTGCTTTTTAATCTGAAGAGGTACTTTATACAGCCATTTAATACAAGAAATCACAATAATTACAAGATTTATGTACTTTTGTACACTTAATACATGCTAAGCTCTTGATACTAATAAAAAATAAAAAAACCGGCCAAGTGCGAGTCGGACTCGCGCACGAAGGGTTCCGTACCATTTTCGTAAAAAACGGCAAAAAAATCACGTTTGTTGTATGGGAGCCCCCTTAAATATTTATTTTATTTTGTTTTTAGTATTTGTTGTTGTAGCGGCAACAGATATACATCACCTGTGAAAATTTCAACTGTTTAGCTATATCGGTTCATGAGAACCGACACACAGACAGACAGACAGACGGACAGCGGAGTCTCAGTAATAGGGTCCCGTTTTTACCCTTTGGGTACGGAACCCTAAAAACAACATAATGAAAAATAACTTCAATTTCGGAAGTCGGTGTTCCTGTTTTCGTTATCTCGTTTTTTTTAAACCAACTACCGAAATTTAAGTTATTTATTAGTTCATTAGATCTTGATGAAATTTATATGGGACCACATGACAAGCACCAGCTTTTAAATAAAAAAGTATCACCAAAATCGGTTCAACTAGTCACAGATAATATAATACTAGCATACAGATGCCTCATCCCATACAAAGAAACCGTGCCGACGTAACTAGCGTTGTTCATCTGATTAATCTTGTTATTTTTGTAAGTATATCAATCGCGTTCGATCCCGTTTCACGGTAATAGATGGTGTTAGCAGCGACATGCAAGTAAAAGGGTTTACTAGGTTCGTGAATATGTTTTTCTTGAAATACAGTGAAGGTTCGTTTAATAGTATTTTTTGCAGGTTTTATTTTTTGCACGTTTTTACAGTTTTTTTGCACCAAAATGTGTAACAATGCAAATTTTAACAATCGAGTGGAATGCCTCAGAAATTTAAAAATGCGCCATCTATTGGCATCAATTTTAAATGATCCGTTCAAATAATCTTTGAAATGTGAAATAAGAGCCCAATATTCCATAATTTTGTACTTAGGAGAGTTGATTAAACAAGAACATTCAATTTTTATGTTCAATTCCAGAAAATGTTAATTGTATACACAATTTTATTGAATTGTGTGTACATGTCGCGCCATCTAGTGAGATTTATTTGAGCCAAATTTTCTTTCTTAGCAATGAGACCCCGTGACCTATAGTGCGCGCGGAACGTGTTGGCCGCGCCTTAGGCGGCGCGTCATCTCGCTATTGCAATCTCATGTGCGTTTTGTCTACACTAGCCGGAACATTCAACGCGTGTTGCCGTCGAGAAGTACAGCGCCGCACTAGTTTAGACAAAACGCACATGAGATTGCAATAGCGAGATGAGCTTTTTGGCCACGCCACCTAAGGCGCGGCCAAAAAGTGCCGAGGTAATACAAATAAAAAATTAAAAAATACAGCCGAATTGATAACCTGCTCCTGTTTGAAGTCGGTTTAAAATAAATGGCATACTCTCTCTAAGTTGACAGGATGATTTGAAGTTGTACAATGATCCAGTGTATAAGTCTATATAGGTGTCAACTACACACTATAATTGAGCCATACGTCCACTTAGATCATATGGATATTCACATCACATGAGAGCACTAACAGAGCAGCAAATCTGAGCTCACAACCTCAATTAGGGGCCAAGGAATGTGATTGCTATGGCCGATATCAGCTAAACTCCATTTGATTTCGATAACATTAAATGTTTAAATAAGCCCATTTTACAGCCCGTTCTACAAATTTTGATTTCTATTGCGTTAGTGATACGACAAATGGTAGCTGTAATAAACAGTTGGTTTTGGTAACAGGTTTATGCTTTTTATGTCATCCTTATGTTTACGGGATAGAACTCAAAATCGGTTGAACGGACTGTAAAAGGATTTGGAAACATGTCTAATGTTATTTCAAATGGAGTATAGATGGCATCATTATTATGTGATCATTTCAAAAACTTCTTTTCTAAATAATAATATCACATACCCAATATAAGTAGTGTAGGCCAGCATTTTATTCCCAATGCGTCCCACATGCAGCTCTCAGAGTCATTCACTACAGGATGATGTATGTCATATCTTTGCACAGCTGATAGTACATTGGTTGATTCCTTCTCATTCGCAAATTTGGCACAGTGAACACCTATCTGAAATGTAAAGAGGAGTGTGTTAATCACTGGATTTTAAAACTTTTACTCGTTCTTATTGAGACTAGCTTCTGCCAGCGGCTTCACCCGTGTAGCATTTGGAAATTATCCCAGCGACAAGCACCCTATTTCCTTCTCCAAGGTCCAATCAATCATTATATGAAAATTCATCAAAATTTATTCAGTGGCTTATTTGTTAAACCGTATAGTTATCGGCACCTAACTTGGCAAGGTTTTGGCGTAGTGGTGGTGGTGCACGAACATACCCCCACTACGCCAAAACCTTGCCAAGTTAGGTTACATACAGAGTGAACATAACATGGATGCCACGCGATTGGTCAGTCGATCCTTATATCAACAGACCGAGAATCGCGCGCTCGGTTCAGTGCTAAACATTCCCTGCGTCACGTTTGGAAACCAAAGAGACATTTGTGCACATCTAATGACCCTTGCCAAGTTACGTGCTGACAACTATAACAGTAACACAGAATTACTTTCACATTTTTATTATTACACTCTATGCGCTATAGCATGGTGCAGGTGACAGTTCAATAACATTTTTACGCATATACGTATACGCATTTTTTGTAGTTTAACGACATACCAATATACCATAGTTGTCTGTATGACGTTAAACTAAAAAATATGTATGTATGTATATGTGTATAACAGTAGGTTTCAAAATATGAGTACTATAAAATACTGTGGAATGAATGTGGTCATTGTCGGCTTCACTCTTGTGGCTCTTCTTACAGGCAACATGCATTTTATTGGGATTTAAAGTAGCCTATGACACTCAGCAATTGTGTAGTTTGCTAATGGTTAAAGAATTTTCATTATCAGATTTGTGTTTCCGATATGGACTTTCAAAGGACAATGATTCTGAAGTCTTTGGGCTGGATAAGTGTAAGCAAGACTCTTCAATGAAAGTTGTTAGATAAATTAAACTTACCACAACAAGACCATTTTCAACCGAGTGCATCTTCTCAATATGAGCCAGATCAGGAAGCACATGGTAACAATTGATGCAGCAGTACGTCCAGAAGTCTAATATCACTATCTTGCCATCACAGTGCTGCGCCAACGATATCGGTTCTGATACATTTACCCATTCTAAGTCTGAAACATTTAAACCATCAATAAACCACCTAAGAGTAAACAGTTACACTATAGAAA
This sequence comes from Orthosia gothica, assembly GCA_949775005.1. Classification (NCBI taxonomy): domain Eukaryota; kingdom Metazoa; phylum Arthropoda; class Insecta; order Lepidoptera; family Noctuidae; genus Orthosia; species Orthosia gothica. The sequence goes on along the minus strand of OX459062.1, from coordinate 4,656,491 downwards.
GGGAAAAGGCTTGGCATTCATTTATCTTTCCCGTAACTGAATAAGAATAATTTAGTAAAAAGTATGTTCACAAAAATGTACATTAGGTGTAATAGTTTAATTTCTAAAACAATGGTATAAATAGAGCTTATATGTAAACTATTTCTACAATATTTTATTACAACAACAAGATTACAAAAAAATGACTACTTTTTGGTAGGGACCTGCCCGATTTAGGTTCTTTCAAACCTGTGTTTCTAAGTGAGATTTAAAATTAATATTCGAGTACAGTTTATAGAGTTGTAAATTAATGCAAATAGGTAAATGTTGATGTGCCCTGATAGTTCGAGGTAAGTAGAAATCACCGTAATACAGTTATACTTTTTTTTCAGAAAGGTCTGATGACAATGAATTACACTTAATTATAGTATAACTTAGATTTTATTACTGAACGTACTGTCACCGGTAACTTACTTTTTTTAAAGTCTTCTATTGGAGTAACTGTAGACCAAACTTTCTTGATATGGTTTGTAATAAGAGTATCGCGTTCCGATTCACTCTGAACTGAACTCATAGCCTCCGTCAAATCCATGCAAGATTGCGCAACGAAATCTAAAGGCGTAAATTCCATTTTTCATAGATTTAATAGAAAACTTTTAAAATTTCAATTTTTATTTTGTTCAAACAACAGCCTTCACTTTGATTGTTTGACTAACTTCAAAATTTTCTGACCACAGAAGATATATACCCGGTTATTTTCCCGTCGTGTTTGACATTGATAAATTGACATTGAATTGAGTGAATGAAATGAATATATAGAGTGCGCGCAAGATAAGTCTGCGCGCGGCCGAAAACGGAACTAATCGTTTGTCATGTATGTCAGGTGTCAATAGAGTGTGTTGTATTCCGTGTTTTTATTCGTTTCCGCAGTAATTAATCGCCATCATTATGCTAAAAGTAATGGCAAGGATGTTTTCTTCAAGTGCACAAGACAATAACGGGCCTAAGGTACCGTTTTACAATGATAGTGCCCGCGTTGCAAATTTGACAGGTAACGTTTAGGGATACCACAATACTAAAATTTCCCTAAATTTTCTTACTACGGGTGCCCGTTAGTATTGGTTTTTGGGTGGTACATAAATATACCGGCGGGACAGGAGTGGCATCATGTAATTTAATGCATCATCGTTGTTTTGTTTTAGGCGTTTCTGAACGCACCGTCACCCAAATAACTCAAGAGGGTTATGTGGCAGCAGCTTCTTCAAAAATTGTTGAAGAAGAAATTAAAAAAGAATTGAAATTGAAGGTATTAGCCACAGCAGAACCATTGTTAGACCAAATTTAACAGTAGGTACTACTAAGTATTCAATAAAAGATTTACAATAATTTCATGAAGCTTCTTTCATCACATTCTATGCAAGTAGAAAAAGCTAGTAATTAATTATGCTTGACTTAAATTACTTTTAAGTTTCGAGAGAAAAATTTATTTTGATTAAATGTAGGAAAAAAATCTGTTATGCTGGCAACATTAAGCACGCCACCCGGCGCGCGCATACTTATCGTGCGAGCACTCTAGTAATTTGACTATAGATGTAGATTGCTTTATGGCCGAAATAGAGCCAATTGAGGTGGGAATCTGTGTTCTTCACAACTGTTGACAAAGCAGCTCTAATGAGCTCTATTTTTTTCAAGATTGCTTTGCAGCTGTCCTCTGTACAGGCGAAGTGTCTAAAAAAGATGGCCCAAAAGTAGTACGTCGGCTAAAATTTCTGGGCCGTTGATTCGGAAGTTCTTTTTTTTTTTGTAGGTAGTACTCTAGGTAGAAAGCTTATTACAAATTTTTGAAGACTCTGAAATTTTATGTATTTTTGTATGTTTTTCGTGAAGTAAATAAATGAGAATTAGTCCAAGAGCGACTTAGAGTATTGTTAAATGCTCTAAGAAGAGCGAGCGAAGCGATCTCGGGAACTTAGGGCACGCCGACACGGATAGGTTCGAAGGAGTTGAAGTGGGAGCTGAAGTGAGCGAGCAAAGCGAGCGAACGCAGCTATATAACTACGACCAGCGTTGAAAAAGTCTCTGATTTATGGGAGATCTACTGATTTTGGTTATTGTCGCCCGATATTTTAACATTCAACTTAGTCATAAATAAAAATGGAAAATAATGTTCTAAATACGGCAATACTAGGGTTTGTGGGCGGAGTTAGTCCGCTCTTACCATACGAGCGTGTGTAAGCGAGAACGGATTTGAGGGTGGTGTTAGTCCGCCCGTACCAAATCCGGATATGTGTTAGCACTATTACATCCTTTCTCTCACTTTCCTGCAATTTGTGGGGGTAATTTCGTAAAAAAGGATGGAAGTGTGTAACAGGAAGCTGGGTAAGCACGCACTGGTATTTGATTCGACCAATAAGCGCGCGCGGTGGTTGAGTCGGCCGTCAGATAGTATTAACCCATTTGCCGATAGGTTGGAACTGTCAGCCAACAATATTTGCGTGTGTGTGACGAGAAAAAGAAAGGGAAATAGAGTAGGAGAATGCATCAGCTGGCTGTGCTGGCCACTGCTCGCCTACACCTACAGTGTTGTGTATAGAACATTTTTTTCTGTGTAAATTTTTACTAAATGTATTTACTTTTAATAATAAGTGTCCGAAATAAGTGCAAATCATTGAAAAAAAAGAAAGTGAGTATAATAAATAATTATCCAAATAAATATTTCATTAAATAACTTTTTTTAATTGTGATGTTGTTTTTAGGATACAATGCTAATATTGCTTATTACCACGGTGAGACGTAATGTTAGATGTTACACATCTTAGGTTAGTGTGACTATTTGAAGTAGTTGACTACTGTAATACTCGCTTGGTTTTATTCGGGTAGTGTGACTAGTGTGTTCCCTTGGGTTGATAAAACACTTTTTACGCGGTTGAAGTAGTGGGTAGAATCTAGTTATCTATAAAGGTGCCAAACCGCGGGAATACATCTGGCCATCATTGCAACCCAAAAATGTATTATTTTGTACTAGCAAATCAGCTGATATTTGTCATCATGCATGATTCTATTCTTGACTTTGACATTTGTTAGTGGGCGAGTGAATGAATTTAATTTTTCATTCATTCGTCTTGTGTTTATTTGTCGGAAGACGAAATCGTACTCTGCTCGTGTTTATTTTTCTCGTAGCTTTTTCTACTCCTTTAATAATTTCTTATTAATTTTCTTAGTGTTTGCCATAAAATTATGGTCGAACATGGATGCCGTGTTTGATATATGTTACTTGTCGTCTGACGGTAATAACGTCGAGCCTGATGATATTCCTCAGACAAAGGAAAGCGTATGGATCTTAGGAAAAAAATACAGCGCTGTTCAGGGTAAGTGATATTTTTCATTCATTGTTTACAGTTTACACGTATGTTTTAAAGGTTAAATGTCAATGAGTCGGCTGATCCTATCGTTTTTAAGAAATACTTCGAAAGAAATTATCATCTTTGCAGCATCATACAACATGTTAGCAACTAACTTACGACGAAGTATTGTTTTCAGATTTGGACCGCATAAGACGGGACATCACATCAATCATATGGTGCACCTATAGAAAAGGCTTCATCCCTATAGGGGACGAAGGGTTAACTTCTGACAAAGGATGGGGTTGTATGCTAAGATGTGGACAAATGGTCCTTGGCGTCGCCCTCGTACGTGTCCACCTGTCAGCTGACTGGGTTTGGACACCTGAGACTAGGTAAATAAGTTTATGTACTTAACTAATTAAAAATATCAAGGAAATAATACACTGAGGCTTAGTGAATGGGCTCTGCAATAGTGTTCAATGCTTGCAATGTGAAAAGTCATTGTTTTCCTGTTTCATAGAGAAGTAAAATTTATTGCAATTATGCATTATTGGCTATTACACAAAGGCTTCATCAATTAATTTGAACATAATGTATAGTTGATTGATTTATAACATTATTATGGCCCATGCACACACTGTGTGATTCCTTATCAACATTATAATGAGCACTCCCCTATTTATATGTGTTTGTATATAAGTATGTTATGTTTTATAAATTTATTTTTGTTGCAATCTTCTTTATTAAATGTTGATTTAGTTACCTACATAATATTTAGAGTGGCTCTAATCTACTGCAAAAATAAAATGTTTTCTAAGTTTTATTAATAGTTAAAAATGTTAAATGCTCATAGATTTATTAGATAATGATGGCTCTTCTAAAAATTAACATACTTATAATCATGACAATCTAAGACGTCTGATGACGTTTCTCATTTTACATGCTGCAATAACTTTGCACATAAGAGATTGAAAATCAAACTCATAATCCTTATTAATTCCTATGTTACCCATAAACTAACGCAAAATACAAGCTAAGTCGTGGAATGGCGGAAACAGCCTGTCGAAACTAACTACCCATACTTTATAACAATGAGTATCATTCGGAAGTATCAATCATTAATTATTATTAAGTATTTTTATTGCTGTCAAATCCGACTTCTTAAATTGTCATTGGTATACATAGAATATAGAGATCTATATCCATCATTGATAAAACTTTGCTATTATATCATTTTCAGAGATCCAACATATCTGAAGATAATCCAAAGATTTGAGGAGAGAAAGCAGGCTCCCTACTCCATCCACCAGGTAGCATTGATGGGAGCTTCAGAAGGCAAAGAAGTTGGTCAATGGTTTGGGCCCAATACTGTTGCACAAGTTTTGAAGTAAGTACTAGGAACAACTAGCTCTAGGGACCTTTACCAGTGAGTCACTTACGGTGGATCTGTATAAATAAAATAAATGTGAAAGTCTGTTTGTTAATCAGTCATGCTTCAATGGCTGAACAGATTTGTATGCAATTGTAAAAACAGATAAACCAGGGTCTGGAGCAAAACATGTGTACTTCTATCTTGGTTGTATGTTTCATCAATCCATGTGGTAATTTACAAGTTTTGTTTCCATGTGGTAATTTACTAGTTATGTTTCCATGTGGTAATTTAATAGTTATGTTTACATGTGGTAATTTACAAGTTTTGTTTCCATCTGGTAATTTACTAGTTTTGTTTCCATGTAGTATTTTACAGGTTTTGTTTCCATGTGGTAATTTACAAGTTTTGTAAAGCTGCTGGCAAAAGATGGTAGGCTTTATTTCTGCAACCTGTTTCTTGATTGCCAAATAGTGGCTTTGCAAATCATTTGCTTGTTTGTGTGGTCAATAAAATATTATGACTACAAAAAAAAATTGCTATTTAATTAAAGAAATAGGTTACCTACTTAACTAACAAATTACTCTTGATACAAAATAATAGTGATGCAATTTTATTGTGATTTAAATGGCCAAAGAAGAAGTCATATATATACACTGTCAACAAATGGCTATTGCTTGCCATAACAACACAATTGAACAAGTACACATTATACTGTTTACAATCTTGAAAATAATCTTTCTTTGTGAGTCAGCATGTTGCGTCTCCTTATAAGTATAACTTGGAATTCAGCCAGTCTTTAAGAATGTCTATATGTTGCATTCTTTACCAATGCCTACAGAATATTTCAAATAATTGTCACTACTGTGCAATTATTAACAACTTAGCTTTTATTTGTTAGTTGTCAATGTTGGTTCAAGATCAAGTTATTATCTTGACTATCTTTTTTTAACAATAGTACCAGATACTCTATGATTTAAAATAAACAATGTGTAGTAATCACTATGCCTGCTACGTATACTTGGTAGAGTGTTTTGGTTTGTCTTATCAATAATTTGTCTCTTATTGTTTATTTCAGAAAGCTAGCGGTCTATGACAAGTGGAGTTCCCTGGTGATTCATGTTGCTTTGGATAACACAGTTGTCAAAGAAGATATTTGTAAGTATTGTGGATAAAGCCAAAATAAGTTTAAATCCATTTCAAATAATAACACACTAGTGTCCGACCGAAGTTCGGGTTCGGTCGAGTTCCGGAAACAAAAGAACGAGTTTCAGTTTTACGACCGAAACTGCATTCGGGAGTTCTCGCGTTGTGATCGGTCATGTTCGGCGCGTTAAATGCCATCCAAGCGAGTATTTTTTAACCGACTTACCAAAAAGGAGGAGGTTCTATGCCAATTATGGACCGATTTTGAAAATTCTTTTTTTGTTTGAAAGAACATGTTCCGAAATTGGTCCCATTTTAATTTGTTAAAGATCTGATGAAGAATTTCGGAGATATACAACATAACTCTTCAATAAATAACGGCAAATATCTCGGGATTGCTTCAATCGCATGTCTGTTTATTGTTTATACCATTTAATAACATAACATCACGCCAATATACTAAAAGGGGTACGCAGAACTCTTATTTCTCCGGTTATGTTCAAGTTTCATGTTTTTCGGGTAATCTGTTCTGGCGTAATAGGTACTTACTAAACAACTTGCCTATTAGGTAGGTAAAACTAAAAAGGGAAAAATAAAAAACTTTCAGAAAGCTTTCAGTCACTCGAAAGGGCAATGGAGAGGGCTATGCTCGGAGTTTCCTTGCGACTTCCAAAAATAAAGTTCTTTTTCAATTTGTAGTTTTTTATTTGGAAGTCGGTAGTATTTTTTTGCAAAAATATTTTTTATTGCGAATATTTTTCTTAAATGAGGGTTTGTTATGTTGATTTGTTTTGTTTATTTCAAAACATAATCCTTGTAAGGAAGTTTCGGTTTCGGCCGAAACTAAGACTTGCCGAAATTCGGCTTCGGTCGGACACTATAACACACATTTAATCTCGCCTGCTTGCCCTCCATAAGGGTTAGGCAGTGCAGGAGGTGGTGATGTATTATATTTTGATAATATTTTTAACTATTAGCATTTAGTTATTAGCTAAAAACAACATTAAAATAATTATGTATAAAATCATGTGATAAAATAATATTATATTCGTTACACGCAGTTGAAAGCGTTTCAATTAAATTAGCCATAGAAAATAACAATTGACCTTGTAGAAAATAATATTCAGTCACACATGCCTTTTAAGTAATTAACTTAACTAGTATTGGTTTGGCAACCACTATTAATAGCATTGCCCAACATTATAAAATCTGCATTAGCTAATAACTTTATAATTACTGAACATTACTACAAAAGTACACTCACTATAATTTGTGCAATTTTGGCGTAATTATCATTTCGATCAAGCAATGAGCTTGATGCCTTTATTTAAACTTTATTTAAAATGGAAATATCAACTATAATTATCTACTCAAATCTAATCTGGTAGCTAAGCTGGTAGTATATAATTATCCTAATAGATGTACATTTGTTGTTCAAATGTTTGCAAAACGTAACCTCTGGCTTTACTGAACTAGTAACTATAAATTATTTCACTTATAGAAAGGTACACTCCTTTAAATAGCAGTGGTGGCTCAGTGATAACGGCCGCGACTTACAAGTTGTAGGTCGTGGGTTCGAACCCAGGCAGGTGCTTTACTTTGTGTAAATTATTACTCACCACTGCTCTCAAAACGGTGAAGCAAAACATCGAACCAAAAATTCGAAGACGTGTGACATCCACCAACATGCACTGGGCCCGTGTTGTGGATTACGGCCCATTCCCTCTCACAAAGAGGAGGCCTGCACGTACAACGGACCAAATGCGAGTGTAAGTGCGGAAAAGAGGTCCATCTATCCTATCTTAAGATACACTGCTGACGCCTAGTGTTATTAACCCCCGCCGGAAAAAGAGGGGTGTTATAAGTTTCACGTGTGTTGCTGTGTGTGTGTGTCTGTGGCATCAAAGCGCCTAAACGGATGAACTGATTTTGATATAGTTTTTTTTGTTTGAAAGGTGATTTTGTCGAGAGTGATCTTAGCTATGTTTGAATAAAATCGGTTCAGCCGTTCAAAAGTTATGGGCGTTTTACTGTTTGAATCGGAGTTTTTACGCAAGATAAATGTGTCCGGTGTTTATTTAAAATTCTGAAATTTTATTTGTAGTTGCTTTAATTTAAAACAGGTTTCACACGGATGAAGTCTCGAGCAGAAGCTCTTGGTATACATTATAATAAGTATCTTTTTACGTGTTTTCAGTGCAACAATGCGTTGTGAACAACGACAGAGGAGACTCCTCGTCGGCGCCCGACTGCCCGGTCACCGACTGGATGCCTCTGCTGCTGATAGTGCCGCTGAGGCTGGGCCTTAGCGAAATTAATCCTGTCTACATAAATGGACTGAAGGTAATAAATAATATTTACTTTGAATCTTTTATTCACTATCATCATCTGCCTAGCCCCTATCCCAATTGTCTTTGGGGTCGGCTTCCAGTCTTACCGGATTCAGCTCAGTACCAGTGTTTAATCCTTTATTGACTATACTTTTGTAATTCTATGAAATAGAAAACATTTATTCAACAAAGACACAACACAACAGCAACAAGCAAAAAGTAAAAATCATTTTTTTCAACACCTTTTAGTTATTTTTTTTTTAAATCGGGTACATTTAAAAATATAAGTTATATATTTTTGAAATCGCCTTTATTTTGATACCCCACACGATGGGATTGGAAGAAAAAGAAATTGGGCACCCAAAAGTAGCCATTTTTAAATTTTAAATTTTAATGTAGCCAGTGACACTCGCAGGGTTAAGACAAATCGATTGACGTACGAATCATCAAAATCGGCCAACGCGTTTGTACTCTGAAACGCCACATAGGAACAAACATACATAGACTGATAAACACATTACCCTCCTTCGGTAGTCGGGTAAAGAGAAAATAGATTGATGTTTGACCAAGATTCTACCAAATGGTTTCGGTTTTTCACAAATGCTGTAAATCATTATTTCAGGCTCATATGGACAACAAAACAGTTGTTGTCTAGAATTTTTCCAAGGAAATTGGGTTGGTTGATCTGTACCACAGACATAAATCTAACTAGATAATGCAAGTTCCTCCATCTGTATGAAAACCAAGCATGCCACTTTTTCACACACAATTCAAGAACAAATTTACTTAACGATGAAGAAAATATTTCCATTGCCTCGGCCAACTTTTTCTGTATAGTTTGCACAGCTCAATATGACATCATTTAACATTTTCAAGATTTTGCTGGATGTCAGGTGCCGATAAAGATAAATGAAACACCTCAAAATACGATAATTGTTCGTGCTTTTACTCCATTTTTTGACACGCGAAGTATACATACTTACAGGATTACCTAGCACAGGCACCTAACATTGTTGAACCTACTTTATACGTGGGACACTCAGAAAGTTTTGCGAAACTAAAAAAAATTGTTCTATACGTACATATATTTTTATTAAATCTTTTCAAAGTACTTTCCACCAGCCTATATACAAAGATTCATGCGCCTAAACCAGTTTTCAAAACACTTTTTCCAGTCCGCCGCAGACACCTCGTTTACAGCCTGCTCGAACGCAGCCAGCGCATCTTCCGGCGACGAAAATTGTATCCCTTTGAGCTGATTTTTTATTTTTGGGAATAAAAAGAAGTCACACGGTGCTAGATCAGGGCTGTAAGGAGGGTGACCCAGGAGTTTGACTGGCGTGCTGTCCAGGAAGTCCCTCGTTTTGAGTGCGGTGTGCGCAGGTGCATTGTCGTGGTGGAGCAGTAGCCCGCGGAGCCCTGTGTTTGGTCGCTTGTTGCTTATAACAGAGAAAACTTCTGGCAAACATTTGGTAGTATACCATTCGGCATTAATGCTTCTTTGATCCCGTAAGGGAATTGATACCAAGTGGCCAGTCAAATTAAAAAAGCTAGCGATCAAAATCTTACCCCCGCTTCTAGATCGCTTCACTTTGGTAGGCGTTGGCTCATTTTGAAACACCCAAACAGTCGACTGGCGCTTGGTTTCTGGGTCGTATTGATAAATCCAGGACTCATCACCTGTAACGATGTCGTAAACACGCCGAGACGAGCCTGCTTCAAATTTGTTAAGCATATCACGGCACCATTCCACCCGGGCCTGCTTCTGAGCATCGGTGAGGTTGTGCGGCACCCAGCGTGATACTATCCTCCTCACGCGAAGATGGCTGTGTAGAATCTCGTGAACGCTTCCCGATCCAATCTTCAATATGTGTTGAATCTCCTGATATGTAATTCGCCTATTGTCTTGGATTAAATTTTTCACTGCTAGCACGTTTTCTTCGGTAACAGCCGTCAAAGGGCGACCGCTTCTTTCGTCATCCCCCAAAGTTGGTCGACCGCGCTTGAATTCGTTATACCAACGATACACGGTTGCCTTGGAAGGGCCTTCATCCATGAATGCCATTTGAAGTCTATCGTACGATTCATCCGGTTTCAGGCGACACTTGAAATCGTATAAAATCATAGCTCTAAAATGTTCCCGGCGCAGATCCATATTTCAGTGAGACACAATACTTTGAATTAACTCGCAAAAAATGTGGAGGGAAATTTTGAAATTGGAACTTACTTATTTTTACTTATAAATAATCATATTTTCGAAAAACATTATAACTGGCCAGTCTCCCATATATAAAAACTTTTTTTCGCAATACTTTCTGAGGGGCCTGGTATTTAAGACCTATTAGTATAGTTTACCAATTTGAAATTTGAATAAAGATTTATAATTTTATAAAAAAAAAAAAACAATTGCGTCATCTTGTTAGATTTATGTCTGTGATCTGTACCCATCAACAATATTGATTCAATTAAAGTCCCCAAATAAAGCTTCTTACTATTTCCTTCTGGAGGCATTTGGAAAATGATTTGCAAGCAATTCCTGACCTTCAAAAATGAAATAAAACTCATGATTATTTTTATTATTTTCCAGATATGTTTTCAAAGTCCACAGTCAATTGGCGTAATAGGCGGAAAGCCTAACCAAGCGCTATACCTGGTCGGATGCGTAGAAGACGAAGTTATTTACTTAGATCCTCATACAACTCAGAGATCTGGCTTAGTTGAGGTAAATCTATATTCCATACTAATATCACAGTATAAAAATGAACGAACAGTACGGAAACTACCTACAAAACGCTCGGACACTCAAACAAATATACGTTTCGACGAGACCTCTAAGCGGTTGTTGCGATGCTTTCAGTAGTTCGTGCCGTGTTTTTAGGTAGTTTCCAGACTCAAAAAAATCAAAATCATTGTTTTTGGAACGAAGTTACTTATCGCGCGTTGCGAAAAAATTAGAGAGAGCTAGACGGAAAAAATTAAAACCAAAAGTTGTAACGACACTTTTTGCTATAGTTGAAAAACAATAAAATAATAACAATAATGAATCCTGACAGTGTTTCAAAAATATATATATATGTGTGTGTATCTATATGAACAATATTTTTTTTTTGCTTTTTTTATTTTTTATTTCACATAGGCCTACATGGGCACTTACAAAACGTCGACAAAAGATGCACGGTTCGGGTTGGTCGTTTCCTATGGAGAAGAACCGGCAAGAAACTCCATGGTTACTCTTTTAAAAACTTTACTGTTTGTCCATATTTATACTGTGCTAATATTTTTAAAGCCGTAAACATACTTACGTGTCGTGGCGCCTTCTGATGCAGTTAATTGGCTGGAAATTCGTTGTGATATGATGTAGGCTTCAACAGAGTCGTTTGATTGGTGTAACCCACGCAACGACACGACACGCTACAGTAATGTGTCCGCAGCTTAATATAAGATAAATATGATTTATTTTTTAAAGCATATGTTAACATAGAATATGGCTGCATTTTAATAGCAATAGTTTCATTCTGTCTGTTTGTTACGTTAAAATGCTGAAAAATAAAAATGCATTTATTTATCGAGGTAATTGAGCAAAGACACACTTGCTTTTTTTTAATGGTTTCATAGGACATTGTATCTGCATTAGTAAGAATAGTTATGAAATAAACATACTCATATTATTATTTGATTGCATTATGTAAGGCAAATTACATGGAAAAATATGCATTGCATTTTTAATTGTTGTTGCATGTAACACTCGTGAATCACAACTTGAATCTTATGATAACATAAATAAGTCATTCATTGCATCATCGTAGGATGTTACAATGGTAATTTATGAAGGCTATCAAATTAGACTTATATTTGTGATACATCAATACTATAAGGATTGATGGATTCTGTTAACAAGTAAAATTTCACAATTTAAAAAACCCCCGACAAATTTATTTTGCGAAAACACCCCGATTCAAACAGTAAAATGCCCATAACTTTTGAACGACTGAACCGATTTTATTCAAACATAACTAAGAACACTCTCGACAAAATTACCTTTCAAACAAAAAAAACTAAATTGAAATCGGTTCATCCGTTTAGGCGCTATGATGCCACAGACAGATACACAGCAACACACGTGAAACTTATAACACCCCTCTTTTCCCGGCGGGGGTTAAAAATGATAGCTAAGAAAGAAATGAATTCTAAGATCATCATCTGCCTAGCCTTTTCCCAATTGTTGTTGGGGTCAGCTTCCAGTCTTACCGGATTCAGCCGAGTACCAGTATTTTACATGGAGCGACTGCCTATCTGACCTCCACAACCCAGTAACTAGCCCGGGTAACACGATACCCTTTGGCAAGACTGGTGTCAGATCTTCAGCTTCTGACTACCCATAACAACTGTCAAAGATCTTCAAATGACAGCCGGGACCAACGGCTTAGCGTGCTTTCCGAGGCACGGAGGAAACTCGGTATGTTGAAATGGTCACCCATCCACGGACCGACCTCTGCAAGCGTTGCTTAACCTCGACCCGTGCGGCTGTTATTATTTTGTAATATCAAAATAACTGCATTTTTGTAAATGCAAATGAAATACGGTACTTCTAATAAAAAAAACAATTTAATTTTTTTTGTTTATCTTTTTCGGGTAAATTTTGTTTTGAGTTTGACGCGGATAAAGGCGCGGGCAGTAGCTAGAAGACAAATGTAGCAGATTAAATTAGCTGCGCCAAACCGGAATATGTTGGGCTAAAGGAGGTTGATAATAATAAATCAAATTTATTTTTTCAGACTAAATTGACTGATGAGCAAAAAGAAATGGACTGCTCATATCACTGTAAATTTGCTTCACGGATACCCATGATGGCCATGGATCCCTCAGTTGCTGTGGTAAGTACAGATTATTAAGTCGACTAAAATAACATTTTAGCATCTATTGGACAGGAACCCCTTTCTTGCATAGCAATCACTAATCTACTAATTTTGGACAAAAAAAATAACCAGATAAATTCTGGGGCTAATAATCTCTTTTGAATACAGTTGTTAAACACGGCGTCCTTTCAAAGGCTATAAATATGATTCGAAAATTAAATATTTTGCACAGGCATCTTTCTGTTACGCGGTCGTGACTTTTTTTTACTAGCTCTATCATTATTTTTGCAGTTGTTTTAAATTTATAAGTCAATATAAAAAAGTTTAGTACCAAGGAGTTTTCAGACATAGTATAAAATGGGATAGGTTTTATACGTGGAAAAATGAATGAGTCTGTACGTCTTAGCATTGAATTCTCAAAAGTTATTTAGATGGTTGTTTAATATATTTAATTACCAGTTTTAATTTAATTATTTTCACATCAACATTTGTCAAAAATCCAATAGGCTGTATAGGCTGTTTTCGTTGTAAAATAAAAAACTCCAGTTGCAAAAACGCGTATTTTTTTTTTTAAATAAACAAATCTAATTCTTTGATTTGTTTTACTATTGCCCACAACTGTATTGAAAAACGTCGTGTGATACACGGGTGTGTAGGTTATTGCAAACTCGTGTCATTAAAAACCTTCACCTTCGGTGACAGCTCGTTTGCAATAACCTACTTTCCACCCTTGTATCACAATGTACTATTTTTCTTTCTTCTTGTCAATTTTATTTTTCAAAGATTTTCTGAAATAAAACACAAACCTTATCTTATTTTCCAGTGCTTCTTGTGTCGGACAAAAACGGATTTCGAAGAATTATGCGCCACTATAGAAACTAAGCTGATGTGTGAGGCTCAACCGTTATTCGAAATATGCGAGAAGAGACCGTCGCACTGGGGCCCGATGACTTCTGATATTGATCTACAAAATACTACATTATTTGCAGGTAAGTTTAAAATATGATCTAATCCTACCCACCCCCTCACCCTCACACGCCCTTTGCTTGGTTGACATAACCACAGATAATATAATACTAGCATACAGATGCCTCATCCCATACAAAGAAACCGTGCCGACGTAACTAGGGGTTTTCGTGATTTTCTAAGAACATCGATCACGTTCGGTTCCACGGATATAGATGGTGTTAGCAACGACTTGCAAGTAAAAGGGTTAACACGGTTCGTCAATACTTTTTTTTTAAATACAGCGACGATTTGTTTTATAGTATGTTTTTAAACGTTTTTACAGTTTTATTGTACCTAAATGTGTTACAAAACATTTTATAAAAAACGAGAGGATGCCTCAGAAATTAAAACCGCGCCATCTATTGGAATCAATTTTAAATGATCCATTCAAATTATCTTTGAAATGGGAATGGGAATTAAGAGCCCAAAGTTCCTTAATTTTGTGCTTAGGAGAGAAACAAATTAAACAAGAATATTTTTTTTATTATCGTCGCTATAAAATCTTAATATTTCACAAGACTCGATAACAAATCGAAGCTTATCCCGCCATCTAGTGAAATTTATTCGAACTAAATTTTCTTTCTTCGCGTTTGGTGTCCGTGAAATAATATAAATTTTCCTTCCCTATTCTTTCATGAAATGAAATACACAAATCTTCAGACTAGGCACAATTTTCGCAATTCAAGCCTAAAAACATGCTCTAATTTTTCAGTAAACAATTTTCTTACAATAATATCTAATAACAAAGTGAGAAACCACACGGAGCTGTTAGAAAATTAGGCAACCAATTTATTAGTTGAATTGATAGATTTTTAATTTGAGTCTATTTCTTATTTGTTTCAGAATTTGAAGAAGTCGACAGACAATTCGATGATTCGGATGACGAATTCGAAATTCTGTGAAAGTCGTACAACAGAATAATAATGTAATTTATCACACAAACACCTTAATGTAGATAGACTTTAATATAGAAGACGATACTCGTACTTATATGTACCGGTAACTGCTAACGTAATAATATTCTTTATAAGTTAGCTACATCTTTGACTCGACGAATATCTTGTTTTATGTATTAGTAATAGTGCCTACGACTGGATAGTGTAAGCCGCTACTTTATATTTTGCAGTGCCTTTACAATATTATTGTGCAATTTTTGTAAATAAATGCTATTAAAGTTATGAACGCTGATTGTCATTCCTGTAAAAAATTGTGATAATCAGTGCATCTTATTTTTAACTCGAGTTGAGTTCATGTATCATCTAGTCATAATTTAGATAAATAAACAATTACATAATTAACACTTGAATTAATAACTTTTAATAAGAGAATAAGTTTTAGTTCACGTGCATGTACTGTCCGGATAAGTTTTACATTAATTGCATAATATCTGTATGCGAGTAGTCGGTTTTAGTTATATTACAGAGCCAATTATATGCCATTAGCAGCAGTAATTATGTAAGCTCTAGACTTTAGCATAAAATAACATGAAAATGTTTTTAAATACTGTAATTCTATGTTTTTTGAAACAAAATAATATGTGTTGAAATAAAATTTTGTGTTATGTTTTAGGGTAATGTTTTGTTACGAAATTAAAGGCTGAAAGGAGCAGCCTACCCAAATATTTTATATAAATAAAAGTTTTGAAAATATTTGTTTTTTTCCTTAATAAATACCCTACTGCTTCGTCGATAAGCTCCAGGCACAAGTCACTTCAATTGATAGTTCAGGCACTAACCATTCACCACCCTCTTGTACGAATACATTTGATGATAGGTCAGAGATTTTTTTTAAATGTTTAATTAAATATATGAATAAATGCCTACTCGAGGGCAATTTTCCAGATACCCTTAAAATTGCAAAAGTTTCCCATATTCACGGGGTCTCATTGCTAAGAGAGAATATTTGGTTCAAATAAATCTCACTAGATGGCGCGACATGTACACAAAAAACAATAAAATGTGTGTAAAATTAACATTTTCTGGAATTGAACATAAAAATTGTATGTTCTTGTTTAATCAACTCTCCTAAGTACAAAATTATGGAATATTGGGCTCTTAATTCACTTTTCAAAGATTATTTGAACGGATCATTTAAAATTGTTCCCAGTAGATGGCGCATTTTTAAATTACTAAGGCATTCCACTCGATTGTTAAAATTTGCATTGTAACGCTTTTAGTTGCAAAAAAAACTGTAAAAACGTGCAAAAAAATACTATAAAACGAACCTTCACTGTATTTAAAGAAAAAAATATTCACGAACCTAGTAAACCCTTTTACTTGCAAGCCGCTGCTAACACCATCTATTGCCGTGAAACGGGATCGAACGCGATTGATGTCCTTACAAAAATAAGAAGATTAAGCAGATGAAAAACGCTAGTTACGTCGGCACGGTTTCTTTGTATGGGATGAGGCATCTGTATGCTAGTATTATATTATCTGTGCCATATTTAAGTCAGGATCCAGATCAGACCCGGGCAATTTTAGACATATATCTGTGTTGCCAGTGTTATCGAATATACTGGAGAAATTAATACATTCTAGACTATTTAGATTCTTTCGGTTTCCTTTTCGAACGGCAATATGGAATTAGGCCTAAGTCTAACACTTTGCCGCTACTGATTTGGTCACGAAACTTAGAACTAAAATTGGATTAAAAAAAATAACGCCCTTGGATGGATTTATGGACTTAAAAAAGGCTTTGATACCGTGAGTCATACTGTACTTTTACGAAAATTCTTTCACTTACTTCTTAGGAATAACAGGAACATTTTTCCAAATGCTCGAGTCTTATTTGGAATTTCGCTTGCAGGTTCATAAGATAGATAATACTATCAGTAGCTCTAAATTAATAAAATGTGGTGTACCTCAAGGATCAATAGTCGGTCCCCTTTTATTCCTCATCTATATAAACAATGTAAACGAGATAGAATTAAAAGGTCATATAACACTCTATGCCGACGCAATTTTTGTCTTTTTTACTTTGGTAGCTCCATAGAAACAATAATACAAGTCGCACAGGATGACCTAGTTACTTTGGAAAGGTGGTTCTTAGACAACCTATTGACAATTAAACACACATCTTCGACAGCTCCAAAATAAATAAAACAGTAAAAATATAGTATTGTAAACGAATTAAAACACCTAGTTTTGTATAGTGTTCATGGTGCTTAACAGCGCGTTCGATGTCGCAACGACACAGTATAATCGAATAGTTTTTGCAATGTAGGTACCCACTCATCATAATTTGTTTTTGTTAAAATATCTATTTATGTAAATTTTAAACAAAATCGAATATGCGTCATGCGCCTGGATTTTCTAATAATTACAATTGTTATTAAATCCAAACTTTGTTTCTCGTTTAAGCGATTATATGTTAATCTTTTGGGATTTAAACCGAGATCTAGTTTACTACTGACTGATTTAGTTGTACTAGCCATACTATATTCAGTGAGTCACAACAGCGGCTTGTGCCAATGAGTTACGTTACGCGTACTAGAAATCCATTATTACTACAGGAATAGGCACCCTTACGTAGGTTGGTGATCTAAAATTTTAAAGCAGTTAACCTCTACCGATTAAGCTTGTTTTTTTTTTACCTCCAACAGCACAGCATGATTTTTTCTTGTTTACAGCACTTTAGTTGGCTTCTTAAGCAGTCGGGTTTTTTATTTTTAAATTAGCTTTTTTTATTTACCTACAACTTAAAAGAGTTTTTTTTTTATAAATACTTTTAAACATTTATGTGGTATTTAATTTTGTAATCAACTCTAAAAACCCAAACCACCCATTTTGATACCCCACTCGATGGGTTGAGAACAAAGAATTGCAACCTCTACAATAAGGCGCCCAAAATCCGCCATGTTTCTTTTTTTTTAGCGGCACTTATCTAAGAACACTTGGGCGGCCAAGACCTATTAGTTTCCATACTGTTTGTATATTTTTACTGTACCAACGCACCCGGGGTGTAACCGATAGGCTGGCAACTTGTCATCGATGCTCAAGGCTCCGCTTTTTTCATTCTTTCAGCTTTGACTCGACCAATGCATCATTGCCGATGATAAAGCCTCTCAGCCAGTTTATCAATCGACTCAGTGCTTCAAGCCTGGACTTTGACAGATCCATCCTTTTATTTTCTTCATTTCCTACGTAGTTATCGATACTCATCATATTTGCGGCTATTTGCTAGTTATAGGTAGATATTGACCACGTATTTACGGCAAATACCCAAAAGGTACAACTCGAAGTACCCAAGGCCGCTGTACCGCTGATAAGCAAGCGAGAAATCAATGTTATACATTCATGTAACTTTGCCTATTGTCGTTGTTTAGCTTTAGGTTGCATGTAGCCTTAGAAATATGACTGGAAAATTTATGTAGATTTAGGTCTTAAAAAACGTAGGTAAAGACTCTGCATTATAAACAAGTGGGACTCCGGGGTCACGGGCGCTCAGATTGGGGACTCTGTTCGTCCACCAAGTGACTCCAGGAAAGACGGTGGCACAGTGATCACGTTCTGCGTCTGCCGTGCACAGCGAGGCTCAGGGAAGGCGCTCTTTCAGTCTCCCCAGGGTGCACTAACAGGCGTTGCACAGAGCTCACAGGCTCGGGAGGAGGCACGGCTCCCTGTCGTTTCGGGTGACGCAGGTGCTCTCGGGGCATGGTTGCTTCGGGAAGTACCTGTGTCGCATAAACAGAGTCCTGGGACGCGGTGATATCTTTCTGCGAAACAGTCGTCTCGCAGAAGGAGGCTACGGAGAGGGAGATTTCATCCGCTAACCCGATCCGCAGCAGACGCGCTGGGCGTCGGCGGAGGGCGGATAACGCCCCCTTCCAGCCCCCCTAAATGGGTCCTCCACACATTAGGACCCGAGGTGGTGGGCGGAAGGGTCGTCCAATGAGGGTTTCCCAACAAGGAATTAAAAAAAAAAAAGTTGGTAGACGCCACTCTAATTGTACAATAAACGTGCATCACTTATTTTTAATAACTATTTCCCTGTCCTGGTACAACGTATTTGTATTCCGCCTGAAGTCCAATACAGGGAATAAAAAATAAACAAGTTGGAAAATTGGTGTTTTCCCACAAGTTCCGAAACTGCTACAAAAGATATCATTTCACGTTCATATAGAAAATAAAATAAACTAAACTTGAAGTTGTATGGAGAAATGAGTCACATAAGATTCAAGGACTTCGAAAACGTTGTCATTGGCCTACATAAATAAAAGAAGAGATTTTTACGATACCATTTATTTAAGTATTACATACAATATTGTTATACTTTGGTAGGTAGATCTGAGGCAAGCAATAAGACAACTGTACAACATATAAACCTTTGAGGCTTTGGTAGATTTACACATAGATATAACACTGATTATGTACAAGTCAATTAATCAAAAATACTAACTATATTATGTTAAAATCTCTACAAAATGTAGGGTAACACAACAAGGGCTTATTCCTTTTATCCGCTAAGTGCTTCTGTAAACATTTATATTACTATGTAAAAATGTAGTTATGCAAACCAGATCCTTTTATAATAAAACCCAAGTAATTTTGGCACCTTACCTATTAAAATAGAATGTTTTCAATATGACGTATGATAAGTAGTAGGCATCCAAGTAGACATTAGATTGATTTGGCCCCAATAACGCGTAGTTTAAAAAGATAGTAATACGCCGTAGGCCGATAGGTTTACTTTGTACTTAAATCGAACCTTATCATGTTTTTCTGTATAGATAGAATTACAAAAATATTTTGAAATACAAAAATTTGTAGATTATGAACTTAAAAATGATCTTTAACCTTAAAAATTTGTTTTACTCTTACAATGTCTTTACGCAAGTAAGATTGATGAATGAGAAGCAAATCATAAAACTAAGAAAATATGACTAGCACCACAGGCAAAAATGAACTCAAACCTAACATTAAATTAATACTCAATCTAAACCAAATGCTGTAAGTAAATACGTACGTAACAAAGGTTATGGGATCACATCAATTTCATAATTTTCAAAGACTTATCATTGGCAATCATTGTACCAATTTTACTGTAGGAATATCACTACAGATAAGCGTTTATACTGTCTCAAAGACCAAATCTAAACCTCCAAATAAAAAGTCGTTAAAACACTCCATAGCATATGCAGATGAATGATAAGTTATATTTGTCTTTATTTAGTGAGTGATAAATATTACTCACTAAAATATATAAGTATTTAAAATGATTTGTCAACAGGACAACATTACGACAGGTAAACAACAAAAAAATAACTCTTATAGACCACCCAGTTTAAAAACTGTATCCACATCACAACCATCCATAAATTCAAAACTTTAGATATTCAAAAATATGACCCCATCTAAGTAATATATCATCTACTGGACGTAACTATATACAAAATTTTCGTAATCTTAACAATAACACCAATAAATGAAGTGGTAGATAAAATTTTACATATAAGTAAACTATGTAGGTCCAGTACAGTCAAGGAGTTAAACGTTAATCATTTTTTGAACACATTTCCTAACAACATAGCAAGCCCATTTCACCTTTCCATAATTTATCAAAAATATGGTCCAAGGAAAATTCAAAATTAATGTGCTTAACATTTTCATTTCTTGACTGTACATGAATATACTGCAGACAAAAATGTTGAATAATATGGAACTTGACAACGATTACTATGCTACAACAATCAGATTTGTTTAAAAAAATTATAATGTAAATAAAATAAAAATTCAGTTTAAAATGCAATTTCGACATTACGCAGACACTATTTAAAGTATTTGTTTTTTTAGTAAACCTATCATGTAACAATGTTTAAATTCAATATCATTGTTATCAAAATAAATAAAAAAATAACAAATCTAACACTTTGTTAAAATACTATTTAATTATGACCGTTTTCAAAATATTTAGATTTTAAAAGAATATAATTTTAGTAATTATAAAATAAATGTATTATGCAAAGACAACAGTTAGTATTAATTGTTACATATAGGTACCACATAGGAAAATGCTCTGAAAATTATGAACAACAATTTTCATGCACATTAATTACGATCTTGAGTTAGTAAAAAACTCTTTCAATTCGAAGAGAAAAATTCAAGTAAACCTTTCAGAAATTGTAAGATTTTAGAATTTAACACGCTAGTATATATATAATACCCCAAAAATTTACTGTGAAACCGCTGCAAACATTTTATTGGTCAGAAAATTGATAACTAACACGGTGATGTTATCCACAGAACCTCTATAATATGCTTGTAATGTTAAACTTTTAGCTCCATAGTCCGGTTCATCCAGCCTCTCTTTAATGAATCTTACGGCTTCCTCATTGGAAAAGGTATCCCACAACCCATCAGAGGCTAATACTAAGAACATAGGCTTATGGTCCTCTAGGTTGAAAGTCAAGATGTCAGGATCGGCAATAACAAATTTCTTATCTTTCAAAGGGTAGTCTCCCATGGCACGTGATGTCGCCAATATACCTGCCACTCGCCATACACCATTAAATGCTATGTAGCCACCTGCGGCCTCAATCCTTTTCTGTTCACGGACCTACAAATATGAAGGAATATGTTAGAGTACGAAAAATGTGGAATACAATTGATCAAAATATTCCCTTGATATTATCAGTTGGTAATGGAGAGAACGGAATAAAGCAGATACTACAGAAACAGCTATAATACTCATCGGTCCATAAATGTACATTTTTATGAACATTATAATTGCAATTAAATAGCACATTGCTAGTCCAGATATCCACATTCAACCTAAAAATATATAATATTTGCACAAATAACCCACATAATGAATAAAAAACCAAATTAATATCCCTGGGCCTGACAAGGTATATTTAATTTGTACATTTATATGTCCAAAGTGACTCTATGACTACAATAAAAATTGAGCCCTGGGTCTTAGGAGGTCATCATCATCAGCCTATTAATGTTCCCACTGCTGGGACACAGGCCTCTCTGTGAGAGGGAATGGGCCGTAATCCACCACGCGGGCCCAGTGCGGATTGGTGGATGTCACAAGTCTTCGGATTTTTGATTCTAGGACATGCCGGTTTCCTCACGATGTTTTCCTTCACCGTTTTTGAGAGCAGTGGTGAAGAAATAATTTACACAAAGTAATGCGCCTGCCTGGGCTCGAACCCACGACCTACAACTTGTAAGTCGCGGTCGATACCACTGGGCCACCACTGCTCCAGTTGTTCCAGGGTCTTAGGAGGTAATAACTTATTGGAGCCTTGCTATAAATTAATTATCAGAATAATTACCTGCTGTGGTTTATGATCAAATGAGACAGGAATTGCATTTCCACGTGAATCACACATCACTCCTCGTGAATCACCCACATTAGCCACTATCAGATAATTGCCTTCCATCACTGCAAGGAGAGCTGTAGTACCTGCAACATTTAAAGACCGCTTTGCAGCCTCCACCAGTAGTCGGTCAGCATCCAGTACTTCATCACTTAACAACTTGCCATAGTTTATTTTTCCCTTGTCCATATAGCTGGAAAGAGGTTTAGGCACGTTCCTGATTGGCTTAGCTGTTGGCCTGACCTCCCTAGTAATAGGCCTTGCCTTCGACAGCTGTGCTAAAAGCTCAGGATCTGTTATTTCTTTCTTGGATGTATCATCAGCAGTACTCACAGACTTTTTAAAGCTAGATTTTCGATCAATAGAAACATTATTCTCTTCCTTTTGTTTTGGTTCCTCAGTAATATCTATTACAGGTGTGCTAACTATTTTGCCTTCCTTAAATGCATGTAATTCAACTATTTTATTGTAAAGGTTTTGAATTAGGTGGTCTTTTGCGTAGTTGGCGGCAAAATCGCCTCCATGTCCATCAAATATAGCGAACAATGAGATCCCAGTATTGTTTATGTTTTCGTTGATGATGAATCGATCTTCCATATGAACTCGTCTACCTTTGATTGCGTAAGCAGCACTGAGTATACCCTTTTGCTCCCAGCTTTGCTTATCGGCGTCAGAGCCTTCCAAGATCTTCATTCGTTGCACTGCACTTATAGGGCTCATGGCTTGTGACAATCTGCTCAGCATTGTGCGACTCCATAGCTCGATTGTTTGCAAGTACATAAAAACTAATATTATGCCTAGCGTGAACACTACTACTTCGGATCGTAGTAAATAAAGGCGCACCATCTTCCATAAATAACTCACGGGAGTATCAAGCGGAACACTACTCGTGAAACGTGACAAGCTTTTCATAAACGATAGATAAGTTTGGTATAATACTCTGTCTTCTAATTCGTCTTCCATGTCCTTGCAGTGCTTTCAATGATAACGCAATAAAATCTTTTTTTACTAGCTCGCAAAGTGCACTCAGATTTTAGCTCGTTTTGTGTATACCTACATTAAATTTATATGTACAACAGCAAATTGCTAGCTATAGATAGAGATTACAGATTTTGGCAAGCATGACATTTCTGTCATTCTTTTGGCTTTTGAGAGATTTATCAACACCTATATTAAATGTTATTTCTTGCACGGTAAGGTCCATTACGGTTTGACCTGGTGATGTGGTTATCTGTTTGTTTGACATATATATATGTTCTGTAGACACTTGAGTCCATAGAGAACTCATCTTTTTGTTTTAATATAAAGGCAAAACAAAAACGTACAGTTTATACATTACCAACCAAGGTCAAAATAATTAAATGTAATTAGTTTCGATTTTCTATTATTGTAATACATGTATTAAAAGGCATCTTTATGATTTTGTAGAATTAGAACTGAAACTAAAGCTCAATCATTAGGATTCTCGATTCTTGCTTTTCCGTTTCGAAAAAGCAAGGTGCCATAGAAATCGTTTCTGGACACTTTGTATGAGTGGCCTATGGCAATTTCTTATTGCTGTCCTGTTTGAAACCCTTGGTATTGCGTAGTATGAATCCTAACATTCTGGAAGCTTTTTATTAGTGTTTTCGTTGTGGGGGATAAAAGTAACTTTTTTATCAAACAGCACTCCTAGATCCTTTAGTTCTACCACAGATAATATAATACTAGCATAGTTCTACACAACGAATCTTTTGTTTTAAAGATTCAACTTTTAAAGAAAAGTTGAATAAAGTTGAATCTTTATTCAACTTTTTTGTGTATGTGTGTGTTTTTGGGAAAGAAACAGATTGTTTCCGTTGCCGAATTTACTTACACAATTAGGCTGCTGGTGTGAAGAATACTCCACCGTTGCTGATTGGCAAGGAGGCAGTGAAACGCGTCCACAAGTTTACTAACCTCGGGCGCGTCGTGTCAGAAACTGGAGGTAGTGACGTGGACATCGCTTCAAGGATGGCCAAAGCACGAGTTACCTTCGCGCAGCTGAGTCCCGTTTGGGAATCGCGGAAACTGACCCGAAGGATTAAACTCAAGATCTTCGGGTCAAATGTCAAATCCGTGCTGCTTTACGGGTGCGAAACGTGGCAGTTCACAAAAGACATCTCACGCCAGATCCAAGTTGTCGTCAACCGCTGTCTTCGTCGCATACTCGGCATTTACTTACTATACATAACCAACGTAAAGCTGTTGGTGCAATGCCATGAGAGCTCGATCGACCGCCAGATCAAGCGTCGCATGTGGAGTTGGATTGGCCACATGCTGCGAAGGGATTCTGATCATATACCGAAGCAAGCGATGGATTGGAATCCCCAATGCAAAAGAAATCGTGGCCGTCCCCGTCAAACCTGGCGTCGCACCGTGTTGGCGGAAGCGACGAGCATCGGTATGACATGGATCGAGGAGAAGCGTGAAGCTCAGGACCGATCGCCATGGAGGACTACTGTGGACGCCCTTTGCCCCATCCAGGGGACGTAGGACATTAAGTCAAGTCAAAGTAGCTCGAAAGGATGGGGTGAATCTTTCTAGATAATGACAGGTTATTAGCATTTATTGAGGTTTAATTCCATTTCAGTATTCTTGTACCATTCAATTACTGTTTTGATCGTCATGCAGAAGCTCAATATTATTTGATGCCTTGATTTTCTAAAAAACTTTAAGTCATCCGCGTACACAAAATACTCTGTAAAATGAAAGCAGTGGTGAAGATCATATATACAGATGATAAATATTATGGGGGCCAAGTGAGAACCCTGCGGGACACCGGCAGTCATGCGATAATTGTTGGTAGAGCGAAAACCATTTTACCACAACATAATATTCACGGTTAGCGCGGTATGATTCCAACCACTTCAACAAGGGTCCCGTGATACCATAAGTTGTCAGTTTTTTTATCAGTAAGGAGATTTTATCAAACGCCTTACTGAAATCGGTGTTTATCACATTAAACTGCTTATTCGAGTCAATAGCTTATATCAGGGACGCCGTAAAATACGTAAAGTTAGTGGACCTTGACGCTACAAAGCCATGTTGGTGAAGCTAAGATACAGCCTAAAATTGTGTTGGATACGGGGACAGATCATTGAATACCTTGGCGAAAGTGGCATCTTATATATTTTTAGTAATGGAGAGACCAATACCGACGCACAGGTAGAAATAAATAGTGGTGGGCTTCCGTCTGGTCCTGCTCCTTTCCCAATGTTCAGAGATTGCAGTTTTCTAAGTAAAGAATCTATGTCCAAGTCTGGGGTAATGGGGTTGTAAGACATTGGGTATTGGTTTCCAGTGATCTAAGATAGCTTGAGTCATTCTTAAATCCTGTGTTATTCAGTGGAGTAAATCGATGAGAAATAATTACCAAAAAGGTCACAGATAGTCGAGCCATTAGACGTTGAAATCTGTCCGTCAGTCATTGTCAGTGGATACTTTCTAGAACACTAGATCGAGTAAAACCGTTCTGTGTACTAGATCCTCCGCGCTTAGTCTTAACATGAGAACAGAATAGTTTATGATTATTTATCTTTGCTTTTTGTTTCTAGTTTATTCATATAAAGACTGTAAAAAGTTTTAGCTAACTTTTGAGAACGTTTTGCAATTTTAGTTTTATTTCAGCTTGCGTGTTTTTTATATCTTGAAACGCAATCTAAGCTTATTTTTCTTTCAGAGCATTTTTTAATCGATATCAATTCAAGGTATATAATTCATAGATATTAGATAACTAGCTGTCCCCCGTGCCTTCGCTCCCGTCAACAGGCTACCTACCTACCTTACCTTAACCTACCTAGGGTAGGTAAGATAGGGTAACCCTACCTACCTACCCACCTATCATTTTTTTTGTTCTAGAACCATCTTCGCATTATATTGCCTTTCCAATGAAACGGTTTGGGGCACATCGGTTGGATGGTTTAAAAAATCTATAACGGGTATACGTAGAAACATTTTTGTGTTTTTAGGGTTCCGTACCCAAAGGGTAAAAACGGGGCCCTATTACTAAGACTCCGCGGTCCGTCTGTCTGTCTATCTGTCTGGCCGTCTGTCTGTCTGTCACCAGGCTGTATCTCATGAACCGTAATAGCTAGACAGTTGAAATTTTCACAGATTATGTATTTCTGTTGCCGCTATAACAACAAATACTAAAAATAGAATAAAATAAATATTTAAGAGGGCCTCCCATAGAACAAACTTGATTTTTTTTGCCGTTTTTTGCGATAATAGTACGGAACCCTTCGTGCGCGAGTCCGACTCGCACTTGGCCGGTTTTTATATTAGGATAAATAGTGCATGGTACCTACTTACCTACGTATAGTCAGCCATTACCCCAGCGCACGCGGATAAAGCAGTTGGATAGCGCTTTTTCTGCCGGCTTACTTTATACTTATCAATATTTAAGGCTAACCAAGAATTTTCTTCCTCATGAATATGGCTATCATACCTACATATACAAAAACAATTCTACAAATCCGACTGGTAGTACCAGAGATTAGTGCGTGCAAAGAGTTCAAACAAACAATCAAACTCTCCCGCTTCATTTTATTATTATAGATATAGATAAACTTGTGCCACCAACAGCGCAAAACTATTTGAACACATTTGTGACCTGCCATACATTTCAGTTCTGTGCCCATTCTGGCTGGCCCGTTAACGGTGCATGGTCCAAACATTATTGGATAACTCGATCTATCCAAAAGACCTCCCATTTACCTACGCCTATGAAAGGTCGTATCGTCTATTTTCGGACGTACGAATGCACAGTGGCACAAAGATGACGAATGACGTGCGACCGGAGGTGACCCACCAAAGAAATTAACGGGCAATAACAGGTTTGCTATGTGCTACTGCCATGGACCTAGTGATTAATCAGGGATAGCGCCCTGATTAATCACTATCAGTATAATACTATCAGTGTAATGCCCGAGCATTATGAATCTAGTCAAGTCAAATCGGGCAATGTTATTAATACTGATTTAAACATCTGTATTTATCACATTGTCTGGTCATTATGAATATTGCTACGTAACGGTTGTGCGAGCGAAGCGAGATCGGGAGATTAGGGCACCTCTACACGGATAGGTTAAGTTCGGTTACTTCAGACCGTGCAAACAGAAATAGGAGCCCCGCAGCGGGGCTCCGTTGACTTTGCTGCTTGAATAGTAATCGTACTTACCAATTCTATATTAAAAAACCAATGTAAACATTAAAATAATTTAAAAAACACACCTTTTTATTACCCGATCCAATAAGTAATGGGCATTATTCAGAAAGCCCGGTCAATTTAATTATTTCAATAGTTTTTATCATATCTCATATTGGTCATTTTTCAAATTTCCCGTGCAATATGAATAATTCCGTATTAATCACATGGTCCATAACACTACTACTACAACGCACACCACTGCGAAAAATAGGATTTGCCTCGGTGGCGCGGCATTCATCGAATTCAAAGTCAAAAAGATTACCGAAGCGTACAACTTTTCTGGACAGCGATTATTCTGTTCGACGAAAGTGGTTCCTGATTTGTAGGAATTAAAAAAAATACGCATTGACGTAAATTATCCTCAGCAATTCTAAAACTATTTTTGTCCGTTGGCTATTTTAAATTGAAGAGGCAAGGAAATAATGAAATAAAAGACATTTGGGTATTTTTATAAAATGTATTAAAACATGAAATTTAGATTACACTTCAGTAAGATTCAGAACAAGTCTTGCTTTAAATTTCCTGCTAGTTTATAACATCATGTGTCAAAAACTCATACTAAAAAGTACACACAGTATATTTTATACCATGGACAATCGATTTTTTTTTATCAACACAGCCAGTTATAAAGATCAAATCGAATACAAATTAGTATTTTGTAACTATTGTCAACAATAACTTAGAGAATAAATTAGGAAACAGACATTTAAGAATATTAATCACACAATATGGGTGCTAGGAGTTCAAATAATCCGATAACACAATGAGTATAATAAATAAGTTATATCTAATTTAAAATACACCATTTCATTTAACAAGTAAATTTTGACTACAATGATAAATTCCCTTCTACATTTTAATTTAGAAATGAGTGATAGATACCACGTTATTAAGTACCCATGAAAGTTATAGCATTGCTTCAATAGATGCCAATAAGTTGGATAATATAATATAATTAATTATTTAATATGACGATTAAAGCAAGGCATTGAGTATGAGATTAATTTCACAATTCACATAAAAATAAATAAGATATGATGAATATGTACCCTTCTCCCAACTTATAAAACTTTATATTATAAATAAATACGAAATGGAATGGAGTATTATTAAGAATGCTTATGGACTTAATAGAAGAATGTAGCCTGGTAAGAAAAATATTAATTCCAAAACGACAACAGCATCAGTAAGATCCTGTCCTTCTAGCCACTTTGAAATTCCGGCTACCGATTTTTTCTTCCAGAAAAATCTTATTATGTACTATTGGACAAAATCGTATAAAAATTACACAATTAGAATTTTTCTTTCCAGGCATAGAGTAAGAATACATTGTAGTAAGTATAGTTACGAGAATTAAATCACTGCCACGGTAGTTATCTGTCATGACATAGGCAAATCACAGTAACCCTTTTATTTTCTTTCCAATTTGATTACTAAGGGAAGTGCTTTTATTTATTATGGTAGTACAGGCAAGCTACAGTGCGTGCATATCGAATTGTTTTGAGTTACGGTACTTTGTCTTTATTATGATAATCAAGTACATTATATTTTAGGGTTCTAAAGAATTATATTTGAGTAGTTTAATTTTAAATATTAGAATTATACCAGCATGAAAAATTACATTAGATTTTCCGATAAACTAAAGGTGAGTACAGACTAGATAATTTACTTGTTACAACATCGAGCATTTGCCGTTTTTAACCGCACTGCGAAACGACGCTTGATTTTTTGTTAGAGCGGCTCAATGTTTTGTAATAAAGGCGCAATGATAACGCAGTACTGGCCGTGCGCCCGCTCGATGCCAAAATATCAATATTGAACCTCCTTTTGAACAGTTTTGTTTGCAAAATATTATTTGATTTATGTATGCTATGTTAGATATGAAGAAATTCCAGCCATCAATTTTTCTGTGTAAAAATATTTTTAGTCATCCAAGTCGTTTTGGAGGAGTTTCCAAAACAGTTTGCGAAAAAATAACGTGTTTTTCATTATTTTTTTAAAGCAAAACTAGTAGTTACACGAAAAAACCTTGCGTTCAAAATTATGTACATGAATCAATAATAAATAAAAAAAAAAACAAGAATTTTAACCTAGCCGTTAATAAGGAGTATGCTTTAGAATGTTACCGTTTTACGGAACTAAAGGGTATGGTGGGCCCTTAAGTGAATGCTCTAGTCTATACTCACCCATAAATACATATTAGTCTGGCTCGTTACATAAATTTTATCCGTGGTAGTACATGACAATGTGCATAACGTTTTCAGCGCGATCTATAACTATAAAATGAAGCCTTAATACGAAAAACAACAAAATAAATTAAACAGACGTACAACTTGCGTAATAAACTTTGTTTACACAAATTAATAACACAGTACTTAACTGAATACTAAACTTCTGACATAAAAATAATAAATGTTCACCTAAATCTAACGTCAGGTTTGAGTTTGTGATTAAAAAAATAGTAAGTAATAGACAAATATTTAATACTTTAAAAGTAACCTGCTTTAAGAGGAAATATGGGCAGAAAGCGCCGACTTAATTTACTTAGTAAAAAGTCATAATTCGAGGTTTGGCTCTCGTCTATTTCCTCCTTCAATATTGGACCAATTTAAAATATATACCATAAACTGAAAATGAAAGGTATATAGGTACTATGCCCTATGTTTTCCTTTTTGATGGTAAATTATCTTTAGAAGCACTAGAACCCTCAAAAACATTATCTTAAGGAGCACTAGAACCCTCAAAAAATGCTCAAAATTGCGTCTTAGTGTACAAATTTGACAAATATAAATAAAAAAAGGAAAACATAGGGGCATAGTATATATCCTACTTTTCCAGTTTAAGGAATACCTTTTAACTTGGTCTAATATTGGAGGAGGAAATAGACGAGACCCAAACCTCGAATTATGACTTTTTACTAAGAAAATTCAGTCAGCGCTCTCTGCTCATATTTCCTCTTAAAGGACCTCGGCTACGTTAGACATGTTTCGTGCGCATATTATAAACGCTTGCATTAAGCTATAAGCCGTTTTTTTATGATAAAAATAATATAACTTTGCACGTACGTTATAAGTAACTTTTGCAATAGTAAGATTGCATGCCAGTGCCATTAGATTGAATTTAAATAATTGTTTAAGTACACGCAACATTGCTTACAATTGCGTGCAACGAGCGAATGTGGCGTTTAGCACAATATTGCCAGTTTCTACAACGAAAATCGTCGCAAATGAAAATGACAAGTTGTCAAGCTTCTGTGCTGTGATTCAATTAATTTTCATCAGCCAATCGCAGAAGTTTAGGCGCGCTTGACAATCTTTCTCATTCATTTTTACAGTTTTCGTTTCAGAAACTTGTACGGTGCGCAAAACAAACATCTCTTAGCGAGACCCTGAAAAGTACCAAAACAAAGTTCAGGTCCCGATCGTAAATAAATAAATAACAAAACATAACCCATTCCTTGCAGTCGGGTAAAAATAGGGTAGTTTCGTGAACTAGTCAATACTATAATAAAAAAATAATATAAAAAATCACACACATAATTTGTTCAGCGTTTTATAACTTAGGTACAACACGTAAGTTACTTTCAATACCACATATATTTTACAACAAATGTTAGTAAGTAATTACAATTATTATAAAAAATATTGTTACAAGGAACTGGAGACATACGACCGATTTCATCAGAAAAATAATTCAGGCATAGAGTTGGTATTAACTATTTTATTATAAAAAATAGCCGTATGATAGGAAAATGTTCAAAGAAATTGGTTAAGTAGGTATCTACATCAAACCGGGATATAAAATTCTTAAAACTAGTTTTATTTTAAGCATGGCAATAATAGCAAACAGTAGTTCACTAATGACTTGATATTCTTAGGTTGTTCTACTGAGGGTAAAATTCTATACTAAACGCCAAGATTCGTGGTCATAATACGTTAGTGAAGGATGGAAGATATTTAAGAACAGTACAACTATTTTCTTATTGTCCCTCGGCAATCATCGACTTTAGCAGTTTTTCTCTAATCAATTACATTAAGGTTCCCCTAGTCGATGGCACAAACTATTTTGTGCGCGGGGTTAAAATGCATGCTGTCTCATCCGACAACACGTGCGAAAGAGATTGATGCTGTGATGAGCAGTAAGAAGCTAGTTCTCGTACGAATTAGCACTTTTGCAAATTTGTAGCGAAATGAATGATGGTTTAGGACGAAAACGAGCGCGTGAAATTTTATAAACAGACCTTTGGGAGTGTAGATATCATGAAAAAACGACTAATTAACGACGAATATAAAATTTTCAATAATTTTATATTTTCAATATAAAATTATTTACATTGTTGAATTACTAATCTATCCCTGTATGGAGACCGTTTTGCAATTTACCTTCTTGTTATGGTATTTACTACCGCCCAAAGATGCGTTAAAATTAGTGTTGAAATATGGATCTTTCGACGCTCATAACTTTCAAATACTGTATTTTTTTACTTTTCAGTTTCCATACAGGGTTAGATTATAATGAGACAAATTGAAATATTTTTTATTTTTAACGCACTTCGTCAAACTGTGGAGCAATCGCCAGACTACGTTTGTGTGGAAGAATTTTCGACTAGTGTAACCTTAAGTTAAAAGAGTATTAACAACTCTATACTAGCAAGTTGATTGAGAGCGTCCGGTCTGCACCAAGTGCAAAGGGCAACTGATAGATTTGACGACTGACGAAACACGAAGTTTTCCGAGGAACATAAAGAAAATAGTTGTACTGTACAAGATTTATACTAAGGGCCAGTTCTAAATTGAGCAATGGAGTTATGAACGTGTCAAACCCTACTTAAATGCCAGTTTGACAGACTTTCAGGTAAAAACAAATTGAAGTTCTTAATAAAAAATCGGGGGTAAGTCTATGGTCATGTAATGTCGTTCCCGCGTTGCGACCGCGGCTGCCACGAACGTTGGCGTATACTATAGCTATTTTAAATAGATATTTGTGTTAAAAATATCTAGACTATAATGAGAGTCTAGATAAAGGATTCCTAGATTAAGTAAGAGAGAAATATCAGTCATGGCACTTTTGTCAGATCTTAATTATTTGAAAAGAAATTGATTTTTTTGCTGATTGTAAGATGGAGTTTGTATGCAATTGACTATATTATACATTATTAAATATGTTATGTTTATGACGAGTACATTGCCTCCCTTATTTAACTAATTGTTTATTTTACTTGGTGTTTAAAACTTGATAAGGGTGCACCGATTTTGTTAGAAACCACATACATCTATATCTATAATATTATAAGGAGATTTGTATTTTTTTATGTAACGAATAAACTTAAAAACTACTGGACCGATTTCAAAAACTCTTTCACCGTTGGGAAGCTACACTATCCCCGGGTGACATAGGCTACTTTTTATCACTGTATTCCCACGGGAACGGGAACCACGCGGGTGAAACCGCGAGGCGTCCGCTAGTACATAATATATTTTTGTCATTAACAATGAGACACACGAATGAGATACGAGAAATTTGAAACTGTTAAAATAATTTGCATGTTTATCTTCAGCATTTTTTTTTGTTATTCATCATGTAGAATTTTCAAACCGTAATTGCGTAATAAATACTTCAAAACGTATGTATAACGCAATTATTTGATGATAGTACTATCATCAAATAATTGCCTCTATCTTTTATTGTTATTTACAATAAAGAAAAGCATTGCTAATTTAGGTGGTTTTCAACAGAATCAGGCAGGCTTCGCTACCACCAACTGGCTAACTACCTACCCATCTTACCCAACCCTACCTTCCCTACATACATGATTGTTGCATAACTTAAACCGTTTATGCAGCGCACGCAACGGAAGCTCTCAAAAACGATAAATATGCCTGTTTTTGCAACATTTTTCATTTATGCTCCGCTCCTATTGGTCGTAGCGTGATGTTATATAGCCAATAACCTTCCTCGATAAATGGACTATCCAAAACAAAAATATTTTTTCAATTCCAATCAGTAGTTCCTGAGATTAGCGCGTTCAAACAAACAAACAAACTCTTCAGCATTATAATATTATATATATAGTATATAGACAAGCATTGTTTAGTTAGGTGGTTTCCAACAGAAAGGTATTTTATTTCATCGTCCAATGTTACATTGCAAATCCTAATTTATAATCACCTTCAGTGAATTTTAAGTCTATTAAAAACATTATGATGGCGTTTTTCAATTATCTAATTAATTATTGTTTCCAATGCAATATTTATTGGGCAAATTGTTCGGTTATACATACTTAGGTGAGTAACCTAGCAAGAATTATTGGCCGTAATTTGACTTTACTTTGCATAGCCTCCGTGCAGACGAGCCACCAGAGGCGGCCACTGGTGGCTTGGTAGTAAGATTGGACGTTTTTGAACTGAGAATTGAGCCATTGTTTGATTAATCTATGGTAAATAAAACTACCGTTTTAGGGTGTTGTCATACAAATTGATCTTTCATCGTGAGGAAACCTGGACTTATATAGACAAACAGTTTATACATTTTTTCATACAATTTGCATGGCGGCCACTCACGAATTAGTGTCAACCACACGCGA